>CM060700.1:61636251-62236251 GCA_030686995.1 Artemisia argyi
GTGAAACGTTTGTCTATTAAAAATGAATAAATGACTCATTTGTTCCGGTAAAAGTACATATAGCCCATTAATTACTCTAACTTGTAATGTTGAGTTTTAGCGTTTCTATATTACTAAAAGGGATTAAATGTGTTGATGTATCATAAAGTGGATGGATTGTACAATACGTTTAATTATTTGTATTTTTCACTTAAGGGGTATTTTAAAAACTACATTAATGATGTTTGTTGACCAATCAATTTATGTATTTAGTTGTGCAAAAGTTAATTGTACATAATGCTTTAATAGATGTATTTATTTAAAAATCTATTTTAGGAAATCTTAAAAAATTAATAGAAGAGAAGGTGCAATATGCATTATAAAGTAGTATAGATATGAATTTCTTTAAAGTGTCGTGAAGTCATGAACTATCTTTACAACTTATAAAGGATGAATGCCTTTCTTAAATTCTTAAAACCTCGCAACTTAAAACTTAATGCAACTTAAATTGACTTTTAAATGCCACAAAATTTAAACAAACACGGTTATGCTAAGGCTATGTTTGACGCAAAGCTTTTTGGAACTTTTTGGGGTAATAAGCGGTGAGCAATGAGCTTTTTGAATTTTAGTGTTCGTTTGACATAAGAGCTGTTATCTTTGCTATTTTTTAAGAAAGCTCATTTTCCCAATGTTTCTTTATGAAGTTGTGAGCACTGAGTTGTGCGCTCACAGCTACTACTGCTCAGAGCTACTTTTGTCAAACATAACCTAAATGTCGACGGTCTATTTGAAGTATAACAATCATCTTAAACGGTTGGTGTATCACACGAGTAAAAAGAATCACATTGGGCATACAATATTAAATTGCAATTTCCTACGATGTCAAACTTGGCCAATCAATTAAATGGCAACTTTTTATTGCATTTTTATCAATTGTTAAATATTGTTTAATCTTTAAACATATCATTTTTCAGTTTTAACTTAGACTTTTTTCTCGCAATGACAACAGATTGAACATGTAAGTTTGGCATTAAAAGTCAAACTAAAATCACGATTTCACACAAGTATAATTCTTTGCCGCTATAAGCTGTCGCTTTGCGCATGTATTCATTTAGTTCCTATTTATTGGTTCAAGCATATATAAATTTATTATGTATCCGTCGGGTGACAAAATCTTTTAATACCCCTTGTTACCTTATTTCATATATTGCGTAAAACTTTGTGATATATTTATTCGAACTTACATAATGAAATCTTGGGTATAACCGGGTATATATGCAATTCCACCATAATAATATCAGGTATCCAATTCCGCGCAGATGGTGGATAAGAACAAATGCATTCTCTATATGTTAACTGATATCTTGTACAATGCCAGCAACCATTGTGCATGCATATGTATTTTCAGAACAAACACATTTACATTACATCGCTGACGGGTATAAATATCAACCAACTCTTCACACCATCATTGTAGTCATTAGTCAAAAAGGTGGCAAATAATATGTCAAAAACCAAATCAGTTGCCAACTAGGGATGTCAAAATTGCCAAAACAGCAATCACAATGATAATATTGAGGAAATAGTTTGATTGGAGAGGTTTATCAGGGCTACCACCAAAGCCTACGTACTCTGAACGAATCTTCTGCTTCATTGCATCTGAAAGCTCTCTCTGCAAATTCAAATAAGCAAGGCTCGTTGAATTTACCATCTCCTTGCCAATATTAAGACTCCCATCTTTTATTTGATGATAGCTTCATTCTTGCTTTATTTTAAAAACATGGTTTAAAAATATACAAGATAGTTCTTGTATCTTAATCCTGCACGAATCATGAAACAGGATAAATCTAAAAAATGTGTAAAAACCAAATCTTTTTCTAGGTTAGACTTCTCATGGACTGATGCAAATTATCTATGACTATCGGTTTAAAGATTATAATAGAAAAAGATTTGTAGTACGTAATTTATAAAACCTTTCCGGATGAGTACTTGGCAGCGACAAACTTCTCACCAACCGGTGCTGCAGGTTCATCATCTATCGAAAAGCCCTGACAAGGATATCAAACAAACATGTCAGGAATGCTCTTAAATTCCAACAAAAAAAAAAAAAAAAAAAAAAAGGTTCTATATGCTGGTATAATAACAAATTGCGTCCTCCAAACACTCCATCATAATCATGGATTTCATCTTTCTTAAAAACATACACACATTTTCAGTTTTCAGATTACCAGTTATTGACCTTATTGGCACCTAACCTAACACGTTCAGCTTATTATATTATAAAAGAAGCACTAAAGCATAGTAAATGAATGTTAAAGCATAGTAAATGAATGTTAAAGAGAATTATTACCCAATCAAAGGATAAAGGGAACCAATTTCAAGACATAAATTTGATTATCTGTTATCGAAGATTTACAATTCTACATGACCAAATTCCAAACACTATAAAAGATGAGTGAGTACCTCCATGTTAATAACATCACTGATGAAACATAAGAGAAAGTGATTAATTTCCACTTACAACTTTAAAACACTTGATTAGAAATTTAGTTGCTAATGTTGCAGATTATGCAGCCTTAATAATAAAAAAGGTTGGCACCTAACGCCCGAGTGTTACGGGGCCCTACACAGTTCAAGTTAGCTTTGTCATTCCATGGATATTCGCAATCAATACCAGTGTTGTACAATCAATAAGGATAAATGCTAGGATCACATAAATTTTACAGAAGACATTTCACACAATGATGTGATTATTCTAATAAAAAAAAGTTCTCACTTCTTTGAATTGGCCAATGGATGAACAAGAGAGCATGACACATCATTTTGTGAAAAATATTTTGTAAAATTTATGTGAACCTAGCATTTCTCTAATATTTCATGTTTTTAATAAACCTTCGATGTAAAGTAACTGGTAAATCATTTCCGAAAACTTAGTTAATTAGTGTTATAGACAGTAGACCTATATAGTTCACGATGGTTGGTTAGTTACAAAAAGATTGAAAATTCTCTGAAGGAGCGCAAGTGTAAGCTGGCTTTACAAATACTGCGTGTTTATCTGGCTCATAATTTTCTACGGGAAAAACACACTTCAATAACAGCAAATAAGAATAGTAGAACTGAATTTGACAAACCTCAGCGGGATCAAACTTAGCTCCAAGGTTGCTGAGTTTGGCATGCGCTTCAGCATAGTCAGTGAAGAATGCTTTTTCATCTTCAGCATACTTCTCAGCAAATACCTGAAAAAACAAGTCATTTTTCTACATAAATAAAGGTTATAACAAAAAGATTGTTGACATCCAACATTATTTTTGCTTCACCTTAAATGATGGATCGTCAAAAAGGGCTGCATCTGTAGGCAAAACTAGCAGATCCTCATCTCTTTTTTCTTTAATGTCCTGTACAATTCATTGGAATTGACCAATTATCATTACTGAATATAGTAGCTACTTTGTATAGATGTAAAGATAGAAAAAGGGGTGGGCGGAGAGAGAGCATGCAATAAAGGGAAACTATAATTGCGTCACCTTGAAGTAGGAATTATCAAAGCGTAACCACTTCACTGTCCACGATTGTCCTCCCGGAGCTCCAGGCCCTTCTTTCTGTTACATATTCATCATCCAATGTAAATATAATCATGCAAAGGTGAAAAAGTAGACCAAGGTAATGTCGCAATGGTAAAAGCAAGCTTGCCCTAATATGTGTGAATATACACCTAAATTAACTAATAGTACTAAGTAACAAGGTCCCGTAAATCCGTAATTTATTTAATAAATATAAATGCTTCGCATACACTGACCCTGATTTCTACAGCAGTCTATAAACAATTAGGCTTGCTTATTTGAATTTTTTTTGTGTAGATATTATTTCTGTAGCCATAACTCTAGCTACATACTGACATAAGTAATTGACTACTGGTTATGAGAAGAGAAATCCATTGCCTAGATGACAGAATTACTTTTAACAACTGTGCATAATGTTTGTTTAGCATTCTTTGTCATAAATAAAACTACTAGTACTGAAAATATTTTGTTGTATTTATCAACATTTAATGCTTCCTACCGTATATTTGGTCTCTGGCTTGCCCCAGCCACTGCGTTCTGGTCTGGACCTTCCCAAAGTGTGAGCCCCAGATAATGCAACTATGTCCTGCAGAAGCCATAAATAAACATCATATTCCATTTACAGTAGTCATTCGATGTATAGAGATAAAGATGCAAACCTTATCACTCAGTCCCATCCTGTAAAAGACAGTACGCAAGTGATCAGCTGGTGAAGGAGGGCCAGCATCTAAAACATGAAATGGAACACGTTAGAAGCCAAGACACAATATCTGGTAAAAATGTATGTAAGTTTGAGACATCTAAAATTCTAAATCACAAATAATCCTGTCTGCTGACCAAAATTATTTCTATGTAAATTAAACAGGGAGTGACAAAAAGGAAGGGAATTATCAAGCTATCAGTTGCTAAATTTATTTGCAACTTAGATCCCTATCGGTGACTGTCTACATCCTACCTCCCCCATATCCTGCCCCGGCGGGATTGGGTATTGTTTTTGTTATTATTAGATCCCTATAGTTTAATACTTCAGACTGGTAAGACCGCAATAATATTTTCAGAAGGCAATCAGCTAAATAAAGATTGACTAAATTCAATGACAGACAAATGGGAGACTTGCAACAGTGGTAACCAGTCACCACAAACCAATACATGGTGCCAGATGTGCTGTCCGAAGCTATAAGTGATCTTATCATTAAGAAGACATGAAATCATCACCAGTTATTGTACGTCACAAAATCTTGTTTCAAGCCCATAGTGTGAAATGAGGGTGGCTGCAAAAGACTTCCAAAAATTTATAAGTTATTTCTGCATATTCATGACGCTAAAGTTTATCTGAACCTAAGATAAATCATGTCACCAAGCTTCATAATGTATCAATTGTAAGATGAAATTAACCCTAGGGTGTGGTGCTCAAGAGAACCAAGGTATCAAGTTCTGAAACTTAGAATCCCTGGTTGTGTTTGACTTGTTTTCCCTAAATGAACTCTCTAAATTCCAGCCTTCCAGGTACCACGTCATTGCGCCTTATTGCATTTGTACTTGTACTCATATATCATTAAGAATTTGAATCATATCCTTTATCTGTAGTGTTATGCCTTCACATGTATAAGTGGCAATTACTTTAAGGGAATTCCTAAGCACTTCAGCATCGCCCTTGACAAACTTCCGAAAGATGAAACATGGATGTTGGTGACTCCACCACCGGGAAATCACTCCATCAATTGTGAATGTCATTTGTAGAATTTCTATCATCCAGAGAACTTCCTTCAGAGAAAAACTAAATCATCTTACAGCTAAGGGATTCCTTTTCTATAGCCACAATGGCTTATATCAGGATGCTCTAGCTTATAAATGGCATTCTAATGGATCAACTTTATTGAGGTCTTAATGTCTTGAAAGAGGACTCTTATTTAAAATAAATAGCTGCAGATGTTCTATGTGAATGTGGGTTAATACCTATTGATTTACCTTATGATGCAAGGTGGAATAATCATATCGAAGAATAAAAGCTGAACAATACACGGAGCTACTGTGTGTGGGGACTTGATGGCAAGCTCACATATCAACTCTGTGTACTGCCATCTGTTGTGTTAGTCTGTATGTCTACTCTATACAATAGCTATCAAGATTCAGTATTTTCCTATGACTGAAGAGTACTCTGTACTCCTGAAGCCTTCACAAAAGACAAGGGAAAAAAGCACCGATACACTGACTGATCTAGATGGCTAGTGACATGACGATCTACCAATACTTGTGTGTTTTCTAGGTAGTAACTAGTTTTAAGTGTGTATATCGCATAGCTTGTATATTAACACACACCTCATAAATATGTGTATGCATACACACACACAAACGTTTTAGTATTAATATCAGTGTGTATGCAGGTGTATACACTGATAAATAAGCATAGAACCGTGTGTGTATCAAGATATACAGATGTCAGTGCACATGTACCGCACATATATGTGTGTATACATATACATGCATGTATATGCCCATACATATTTCTTTGTATATACCATGTCATGTGTGTATGGAAGGAAGGTGGTAACCATTTCACGTGTGTATATGAATAAAGACACGCACATGCATATGATACACATGTTCATGCATATGTGTACAATTCCTAGTGTTGTATTATATGTGTATATATAGGTATGCGTATACAGGTGTGTGCCTTTACATACATATACCATATATATGTTGGCATACCTTAGCACATGTACATATTAACATTGGGTTTGTATATATAGAGTTTTTGTCGTTATGTAGTTGTGTGTATCATAAAAGCAGATGGACGTGACCACAGAAGCACAGTAGGTAGCCACATATGGAGCACAGTCTATTAGGAAAAGTACCTGGGAGTCTTCCTTCTTCTGGACATTGTTCAGGTCCAGAGACATCAACTCGCCCATACTTCATTGGGATCTTAGGACCTCCAGCCTCCTGTGATTGTTAATTGCACCAATCAAAATGAAAGTTGAATAACTTTTTATAGTAATTTAGCAGAAGGGCTCTAAAAGTGACCTCCACAGCTGTAGCACTAGCCAACTGGAACAAGTCGGCATAACTCACGCCTGTGTACTTGTCTTTGATAGGCTGTAGAAGCTTGAGCGCATTTACAAGCCCTGTAATGCCAACCAGTTAGAAAATAGCAGAAGAAAACAACAAAAAGTATAAAACTAACGAGTATCATCACTTGCCAGCATTGGCTGCATGTTTCTGTTCAACATCAAACCTTAGGCTTCCATTTGCTCCACCTCTTTGAGGCCACTCTTCAATATTCTTATTGTAGGTACCAGCATCATGCCATCCTAGGCGAACCTATAACCACATGAAGAAACTCAAATGACATATAACTCTCCATCAACTATAGTGCAATTACATGTTGTGATCATAATTCATAAGCTATTATAAATGGGCAGGAGAACACGTGCATCACAGAAACCAAAGGGAAGTGCAAGAAGACAACTGTAAAGTCTATAAATTAAGTTCATGTGCATCACAGAGTGATCAAACGATAAAAAAGATACAACAAAACCAATCATTAAATTGTTGTACAAGCATAAGAAGTCCCTCATTATAAACAAAGACTGTGAGGATGCATAAAAAATCAGCTTAATTTGTCTGTGCTCTTGGAATCTTTCTTCCAGTTCTACAGCACAAGGTGTTTGCTGCTTCAGCAATCAGCTTCTATTAGGACTAGTAAAGTAGCAAGGTACATATAACGTATAAGTTTTACTTCTGTTTATTCTTGATAGCAGGTCTAACTGAAACCCCCTAATGGAAGAGAGAAGAAAGAACCGAAATCTGGGACTGACATCTCCTTTTAATGTACTGGTCAGCTTATTAAGGTGAATCCTGTATTTTAGTTTGTCTAAAACAGTTGGTCCTTGAAGTTGTGGTAATCAACCCTGAGAGGCTGAGACATCAAACTTATAGTGAAACCTAGTCGATCATACAGCCACCCTCCAGACACAGGTCCAGTTGTTTGCAAGCATTCCATTTAGAAACGAACCCATCCAATAATCAATAATGTATGCTTATAAGTACAGAGTTTCATCCTGCCTCATTAATATGTGATACTAGAAAGACCATAATGATCACATTGAAGTACTACAAGATGGACCCTGCTGTCAGGCTGTCTGCATTATAGTAGCTTCAGCAATGTATAACGTATAAACCTAGAAGGTCAAATTTCCATGTTTGACACAATCAAAAACAAACTATGTTGCGAACGGAGCTGTAGGCTGATTCAAGACACTAAGTGTGTAGGCCCTAGATCTTTTTCTTTTTTTAACTCACTCGTGTGATTGTCGTCTATACCTATACTTTGCAGATGGTGCTAACTACATAAAGCTTGGGATTTGGTGGGCAAACTTTGAGCCATTGACCACTGACCGGTTTCACCTTTTGTCCTTTCATTCCCTCCCATAATCCACTCATCCAGATGCCCAATACAAAACATTATACAAGAAAAACAAGTTTTGGGAGTCTTGTGTAAGCATCCTCTGGTCAGAAGAGAAGTCAATTCCCATAAGTTCCATAACATGATTTTCTTATTCCTTTCACCAACTTAACTCCAATTTGCTCATTTACTTAATTAACAAGGCAAACAGTGTGACCGCAGATTCATATGACATTGCACCGAATAATAAACCTCAATAAACTAGTTTAAATAAGCTAAAAAAGGACACTAAAGCTAGAACTAAACCAATCAAGTATGGGAAACTCTAAACATCCCGTAACATAGTAGTTCCTGTTGTAGGTTTTCACTAATCACGTTACCCAAGGAGGGCGAGTCTTTTTAGATGTACGTGCCCTAACCAGGGTATATCCCCGTGACTGTTTCCGAACCCTTTCCCTGGCCACTCCCAATGTATTTACCTAGTGAGGTTTGAACCTAAGACCTCTTGTGACGACATCATGACGCCTGACCACTAAGTCACCTAGGTGGTGATTAAAATAGTTACCGCTGTATCACATTAACATAGAATATGAAAGACAAGTAATACAATTATACTTGCCTTGACCCTCAAGTCAACCCTAAACTACGAATAAAAGTTGTCCAAATCACCAATTGCTAATCAGATTCTACTAAACAAGACAAACACTAGAAACCAGCAACAACATACAAACCCCTTGATTTTTGTCTTTTTCAATATAAGAATATACAGAAACGCCAAAACTAAACTAAATTTCGCATCCATTACTACAAATTACAATAACCTGTATGCCAAATTCTAATAATATCCAACAGTTTAGCAGCAATAGTTTATAATTATATATCAAAATAGCAAAACAAGTAAAAGCATTAGTGATAAGTAATAACCAAAATAGGATGACAGAAGGTAGTTTTGAGAAGCTCTTTGATATCTTCTCTAGCACTCTTTAGCTGAGCAGGATCAGAGGCAAAACATTTTGTAGTCACCACTGTTCCTAACTTACCACCCGATACATTAACCGCCTTCAATCCTCTCTGCAACAAATCAATAATCAAAACCTTTTCAATGCAACAGTCATTATCATATAAAAAGTTACTTCTTTTTGAGAAAATAATAGAACCCCACTTTCGCCAATACGGGTCATCCAAATATTTAGCTTTTTACTAGTAATAAATAAGCTAAAGCTGAAATTTTGACAATCTTAAGGATCAACTTTTTTCAAGATTGGACAAGAGTTCATTTCATTTTGTACTTTTTAATGTAAAGAGATGTTGCATTAGCTTATTTGGTTGCTTATGAGCTTATTGGGTGTTTGTTTAAGAATCTTATTTTTTTCGGCTTACTGAACTTTTGAAAAGTTCAATAAGCACAACTTTTCGGGTTACGAATTGAAAAGTTAACGACGAGCTCGCTTACGAACTTGAATAAGCCATAAAATCAAGCTTAAGTGTCCTAATATTTTAACTTATTAGGTTTTCAAAAGTTAAAAAAAAAAAAAAAAAAAAAAAAAAAAAAAAAAGCTTAAACACCCCCGTTAATAAAACTCATTTTGAATGGCTTATTAGGTTACTAACCTACATAAGTTATGACAGGTGAAAATCCATTGGAAAGAAGCTTATTTGGTTTTCAGATTTTGAATAAGGCCATCAAATAAGCATAAAACAAAGACTCTCCTAAACCAAGATTAAAAAAAAAAAAAAAAAAAAAAGGATGCTTGTTTTATTAAAGAAAAAAAATATATGTTGAATTTAAGATGGATAGAAAGAAAGAAACCTGGTGAGATGATAATCTGAGAGAAGTGAGAGAAAGGCTGGAAGATGAAGAGAGGGAGCTGAATGAGAGGGACGATGGTTTTGCGGTGGTTGAGGGTGGAGACAGTGGAAGGAGGCTGGCGGTTGTAGTGGTGGTGGTGGCGCCGGAGAGAGCCATAGTTGGAGGGAAAGAGTGTGTAGTTGTCATTTTTGGAAATAGTAGGTGAATGGCGTGTGGTGACTGCGCTAGAGACTAAAGAGGTACTTTGTGGTTGAGTCAATGGTGACCAGTCATATCTTCAAAGGACACTCGACAGACAAGTACTAACAACTTACGTAACTTAACTTGACTTCCAAAAAAGGACATGCGCTTATTCATGCCTTTTTTAAGTTTTTAGCATTATTCGTGTAAAATAATCGTCTTTTTTTACACTATAATTTTTAATGCATGAATTTTATCAGATTAATATTGAACCCGTACTAAATTAATGGTATTGTTTTTTTCACGAGTATGAAAGAGGGCAGTAGCGGACCCAAAAAAGTAATATGTTCAGGACAAAAAAAAAAAAATTTCCGACAATAAAAACAAAATGTGAAAGAAAAAAGTATGATCACGGTATCAGATTAATATCGAACCCGTACTAAACTAAATTAATGGTATTGTTTTTTTCACGAGTATGAAAGAGGGCAGTAACGGACCCAAAAAAGTAAGATGTTCGGGACAAAAAAAAAATTCCGACAATAAAAACAAAATGTGAAAGAAAAAAGTATGATCGAAATTATACAACAACAACAACATACCCAATCTCGCCAGAGCAAAGTATGGAGGAGGTGAGATGTAAACAGATCCTACCCCTACCCCAGGATAAACCTGAAAGTAAGGAGACTGCTTCCATGAAGACCTCCGGCTGGTGTGTGCAGTGGAATCTTAATAAAATAAAATAATAATAATAAAATAAAAAATAAATAAAATAATATATATATATATATATATATAAGAAAAAAATAATTATAATAATAAAATGAAAAGAAAAAAGAAAAAATAAATATATAAATAAATAATAATGATAATAGAAATAATAATAATAATAATAATAATAATAATAATAATAATAATAATAATAATAATAATAATAATAATACAGAGAAAAGAAACAGATAAGCAAAAACGACACGACAAGCAAAAAAGTAGCATACAAGCAAAAAAAGCATACAGAGAAAAGGAAACAAAAAGCAAAAACGACACAACAAGCAAAAGCAAGAAAGAAAGCAAGCAAAGACCAAAGAAAGTAACGGCATAAAGCTAAGGCAAAGCAAAAAAGGGCAAGCAAAGGGGGACAAGCAACGGGGCCTAAAGCCTAACGGGCACAAGCTAGAAGTCTAAAACACCTAAAAAGAGAAGTCAACCAAGAGGCACCTAAAAACGCCACAAGCAAACCTGGACCCACGACTAACCGATCGAAATGATAAATCGAGTATTATTACTTGGAGATAAATGATTTATAAGGTTTGAGAGTATTGAATGTTGGATTTTAGTATTTAGGTGGGAGGCAATTTGAATTTTTGTTGGGAGGCACTTTCAGAAAAAGGTCAAATTTTAAAAAACAGTTACACTAAAATCTTATCTTTTTCGGCTAGCCATGGGGGCACCGCCACCCCAAACCTACAATGTAGGTCCGCCCCTAAAAGAGGGGTACTAATATCGTACAGCATGGGATTCAAGTAACGGAACCGGTACCTATCCCACTATCCCGTTCTTCCTTTTGTTTGTTAAACTAAAAAAAATTTCAAATTTCATGCTAGTAAATATATGACAAAACATGTAATTTCGAGTGATTGTTACGTTCCCAATAATTGATCAATGTTCTTGTTATGATCTTGAAAGCAAATAACACTAATTTACATTCGTATTATACTATTTGGATCACTGTTCTTGCTATGGTCTTAAAGGCAAATAACACTAATTTACATTTGTTAGGTGAACGTAACAATCATCGTGAAACATCGATCGAGGAATATCACAATAATAGAGAAGAATGGGTACAAGTGAACATAAATACGAAGTGCATAACAAGCGACAACGTAACTTCCTAACAATTTGCAATAATCATATATAAAAGTTTTATTCCACTAAAATATAATAATACATGTTCTGCCCAACCTATGCATACATACGAGAACATAAGCCATGAACAGACAATGTACACTTTTTCCATAAAGTACATACGTGACAAACCAACATAGCACCCACAAAACCATGATTGAAACACGAGCTCTCAAGCACTATTTTGAAAGGTACTTTTTTTTCACCTTATTTCGTACTTCCGGTACCGTGTACTGGGAATCGGTACTGTTTCGGTACAGTTCCGATTCGATTCCGAGATTCAGGTCGAAATGATCTTCCTTAGATAACAATTATGGATCTATTGGCATGTCTGCGTTTTTGAGTTTTATTTTTGAAAGAAAAGAAAAGAAGTCGAAAGAAAACAAAAAAATTCGTGTTCCTCGGTTTTTTCAGGAAAAAATAAGTAGCAGAGGGTAAATTTGGCCTCCAAAACTTCTAATATAGACACTTACATAAATGACCTAATATAAGAGTATTAGAATTTGACCCAAACCACATGGACGAACGATGTAATTTACTCCTTCTAATATATACAGTAAATGACTTAATATAAAACATAACTTTTATATATATAACATATATAACAAAAGATATAATTATAAAATCATCAATTATATGTTTTTTTTTCTCTCCTAACTCGGGAACACGATATATAAAGTCAAAATACCATTTATCTCCTCTTCTTTTCTGCTTATTTTTGTCTCTTTTCTTCTTTACTTTCATTTCAAAACTCTAGAATATAGTGTAAGCGGAGTTTCTAGGATGCATCTAATTAGAATATAACTAAAGTTTCCATGTATTTCTTTAGAGTCACAACACAGTCTTGCGTATTTCTTATGCAATTACATTTTCTTATCAAGTTACAAGCACCTCGTTATAGAGAATGACTATATTTTTCATAATGTGTTTTTATGATTGAAAACATCAAGTATATCCATGTGTTGTGACATGTGTTAATATGGTGAGGGTGTTACGAGCCTTTGGATAACTATCTTTTGTTTAGTCGTATTTGAGTCATGTTAGGATTGTGTCATGTGAGTCGTTATCTATGAAAGTGTCATTGTGGTAGGAGTTATCTATTCGAGTTAGGAGTTATCTTTATTGGGTATTTATACCGATTCATTATGAATAGAATCATCAAGCTTTGTCAAATAAAAATATATCTTGTCTTCTTCATCTTTAATTCTTAAGGAGCTCGCGCCCGCTTGAAGTGGTGCCCTATCCCGATACAACCCCTAACCGGGTCGTATCAGAGGGTGTCATTGGCATGTCTTTGATTGGATGATTTTGTCATGTTAGGACATGTGTTGTATTTTTAGTATGGTGATACATGACGAGTTTATTGATAACATATTTTCACCTCTTACGGCTTCACTGTAAAATCAATTATTACTAATTCTGATAACTAAAAGAATTTATATAATTTTTAAAGTGTAAAGCAACCTTAAAACCAATTGAAATGTTGCTTTATGTAGTTGTGTTATGAACCTTTTGATGATAAATTATCATTATCATAAGCAAAACCTTTTGATGATAAATTATCATTATCATAAGCAAAAGAACATTTGTTTGACTATTACTATCACGCATTATCACCCATGTCGTCCGCCAAGTTTGAAAAGGAAAAGTTAACAATTATTGACCAAATATATATTAAGAAAAGAAACAAAAACACAAACTACTACACTTTGAATATTTTACTAAATACTTTTGTTAAGTTATCGGGTTAAAATTCGTGTACAAGGAAATTCGGGCTAGCATACTTGAGTCAAAATAGTCAATAAACTTAAATTTTAGACGATGATAAAATTTTATCACTCATATTTGAAAATGATATGTAACTCAACATCTTCTTTATAACAATTAAAATCTACAATTTGTTTTAGTTCTTAGAAGGAGTACTATATATAGATCACATAATAAAATCTAGCCTCAAGCCCACAACGCATATATGAATTGATATGAGCAAAAACTTTAATAAAGCAATGGAGCCCAATATCGTTTTTTTATAGCCCAAAAAAAGTTAAGCGATTCATTCATCTTATTTATATATGGAAGTCCAAATAAAAAGCTATATCTCTAGTGTTAGCGAATTCAGGTGTTTACTAATAACAAAAACTTGAATAAAGTAAATCATGTTTAGATCAATCATCCTAAAACGGACACAGAATGAAGAGTGATATTGTGCTTTCCAAAAGAACAGTTTCACATACGTAAGGGTGTGCAAAAAACCGAACCTAAACCGAAGAAAGACCGAGACACCGAAACCAAATAACTGAAATTGATTGCGTGTTTAGTATTCTTAAATATTAAAAGTTCTATTTTTTTATTGCATTACAATTTCGACCTTAGAAATACCAAACCTCGATAAATCAAACAAAAACCGAAAAAACCAAACATACATAAAACAGAAACCAAACGGTTTCTGAAAGAAAATACCGAACTTTTTTTATTCGGTTTCGTTTTAGCAAAAAACCGGCCAAACCAATCCATGCTCGCCCATGTCACATAGTAGTATTTAAGAACTTCAGTTGCATGCACTTAAGGCTCTCGAAATAACGTTTTATTGTTAGACATTTGTATTATTTAGAATGAACTGTATACCAACTTCTTTCTTTACTCATAGGGTTTATCGATAATCACATATACTCTACTAAGGTTTCATGTTCGTAACACTATGGTTATCTATCCACCTAATAGCAACAAAAGAAGGTATTTCATAATAGTTAACTTGTTATCTATGATTATGACAAGATTAGTTGATTAATGTACGGATAATAACGATTTTCAAAACAACAAACTTTTCTATTTGCATCAATATAATAATTTGTGTTTGTGAAACTCCAAAGTATAGATGACTTCAATAAATTTTCTTTTTCATTTTCTTCTCTCTTTACCTTAATTCTAAGTAAACTAATTATGATACTTTTTTTATACCATCGCTATACTAGAGTCACTGGCGAATTCAATTTTATTTTTTAAAGTGTAGCACAAAATTAACTCAAAGTTGTACGAAAAAAGATACCAAGTATCATATTTTAAAATATGAATAGGTGTTGCAGGAATTTAAAATACATAAATTTTCATAAAATTCTACATCACGTGAGCTAAAATTGGGTATAGGCTGTGCTACACCTGCCACTGCACGAAATCCGCCCCTGAGTTTGTGTGCAGGGGCGGACCCAAATATTGAGTTTGGGGGGCGGTGCCTTCCACGATTCGCCCAAAAATTCAGATTTTAGTGTAATTTTTTTTATTGTCATGACTTTTTTTATTAAAGTGCACCCCTTCAAAAAATTAAATTGCCCACAGCTTGAAGCAAAAAATGTAAAAACCTAGTTTTTAGTTATTCTAATACCATATTTTATATCATAATGGGTAAATTACATAAGGATGGTAGGTAGGCGGGCAACAAGCTGCGCCGCCACCCCTTTCTGAATAGAAAATCCAAATCTGCTAAAAACAAACCCCCGCCCTTGGGGGGTAGAAAAGTTGTTGTGCACTACGCGCTGAACCCGAGCCAAAAACCGCACCGCCTCCGTTGCCAAGGAACCGAACGTGTCGAAGGCTAAGGGAACGAAAACATGCTGATTATCCTCACACGCTTTAGCGTGCTTTTCCACTTTCTTGGATTCAGCTCTCATGACCGCTTGCCCGGCTACAAACCCACTATCCCGAAGCCCAACTAGGGGGGACACCCCGGTAAGATCAACACACGCATGTTTCCCACCTTCCCAACCAATAAGACGTCTGTTGGGCGCAAGGTGGACCTCCCCTCCGCGGGGTCTGTGAGAAAATTAACTGACGCCTCTTTTCTTGCGGAGATCCCCGCTCTCCTAAGGATGTCTGCCAATGCATCCCAGACAAAATCGTGCTGATATTTAAACCCTGGCAATTCCTTATAATGTAACGCATGTTCCCCATACTTATCAAGGCATGCTTTGCGGCAGACCGGGCAATTTTCATCATCGGGGAAAATTGGGATCATCAGCCGGTATTTAAGGATTGCCCTGTACTCTACTGCCGACATTCGTTGCCCCAATCCTTCGATAGGTAACACAGTAAGGAAGTCCTGGGCGTGAGGCTTTCGCATGCATTCCAAGACGGCCTTCTGACGGGCGGACAGACGAAATTCCTCCTCCAAACCTTGTGCGATTCGGCTATAAAGAGCATTCGCCAGAGTTTTCTGTGGCTTCTTGGGGGCGGTGTCCTTATTAAAGAAACCGCCAATATCAAAGTCAGGAAGGGATCGTTGCAAAGGGTCAATAGCACCAGAATAATCCGTGTCAACGTGAGCAACCCCACTGTTACGTAATATGTGGTCTTGCAGCCCCTAGGACTCAGATCTGGAAGCCACAAAAGTATAGGTAGCCACGTCCCGGGCTGAGGAGAGGCCTAACCCACCAAGTCGAAGCGCAAAGTCGCAACCCGCCACTGGAGGTCTCCAAAAAACGCCCCCCCCCCCCCCCCCCCCACAGACAACAATGTCTTCTATGGCCTCCCGAAGGCCTTTGTCGAAAGAGGAAACAGCATTTTCCACAAAGGGAGGCTGGCAGGTACGCAAACCGAAGAGCAACTTGGCCACACCCTGATGAGGCGAAAAATGAACCGTTTTTAGGGGGTCATTTAAGCCAGAATTGGAATTTATTTGATCAAATATTGCCCTAAATCGTTTCTTTTGTGATTTTAGGTACTTTGGGAGTGAATTCTGGAAAAGGGAGCATTTTGGACGTTTTTGGAGCACAAAAGTGAAGAAAACGGCAAAGTCTTAATTTTCCTTGCTGGGAACAGTACCTGACGGCGTCAAGAAGGATTTGATGACGGCGTCAAGAGCATTTTTGGTGACGGCCCAGAGAAAACGTGACGGCGTCAGAAGTAGGCCGTCAAGAGTAAAAGTGGTGACGGCCCAGAACAGGATTACACATGACGGCGTCAGATCTGGATCTAGGCAGTCCGAGAATTTTATTGGCGGCGAGATGACGGCGTCAGAACTTTCCTCTTGACGCCGTCACCTCCTGAAATCTATATATACTTTTCTAATTTTCATTCATTAAGGAGGAACTTGTGTGGAGAATTTTAGGGTCGAACTTTATAAACCCTAGCTCGTTTGTAACAGTATTTTCAAGGGTTTTCACCCCTTGAAACCCTTCATGTTCAATTGAGATAAGTATCCTTTCAATTCATTCAATATGTCTATGTGTTGTTTGAATATATCTTACATTTTTCTTAATTTTAACATGCTAGGCTAGATCTTTTGTGTGTTTGCTTAGATGTAATGAAACCTAGATGTTGATTATAGGTTGATTGCTTGTTTATAATTGTAATGTGTTGGTCCCTTTTACTTGGTTATCAGTAACTACAAAGCTAAAATAACCAAGTTGTATGACTTTAAACAAAGATGTATAAAAGATTAACAATAAAGAAACGTAAACATAAGAGACAATATTTTCCAACGTTTAATTCTTTATTAGAAGTTAATAAAAAAGAATCGTACCCAAGTGTTTGCGGAATAACACTTGGGATTGAAAGCGACAAGTATTGTATGGACTCCTCACTAAACTCAATCTTGTTGAGTGACAACTTTCAAGACCCACTGAGCTATCTCAGGGGTTGTGTTGTTCTTTGGAGGAGTAAAAGTGGTTTGTGAATGCTTTGCATTAATTGCACAAACTTGTCAACTTTTACTCCTCACATATGCTTCCTAT
This sequence comes from Artemisia argyi, assembly GCA_030686995.1. Lineage (NCBI taxonomy): Eukaryota > Viridiplantae > Streptophyta > Magnoliopsida > Asterales > Asteraceae > Artemisia > Artemisia argyi. The sequence continues at coordinate 61,653,817 of CM060700.1, forward strand.
TTATACACAAGTATAGAACAACTAGTTATACATTGGACATAAAGCTTCCCTAACAATATCTTGAAAGATATTATTCTTCTGGCAAGGAACCTTCATTGAGTTAAGTCCAAAAGGCACTTTCTGATGACAGACTGGTTTTAACCAATTTGGGAAAGTTTGACATTAAAGTGATAAAGCACTTTAATAATGCAGCTCAGACTTTCCCGCCCAGTCCCGCCAAAACTTCAGTCTTCTTGTCATCAGTCTTCAGTACTATGAAGTTGTTGAGGAGTCATGGGGTTCAGTGAGTTATTGTCATCCTCACTGAACCCATCACTTTCTTCTTGGCTTAGATCACACTTCACTGAGTTCCGCCTCACTGAATGGAGAACCTTTCTTCTTAGGCTCGGTCTTAGCATCCTGAAGGTGACTCACTGAGTTACTGTTCACTCGGTGACTTGTTTACACTTAGGGGATTTTACGTTCAAATCCTTGTTAGAGAAAGATTGGGGAATTTAGTGACCCAACAATCTCCCCCTATTTGAACATACAAATAGCCTAAGTGTTTCTTGATTCAGCATGAGTTGTTAGGGTACTTCTTCTCTTGCTGAATGTTTGTTGTAATTGTAAGTAGGACATAACTTTTAAACAAAACATCAGTTTATTCATAGCTATTACATTATCCTACAAATTACAAACAAAATAAAGATAGTTGTTGCAGATCAGATGTTCAGATGATAGCCAAGTCCCTCTATCTTAGCTTTCTTTGATCTCAGCAGGTGTTTCTCAAGATGCCTCTCAATCATAGCCCTAAGGTCCTGACAGAACCTTTGGTTTTCAGCACATCTTACAGGAGAAGCTAACATCAGGTACATTAACATTGCCTTGACCCCTGCCCTGTCCATATCGGACCATCTTTGGAAAGCAGGGTTTCCATATTCATCCATAAAGCATAGACCTCTTTCAGGGTGTTCAAGCACAACGTTTCTCACGAAGGTGATTCCTTCAGGAATGGACCTATCACAATCCAATCCTGGGACCTTGATCTCAGGCTCGGATTCAATGTGCTTCCTTTTTCTCCTGGTGGCTTTTGATGGAGCAGTTCCTGTTGTTGGAGCAGGAAGAAGGGAGGGAATATTGAGAGCTTCAGGCATTGCGCTCAGTCTGTCATACCTTTCCTTCAGTGACTTGAGAAGGTCGGGTACTACAACGTTGTTCTTCTTGGCAATGATGGGACGAAGTTCATCAAGTTCAGTAATCCCAAAGTCAGCAAATCTGAATGGATTATGGACGTCAATAACTCTTTTATCAGCCCCCCTGAAGACCGTGACCATTGCGGGTTTGGTGTTCCTGTGGATTTTAATGTCAGTGATGGTTTCAGGCTTCAACCTTTCCTTCATCACCCAATGATATCTTTCAACCTTGGTCTTTCTGATTTGAGCATCCCTTTTCAGCTTTGCTTTCCTTTCCCTTTTAAAAGCATTCATCTCTTCTTCCTGAGCCTTTTTAAAGGCTGCACCAGCTTGCTCAGTAGCTAGTGCCTCAGCATCCAGACCAATCTTTTCAGCTTCCTCATGAACAACCTGTATCAGTTCAGGCTTGCTCAATCTCTCTTCTTCAGCTACCTTTGCCAGTTTCTCAACTCTTTCCATATGGGCTTGAATTTGGTCGTGGGTGAGTTGATAGACTTGTCCATTGATTATATACGGGACCCTGATTGGTTCATCAGGATCAACTCTGATCATTGTGGAGGCAGGCTGGAGCACAGTTGTAGGTTCAGAGGTGGTGGCAATACTTTTTCCTCTGTCCTGAATGAGGGTGGAGGAGACTGGTTCCTCTTGAGGTGGAACTTCGGTGATTGGTGTGGCTTCAGTGACATACTCCCCCTCAGTGTGAGAGGGCTGTCCAGCTTCTTGTTCATCAGTAATGGGGGTTTCAGGAACATTCTCCCCCTCAACAATTGCCGGAGCTGCAGTGATGGCAAGTGTTGGAGTTACTGAAGATGAAGTAGATGTACCCTTGAAAACTTGAAACATCTCCGTCATCATAGACTTGATCTCTGCAGTATCCTGATGGATGATAGATACCTTGGAGTCAAGTGCAGCCTGAGAGCTTTCAAGGGCAGTCATTCTGGATCCCATGGTCCATGCCAGAGAAGTGGACTTCATGGAGTGAGCTGTCACTGAGGTTTCCAACTGTGTGAAGGAAGACTTGAGAGACTCCACTGTGGAGCTGAGATTCTGAACATTGGAACCCTTTATCAAACCAAGTAACTCAGTAAGAGCCACCGTGTTTACCTGGTATGTCTCAGATGCCTGAAGAAGTTTCTTGTTGAGCTCAGGATCATCCTTGACTGATTCTTGAACCGACTTAACCCCGGCAGTCAATTCTTTAAGGGATTCCAAAAATGAGTTGATGTGAGAAGTCATTTGTGTCAGGGAGTAGGTGACACTGGAGTTTTGCTCCCTGACATCATCATTGTATTCTTCAACAGCATCTTTGAGGAGGTGATAGTAGACTGACACCTCGTCAGTGACCCCCCTGTACAAAACATTGGTCATTTTCTTGATGAATCTTTTGAAGGCTTTTTCAGTGAGAGGAGTTTGAGCGTCTTCTGAGGTTTCCGGCTCGGAATGTGTTTCATCTTCATCATGGTTAAAGGTTTGAGGAGACTGAGTAACAGGTTCAGGAACTGTCTCCTCAACCTCCATATCATCTCCGGCCGTGAAGACTTCCTCGTCACTGTTAAATTCATCATCATAAAATAAGACAGCCTGAGCATCTGCCAGGGAGGTAATCTGCAACAATTGGAGGTTATCCGGCTCCTCTTCATAAGAAGATTTGCCTTCGTTTTGGCCAGGTCCTGACCCCTCAAATCCGGTAGGTTGGGTTTTACCTACCTGGTCTTTAGGGCCAGTTCCCAAGTAATGCGCACCTCCAGGAGTGGTTATGGGTTCCATATCAGCGGGTGGTTTATATCCCTCTGAATCTTTGTCCCCCGTGACCCCTTCAGACACTGATGGGTTTTGCTTAGTGTCATCCTGAGAAGTCGTGAATGTTGTGTCCCTATCAGCGGGTTGTATGTTTCCCTCTGAGTCTTTGGGATGAGTTTTTGTGCCCTCGGACAAAAGCGTTGTTTTGCGAATGTCCTCATCAGGCACATGAGTGGTTATGTCCCCCTTTCCAATAGGCTTGTTTTGGCCTGTCGAAGATTTAGGAACGTGAACTCCCTGATGCTTGGGTTGTGATTGACCCGAGCCTTTGGTGGGATGTGATTGTTTGTGGACCCCCTTCTCAGTGGAGTAGTGCTGCCCCACCGAGGATTTAGGATCCCTTACTCCCTGAGACTCTGGTTGTGATTTGCCAAAGCCTTTAGCAGGATGTGAAGGTTTGGTTAGTTCTGGCTCCACTGTCTTGTATATGACAGTAGAGTCTTTGGGAACGGGTATGCCCGAGGACACTGAGTGTGATGTCTCAGTGCCCTCCGTTGGCTTTTGTTGCAGGCCTAGTGACTGGGTTATTATTCTCATGGTGTCAGCAGTCAAGGGTTGTTGTGGTTGCCTCCTTATGGTAGGCTTGGGATCAGAGGTCTCAGTGTCGAGTGGCTTGGGTTGAGCCACCTTCCTGGACCCCTGTCCCTTCTTCCTCTTTACCTTTTTGGTGGGAGAGGGAACTGGTGAAACTTTATTGTCACCCTGGATAGCAGAACGCATATACATTGTCAGGGTGACAGGTGTAACCTCAAGAGGGTCACGAGAGTAATTTGCCTTGTGTAGGACATCAGGCTCAAAACCTGCTATGTCAGGCTTAACATACTCAGAACCAAGCAAGTCTTGTAGGGCACAGGAAACGAATCTAGGATATGACATGTGTTTTTGCCTAGACTTCCCCCCTAACTTTGCTATGAGGTCCCTGAAGATGATTTCTCCAAGGTCAATCATTTTACCCTCAATGAGACAGAACACTATCATTGCCTGAGTAGTGTTCAATTGCTCAATAGAGGATTTATTTCCCCAGAGAACCTGAATGACAAAAGTCATTAGAATCCTCCAGGGAGCTGGGAACCAGGTCTTTATTATAGGGGCTTTGGATAATAGGGACCCTGGTGTCACCTCAGGGTGATTTTTGTCATAGGGTCCCAGTTCCAGTAAGACCTCCTTCACCTCTTTCTCAGAGGGTTGGGCAGTGAAGGTCGTGGTGTAGTCAAGGCCTGTGGCTTTGACAAAAGTTTTATAGTCAAGAGTTAGGGACTTGGTTCCATTCTTGACTGTAAACTTTATTTTGGCCTCTTTTGGTGCATCAGGGTTTTCAACCACCGCAGTGCACCAAAATTCCCTCAAATAGTCATGATAGATGACTGAGGGGGTTTGTGTGAATGATGTGGTCAGGAAGCAGTTCTGAAGGAACTTCACCACATCCCTGTATTCAGGGTACCCTTCAGGGTAGGCAAAGTTCCCCACCACATTGTTCTTGGTAAGGTCTACGCTTTCCATTTGGAAATCCACATTGGGTGCGTATTTTACGACCTTAGAAGAAGCCATTTGGGTAAGATAAAAACCTGGTTTTTTGAAAAATAGGTATCAGTGAGGGAAACACACGCAGTTTTGAAAATGATTTGCAAGAGTTTTGTTATGATTTTAAAAGCGTGTGTGTGTTCCCTTTTTTTGTGGGGGTATTTATAGGGTGAGAATTAGGGTAGTGATGTTGCGGATACCAAAGGTTAATTTATTTAACCGAAACGGCATAATAATTTTGGTTTGATATCCGCATTAAATATCACGATTCCCATTACCCTATTTTCTCTCACATCATGGATGAACAGTTGTGTGGCTCTTCAAATAATGCACTTTTGCATAGTAGAAATCATCACAACTTTTGTGTGTGAGGGAGCATTTAATGCTCAGTGGTGTTTGGTGAGAGAGATGTGGGGGCCCAAGGAGTGGATGCCAGTTGTGTAAGTGACATATATTCCTATATTTAATAGGATTCAGTTATCTACCTGGGACATTAACTAACTAAATGCTTAGAGCATTTAGTTAGGGTATTCAATGCCATTTTTCATCCTGAGCCCCCTGAATGACATTTTCATTCAGTAACAAAAATGAGTTTTTCAGGAAGGGTGTGATCAGGGACCTAGAGAATTTACATCAGGTTGGAACACTTTTGATCAGTTTCCTGATTCTATGTCCAACATGCCCAGTTCAGCTTTCAATCTTGTGAAAGTGGGTTCATCCAAAGGTTTAGTGAAGATATCAGCTAGCTGATACTCAGTGGGGATGAAATGTAGTTCAATTTCTCTATTAGTGATGTGGTCCCTGATGAAGTGGTATCTGATGTCAATGTGTTTGGTTCTTTGATGAAGTATTGGATTGTTTGTGATGGCTATGCCACTTGTATTATCACAAAAGATAGGTACCATCTTATACTGAATGCCATAGTCACTTAGTTGGCTCTTCATCCATAGTACATTTGCACAACATCCTGCAGCAGCCATATATTCAGCTTCAGCTGAGGATATGGCCACTGACTATTGTTTCTTTGTACTCCAACACACAAGTTTACCACCAAGGAATTGGCAGGATCCTGAAGTACTTTTCCTATCCATGTTACATCCTGCATAGTCAGAGTCAGTGTACCCTTTGAGATCAAATCCTGAACATTTTGGGTAATACAAACCAAGGTTTGGAGTACCCTTCAGGTACCTGATGATTCTCTTGACAGCAGTGAGATGTGATTCTTTAGGGTCGGCCGGGTATCTGGCACACAGGCAGACTGAGAATTGGATATCAGGCCTTGAGGCAAGTAAGTACATCAGGGAGCCAATCATTCCTCTGTACTGGGTTTGATTCACTGATTTTCCAGTGAGATCAGGGCCAAGGTTGTTTGGAGGAACCATAGGAGTTTTTACTGAAGAGCAGTCAGTGAGCTCATACTTCTTCAGTAGGTTCCTGAGGTATTTTTCTTGGCAAATGGATATTCCTTTCTCAGATTGTTTAATTTGGAGTCCAAGAAAGTATGTGAGTTCACCCATCATGCTCATTTCAAACTTTGTGGTCATCAGTTTCTCAAACTGTTTGCAAAGTTTGTAACTTGTTGAGCCAAAGATGATGTCATCAACATATACTTGGACAAGAATGACATCATCCTTTGTTCTGTAGATGAACAGTGTGTTGTCAATTCTTCCTCTGACAAACTTGTTTTGGATCAGGAAGGCTGAAAGAGTTTCATACCATGCCCTGGGTGCTTGTTTCAGTCCATAAAGGGCTTTGTTAAGCTTGTAGACATGGTTGGGGAATTCACTACTTTCGAAACCAGGAGGCTGTTGCACATAAACATCTTCTTTGATGTTACCATTCAGGAATGCACTTTTAACATCCATTTGGTAAACTTTAAAGTTCATGTAAGTTGCATAGGCAAGGAAGATCCTGATGGCTTCCATTCTTGCAACAGGTGCAAAGGTTTCCTCATAGTCTATACCTTCCTGTTGATTATATCCTTTGGCAACCAATCTTGCTTTGTTTTTGATGACTGTACCATTTTCATCGGTCTTGTTCTTAAAGACCCATTTCATACCAATGATTAAAACACCCTGGGGGCATTCAACAAGGGTCATGACATCATTTCTGTCAAATTGTTCCAATTCATCTCTCATGGCCTGAACCCAACTCTCATAAGTCAGGGCTTCTTTGACATTTTTAGGCTCAATTTCTGAGAGATAGTCAGCATAAAGACATATATTGGCAGTGGCAGCCTTGAGTTTAGCAGCCTTGCTTCTTGTGAGCATGCCTTCAGTGGGTTCACCAATGATGTTCACAAGCTCAATGATTTTGGATCTAGTCCAGCTATCCTGAGGTTTGGGATAGGAATTTAAGCTTGTAGGAGCCTGATTAGGATCAGACTCATGAACATGTGGTGACTCATCAATATGTGCTTCAGTGACTACTATAGGAACAATTTGTTCTGAGGGTTCCTGAACAATTTGTTCAGTGGTGTCAGTCTCATTTGAGACAGGCTGAGTTTCAATGAACTCACTGATAGGTGGTTGGGGTAGGTTGTGAGGGATGATGTAATAGGAGACATCAACATTAGCTTGGTATTGGGTTGAGGGATTGTACTCAGGATGATACTCATTAGGAGGGTATCTTGATGAGTCATCAATACCAATTTCTTCTACTGAGGAATTTGAGAACCTGATGGATTCAGTGCTCTCATCAACAGTAATGTGATAAGTTTCCTCAGTTTGTTGTCTCCTTGTGTTGAACACCCTGAAGGCTTTAGAGACCAAGGAATATCCCAGGAAGTATCCATCATCAGCTTTGGCATCAAATTTACCCAAGTGATCCTTGTGATTATGTATAAACATAGGACACCCAAATACATGAAAATAGCCGATGTTAGGAATCCTTCCTTTGAATATCTCATAAGGAGTCTTATTATGCCTTTTCACAATGATTGACCTATTTTGAGTGTAGCAGGCTGTTTTAACTGCCCCAGTCCAAAAATGTTTTGAGAGGACTGAGCCATTTAACATTGTTCTTGCTGCCTCAATGAGTGTTCTATTTCTCCTTTCAGCTACTCCATTTTGCTCAGGAGTATAGGGAGAAGTGAAATTTTGAGAAATTCCTTTCTCATCACAAAAACACTCAAGGTCTTGGTTTTTGAATTCAGTGCCATTGTCAGTCCTGATCTGTTTAACTTTGACATCATTTTGATTTTCAATGTTCCTGACAAATGACATGATGGTTTCAGCTGCCTGACTCTTTTTGGTCAGGAAGTAAACCCAAGTATATCTTGAGTATTCATCCACAATGACCAGAGTATACTTCTCATGGTGGATGGACATTGGACTTACAGGTCCAAAAAGGTCCATATGAAGAAGATGCAGGCAGCTTTTGATGGAAAAGGTTTGTTTGGTTTTGAATGATGCCCTGTGGTGTTTTCCTTTTTCACAAGCAGAACAAGGCTTGTCTTTGGTATACACCAGGGATGGAAGGCCCAGAACTTTGTTCTGTTTGGCCAGGTTGTTGATGCTCTTGAAGTTGAGATGAGAGAGTCTCCTATGCCATAGCCAGTTGATTGTCTCACTTGCCTTTGAGAATAGACAAGTCCCATTCTGAGTCAGGGATGACATGTCAAGGACATATACATCATCCCTTCTAGGGGCAATCAACACAACTTCCTTATTGGCATTAAAGATGGTCCCTCTCTTGTCATCAAACTGAACTATGTATTTGGCATCACATAGTTGGGAAACACTTATCAGGTTGTACTTGAGACCATTAACATAAGTTATTCTTGTAAAAACTATACCATTGCAGTTTACTGAACCATAACCTTCAGTGGGAGCTGATGAGTTATCACCAAATACTACTTTGGGTCCTAGTTCTTCCATATATTTGTGCAGAAAACTTTTCACACCAGTCATACTTCTGGAGCATCCACTGTCTAGATGTCAAGTAGGATCCTTGATGTGTTTCTGCACAAACAGTAAACTGGGTTAGTTTTTCTTGTTGACCCACTTTCTAGTGGGTTTAGTCCCCAGGGACTTTTTGAACTCAGTTAGTGAATCATGGTCTGAAGTTGTGTGACCTGAGCTTCCACATGTTTTACATTTTGTGGAGGTTGATGCCTCAGGTGACTGAGAAGTGTTGGTTTGGTTTTTCCTTCTGGACTGAATCACTTTGTCATGTCCCCTGGTTTCATGGGAGGGATCTCCACAGATGTCACAACAATCTTTCATCATACAATCATCAGGAAGATGATCATTGAAACCACAGTGAGGACATGGTGAGAAAGGCTTAGCCTTCAGTCTTTGTTTGGAAGGAGTGGCATACTGATAGCCTTGGTTTTTGTATAGACCCCTTGCTTTTAAAGAAGCAGTGTGGGGGATGTGATCACAAGTTCTGTGGTCCTCTTGTTTGCATATCATACAAAACAGGACTTTGTAGCATTTATCAGTGCTGTGATTTGGATAATTGCACAGCTCACATCTCCCTAAGGGTCTGGGTGTGGTTTTTAGTTTGGAAGAACTTGAGGATACTGAGGGCTTTGTTGATTTTGAGTCAGAGTTTTTCTCAGTAGACTCAATTTTCTTACTCAGCATCCTGACAAGTTCAGCAAGCTGATCAACCTTTGAATCAGTGCTTTCAAGCTTTACTTCAGTGGTTACTGAAGGTTTTTGGTATTCAGTGGGTGCAGGAGTAGGTCTTTTCAGAATAGTCCTTCCTAACCCTGATTTCTCTTTTGGAGAATGTGGTTGAAAGACTAATGGTGCAAGGTCAGAATTGGGTTCTGCTCCCTGAAGTTGTTTCAGTGGAGGGAGTGGTGAATCAGACTTAGACTCAGTGATGGACTCAGTAGGACTAAGTTCATCAGTGACTCCTAGCAGCTCCTTGATAGCCTGACTTTCAGGCTCCAGGATTCTTCTAGTGTTAAAATTTGGCAATTTACTATCAGGATTGTTTCTTTCAATCCACTCACTGGGTTTGGGAGCTAGTTCTTTGCTAGAGAGTATGTTGGTTAATAGAAAAGTTGTAGAATGGCTACTCTCCCCATAAACTTCAGTGAGTTGATCATCACCCAGACCAGCCTTTTTGGGGCTGGGTGAGAGACTCAGTGTTTCATAAAGTTTGGGGTTTTTCTGAGTCCATTTCCAAATAATTTCCTTTTCTTTCTTAAGTTCTTCCTGAAGAGCTTGATTTTGTTTTACAAGTTCAGAGTTTTGAATTTGAAGTGTAACACTTTCAAGCTTGGCTTGTTTTAAGGCAAGTAATTCATCTCTACAATGATTTAATTCAAAACTCAGTTTGTTAAATTTTGAAAACAAATTAAGTATTTGCTCTTCAACATACTTAAGATCAACACTAATATAATCTAAGTAAGATTTCCAATCATCATTATCATCCATAGAAAGTAAAAGATTTACCTTCCTCATAGTGATGTTGACCCATTCACCATTTCTTGCATGACTCTTCCCCACAGCAAGTTTGTTGTCATCTGACAGAGCCATCAGGGCACTGATGTGAACTTCATCATCATCAGAGGACACTTCAACCTCATCCCAGTCATATGTTTCAGCAACAAGCCCTTTGTTCTTGGCTTGAGTAGGCTTTGTAGCCTGAGGAGGCTGAGAGACTGTTGAGGATGATTCAAGAAGGGCAAGTTTAGCTTTTGCCTTTCTGTACTTGGCTTCAAAGTCAATTTGAGGGAGTTTTTCAAATCTTTGACTAGACTGAAGCATTATAGGTTGAAATTTGCTGGGGCCTGAAAAAGAGTTATTTCCTGAAAACTTGAAGGATGGTTCTGAGGTTGTTTTTGAAAAACAATCTTTTGCAAAATGACCCATTTTGCCACATTTAAAACATTCAGTGTTGTCATTTGCTTTAGAAGGAAATTTGTTTTTCTTAAAAAACCTTTTTGAATTAGCAAGGAGTGCTCTTTCATGAAATTCAATTTGAAGATCATTAAGATACTCCTCACTGGTTCTCTGGTCAACCTCATCATCAGATCCATCCTGAAAATCCTGCACAACACCTTTTGAATAGAAAGCAGTTGATATGGGTGAAATTGTCAAGGCCTTTTTGGTCTCCTGAGCTTTACCAGGGTATCTCCTGGTGATAAGATTGTCTTCATAGACAAACTTCCCATAGATGGCAGGGAGCTCAAGGTTCTGAATGTGGTTTGCATTTCTCAATCCCTGAGAGAAGTTTAACCACTTCTCAGAGAGACTATTGACAAAGCCAACATTTATCTCATGTTTTGACAGTATAACACCATCATTGGTCAGCTCATTCAGGAGGGTCTTATACCGAGTATAAGTCTCAGAGAGACTTTCAGAATCCTTGGCCCTAAAGGTATTGAATTCAAGCTTCAGGTCCATGATTCTATTCTCTTTGGTATCAGAAGGCCCTTCATAGCTATGAACCAGGTCAGTCCATGTCTGCTGGGCAGTGGGACAGTTGATCACTAATTCCATTATATCATCAGGAAGGCATGATATAATGATGCTTTTCAGGCGCTGGTCTTGATTGACCACCCTCCTTTCATCTGGGGTCCACTGAGCTTCAGGTTTAATTAAACCTTGGGCAGTTGTTGGGACATATGGACCATCATTAATCAACTTAATGTAATATGGTTCCATCCCAGTTAAGTAGCAAAGCATTCGCTTTTTCCACTTATTAAATTTGCCAGCTTCTAGTCGAGAGGCAGTTGCTGAATAACTTCCACCCTTTTTGTCGACAAGCTGGGGAACATCTATGTCAGTCATAGTGGGATCTTGATTTTAAAAACTTGAGCACTCTTAAGTTTTGAAAACAGGTTTAAGTTTTACAAATCAGAGGCTCTGATACCACTTGTTGGTCCCTTTTACTTAGTTATCAGTAACTACAAAGCTAAAATAACCAAGTTGTATGACTTTAAACAAAGATGTATAAAAGATTAACAATAAAGAAACGTAAACATAAGAGACAATATTTTCCAACGTTTAATTCTTTATTAGAAGTTAATAAAAAAGAATCGTACCCAAGTATTTGCGGAATAACACTTGGGATTGAAAGCGACAAGTATTGTATGGACTCCTCACTAAACTCAATCTTGTTGAGTGACAACTTTCAAGACCCACTGAGCTATCTCAGGGGTTGTGTTGTTCTTTGGAGGAGTAAAAGTGGTTTGTGAATGCTTTGCATTAATTGCACAAACTTGTCAACTTTTACTCCTCACATATGCTTCCTATTTATACACAAGTATAGAACAACTAGTTATACATTGGACATAAAGCTTCCCTAACAATATCTTGAAAGATATTATTCTTCTGGCAAGGAACCTTCATTGAGTTAAGTCCAAAAGGCACTTTCTGATGACAGACTGGTTTTAACCAATTTTGGAAAGTTTGACATTAAAGTGATAAAGCACTTTAATAATGCAGCTCAGACTTTCCCGCCCAGTCCCGCCAAAACTTCAGTCTTCTTGTCATCAGTCTTCAGTACTATGAAGTTATTGAGGAGTCATGGGGTTCAGTGAGTTATTGTCATCCTCACTGAACCCATCACCTTCTTCTTGGCTTAGATCACACTTCACTGAGTTCCGCCTCACTAAATAGAGAACCTTTCTTCTTAGGCTCGGTCTTAGCATCCTAAAGGTGACTCACTGAGTTACTATTCACTCAGTGACTTGTTTACACTTAGGGGATTTTACGTTCAAATCCTTGTTAGAGAAAGATTGGGGAATTTAGTGACCCAACATAATGGATGAATGATTTCAATGTTAGGCTTAAGAAAACTGGCAGATCTCCATTGTGTAACTTGCTTGAACGTCTTAAGAAACATGAACCGATGTGTACTAGGTTTTTATGGTTGTATTTAATGCATGAGCGAATTCTAGTGATCCCATGTTAGGAGCTTCTTAGCCGGCAGTGAAGTAGGAGCTTATAGAATTGGGGAAGTAAGTACGCCACCCCATGAATGGTATTAAGGAATATAACCCGTCATCCACGCAACTGTAGCAAGTAATTAACCTGTAAAAGATATCTAGGGAGTAGTGAAATCTAAGTAAACACAATTCTCCCATATATTGTTCACACCATATTAGTAATTAGTTTTATTTACATTTCTGTTATTTTATTTTGATTGCATTTGTAGTTATTGGGTTAGTTGGCTAGCAACTAATTCCGCCCACTCTTCCAAAAACCGAGATTTTTACTTGCTTTCATAAAATATAAAAAATATACAAAAAGAATCATCCCTCACCTCTAGACCTAGTTTTTAGGCTTTTTAATCCTAGCGACACTATTCCTGAGTTGAACGATCAATCCCCCGGTACTTGTCACTATACTATACTACATCGATTAGGTACACTGTCTGGTGGGGATTGTAAGCTTCTCGAGATCCCTCGAGAGGTAAAGCCTGGTGCAATTCCCACGCATCACACCCATACATGATCTATGCAATAGAAGCTCACTTTGGGGATCCCGCAATCTCGGGAGGAGCCCCATGAGGTCAACAGCCCGCGCCGCCCTTTTAGCAGATAGATCACTTATGAAATCGGCGTCGCGGCTAACTGCCCCACCGAGCAGTTTGACCCCCCGCTCCGGTCTGCCAATGTCACTAGGAAATAGACCTGGCCGGATCTTCCCCCCATCACACGACGGCCAGAAAACCTCAATTTTTCTATTATTGAGTTGGAGCCCTAGAAATGGCCCCTCCTGGCTAATAATGTCAAGTGCTTTAGCCACCTGAACAGAATCCCCGATAATCGTCCCGTCATCCAAGTACCAAGCATGGAAGGGAAGGCGCAGTTATCCTGTATCTTTAGCACGAGGGGGTGTAAAGCTAAAGCAAAGAGCAAGGGCCCTAAATGGTCCCCTTGCTGAACCCCAGCGTAGGCCCCAAGACGCTCATTCCCCACATACAACCTAGGTGGCTGAGCATACATGAACTGAACCCATAGGAAAATGGAAGGGCAGTGACAATGAAATTCCCGTAACAGAGCAGAGCGATCAATAGCATTGAAAGCGTTAGAAAAATCAACTGTAAGCATAGCAAGCGAGCCATCATCATGGAACGAGTCGAGAAACCTATTGGCACTATGAAGCACAGCCTCCGCCCCATTTGGAATTCCAACCCCAAACTGAAAGTCCCCTAAATATTTAGCAGCTTCTTTCCCCACTTTCTTCATGGCAACCTTAGAGACCAGTCTCCTCCATATGGCCCCGACGGCAATAGGGCGGATTCCATTGTCAGGCTTAAGCAACGGAGTGAGGGGAGCCGAAGCAATATATTCTGCGAGCACCTTGGGGCACAACCCCCCCAGCCACAGATTAACCAACTCAGTGATGGCAGCTATCAACCCAGATGCCGTAGCTGTCCCTTCGCCACCAAGGGCGTCCATCAAGTGTTGAGCCCGCAGGCCATCACGCCCACAAGATGTCCCTTTCGGAAACGATTTCACACACCGGTAAACGCACTCATCTTCCACAGTTAAGGCCGGTTGGGTCAGGGGTAAGGAGGGGAGATTGGGAGGCGGCACAATGGGGTGCTACCCCTTGGGGGGCGACCCCATTGGAACACAACACTTTAACCGTTGCAGTGAAGTGACCATCACTAACCTTCCTAAGGCACTGCTTGACGTTGGGGTTGACCTCATCGGATCCCTCCGCTGAAGCTGCCCTCGCAGGGAGGGCCCTTCCCCCTCCATCAGGAAAAAGCAACGCAACCAAATCCGCAAAACCATAACCATCTTTCCACATAGATAAAGCTTGTCGAATGTTGTCACATTGCAAGGACTTACGGTTCCCAGACCTTCTCTCCTGCCTAGAAAACGGAGTAACAACTTTGAGAGTACAACGAGGGAAAAGTGCATCTTTTTAAGTGTAAAAAAAAAAAATTGTGACCTTTTTATTAAAGTGTATTACGAATTTTATCAAAAAATTTTTGCCCCTCGCCTTTTTAGTGTAAAAAAATGTGATTTTTTTATTAAAGTGCATCACGAATTTTATCCAAAAAAAAAAAAAAAAAAAAAAAAAAAAAAAAAAAAAAAAAAAAATTGTCTCCCGCCTTCTAAAATCTTGGATCCGCCACTGTTTGTGTGGTATAATAAGGCATCGCGCGAGCTTTTAAACTGAAGTGTAATTGAAACATGAAAGCATTGTTTGCTTTATAATTTAGTTATTTACATCATATTAACAATGTTATTTTACATTTTGTGTAGTTATATAACAATTTGGATTTTGGACCATTGGTTTGTTATTATCTTTTTAAGTTCCCCCAAGTTTGCATCGTTCTAAAATTTTGTTTTGTTTAATGATACTTGAGAAAAAAACTACAAACACAACCATTTTGTTTCACTCGAACATCAAAATGATAGAAATATAATTATGAATAGAATGATAATTATTTGATTGTTAAAGGTAGAAATATAGATGTATCAAACATAGGTGAGGACGCTATACCAACCTAACTATATTAGGACATTTCTCGTGTCAGAAGAAAAGAAACATCTGGTAACTCATAGAAATAAAAGAAAGATAGCTAACCAACCTATAGATACATGATTAAATTGTAGGATTAATTTCGATAGCTACCTTTACCTATAGAGATTTGAAGATACGTCAAGCAACCAATATCTAATCACTGGAGGTTGATTGGTCAATCGGCTAAACAATTTAGATATCTTTTTCCATAATTTTTTAAGACGGTTTAAAATAAAGGTAGCGTATGACTTATTTGATCGAGACTTATTTGCAAGTTGAAATTATATATGTCTAAAATTTAATGTTATTAAATTCATTTAAAACTTTTTAGACATCTAGAAGTTATACAACTTCAAGAGGTTAGATATTGATCAAGCTTATGTCATTTTTAGGGGCTCTAGTTATTGAATAGGACTGTGAATGTGCATTACTATGACCGGTGAAAATACTATGACCTCTCATGCACTTTAATGACAAGTAGCACTTCGTAATAGTTTAACCTTAGACAATTAACTCGTAATTTAGTGACTTTAAGTCATTAATTAGACAACGATAATCCAAAACTTGTTAGAAAATGTAGGGAAACGGTTACACTTTTATTAATAAAATCTAATTATGATAAATAAAATTAACAGAAAATAAATAACAGAAAAATTAAATACAAACAGAATGTAAGCAAATAAACGATAATTAAATAAAATAATAAAATAGTCAAAAGACTTACTTGATCACCAAATAGAGATCAACAAAGAAGCACTAAAAAGCCGAGGCACGTGTTTAACACGCTTCCCTTAAAACAGATTCGCCGTCTGTTTCCCAGGGTACAACAGCCAAAACAGTAAGTTGTACTGTCGGACTTAACTAAATTGCCTGGAATTTCATCTTAAGCGATGCATATTCCTTATGTTGGAAATCAATAATAATAATTGATTTGATGTGTATCAAACCTATGGAATTAGGGCGTCTATTTATACACAATAGACTCCACCCTAGTTTACTCCTCCTACCGATGTGGGATAGAAAATAAACTATTTTTCCACTTTAGTCATGGTACCGAATGACTAACTTTGAGACCCGATATCTCATTCACATCAACTCTATTTTGGACACATAAAGGCTCATTGCGGAGCTCTCTTCGAGGAGAACGCAAACCTACAAACTATTATTTATATATATGACACATACATATAAATAATTGTGTCCAAAATTGGTCAAAAGCCACTTTTGCCAACCAATTTTCCAACAATCCCCCACATGAATGGAGATCGGTCGTAATACAAAAATTACGATGAAATTCCAATAGTTGAATCTTGCAAAGGATAGGTAGGTGTGACCCTTTGAACCTTCCCTTGTGAGATGCACTTAGTCTCCTAGATCTGAGTAGACGCGATGTCCTTGAACTCAACATCTGTTTACGTAGACGACAATACACGCTCACACAAGACTCTCCCTAACATTGTTAAGTCCTCATAGTCGTGTTCGTTATGGTCATGAACACTAGCCTGGTTCTGTAAGAGCTCTTAGGTATTGCGCCCCCACAATTCCCTTCGAAGCGACCCCACTTCTCTCTCACATAGGTGATTTCATCTTGAATCATTAAAAACACATGGTTTGTGATTTCATCTTGAATCATTATGCTTTGTGATTTCATCTTGAATCATTAAAGCCATATGTTTAACCTCTCAACAAGTCACATTAGTTATAGGAATGGACTAGGAAGTTACAACATTTAGTAACTCCCCCAAATTGACGTGACTTCCCCCACATTTCTATGATTAGGTTGTCCTATTGAACCCAGATCTTGGGATCTCCAGTCAACTGGGTTAGGTTTTCCTTCATAGAAACTCATTCCTTCAAGGGCTTTAGTCCCATTCCTTTATACGACTTACTAACTAACTCTCTGCTTAAGCCTTTCGTAAGCGGATCCGCGATGTTATCCATTGACTTTACGTAATCAATCGTGATAACTCTAGTTGAGAGTAGTTGTCGCACCAATCAATGTCTATGATGGATATGTCTCGACTTACCATTTTATATTGTGATATGAGCTCTGTCAATTTCCAATTAACTATCACACTTTATATAGATGGTCATTACCGGTTTACGCCATCTTGGCATGTCCTCTACGAATTAACGTAGATATCCCGCATATTCTATAAATTTATCTCAAATGATAAATTTAAATTCCATCAAAGATTTAGCTATAAAAGTCTGTTTGAAATACTTTCAAGATTTCCAAGACATAGCTTCCCACGTAGAGTCCATACATCTGCTCTAGTGGATCTAGATTCTTTTATGTAAGAATCCATATTTGCATTACTCTATCATTAGATAGCAGTTGGATATCTTCCAAAATGCAATATCATAAGTATCATAGTACTCGTGTAATACTACTCAAGTGGCCATCACTTGAATTACTGGCATATTTACTAAACCTGATCATAATTTACAGATTTATGATCAGGTCTCACACAAGTTATTAGACAAATAAGACGCCCAATATTCTTTGAGTATTCAAAATGGGCAACACCTCTACCTCTATTTTAAATAGATTAAAAACAAAAGATGTCGTTGGAGTTCTAGCTAGGCCGGAATCCCCCACATTGAACCTCTCAAGAATATTGTCCTTATAGTGCTTTTAACTTCAAAACAAATCCATCTGGTTTCATATGATCTTAGTTTCAAGAACCATATCGAACAACTAATGTAGTTCATGTCAAATCTTGACTCCAACATTTCATTAGTGGATTTGTTCATCTTGTTATCACTTCGAGTGATAAGTATACCATCTATGTATAAACACACGATTACATATATACCAGTGATTTATTTTTTCACATACATCCATTAATTTCGAATCCACGTTCTGACATGACGTGGTAGAAAATTTGGATGTCATTGTTTGGGAGCTTTTTCTAAGCCATATAATGACTTAACAAGCCTACAAACTTTGCTCTCTTGTCTAGGAGCCATGAAACCCTCAGGTTGGTTCATGTAGATTTCTTCTTCTAAATCCCTGTTTAGAAATGCCATTCTCTCATACATTTTGGTAAACTTCCAGATTTCTTAAAGCAACAATAACAAGTACCCTCCTAATAGAGGTTATTCGTGTAACTGACGAATATGTATCAAAGTAAGCTAGACCTTCTCGTTGTCTAAACCCTTTGATTACCAATCTTGCTTTTTTACATATCAATGGTTCCATCGACAACCTTTGTGGTTGTTAGGTATAAACCATTTGTAGCCTAGTGATTTACCACCCGGAGGTAAAACCATGAGCTATAATGTATCATGTTTGTAAAATAGAATCTATTTCACATTTGATGGCTTCTTTCCATTGAGGCCATCCTGAGGAAGTTACCGTTTCTTTGTAAGAAGTAGGTTCATAAAAGAAACAAAACTAGGTCCAAACGATTTTTCGTTTCTTGCCCGTTTGCTTCTTTTTAGTTAACCTTATTCTTCCAGGTTGATCTTGTCTCACATCAAGGAAATCATAATCAATCTGTTGTTGTCTCTTATTAGAACAACATTATCATCTTGATGTCTCTCATCATGAAGGACATCATCATTTAGTTGCCTCTCATCCTGGACAACTGTATCATCTAGTCTAGATGAACATCCATTTTCCTCGGATAAATAAGGAAACACGATTTCAAACAATGAAAGTTTTCCTTGATTCCATTATCGTATATTTGTACATATTCAGATTTTCTGAATCGCATACAAATAAATGATAGGCACTACTGTAATGGGCATATCCAAAATTATGCAATCCACAGTTTTAGATCCAATATTTTGAATCTTAGGCGTCAGTACAGATAGACACCCCCCACATTCGTAAGTACTTATAGGATGGTTTTCATACCATCCATAGTTCATAGTTTCCTTACAAGGGATCTTATCTAAAAGATAAGTAGCCGATAGAATCGCTTTCCCCCACATGCCATGGCTTAAATGAGGACTTTAATAACATGGCATAACCATATCTTTTAAGGCACGGTTCTTTTCATTCAACAATTCTGTTGAGGCGTATAAGGAGCAATAAAGATGTATCTTATTCCAATGTTTAGTACATACATTTGGAAATGGAGACACATATTCACCTCCAATATCACTTTGAACCGCCTTGTGTTCGATAATAAGTTGATTCTCAACTTATTTATATAGATCAATCTTGTCTATATCCTTACTCTCAAGTAAGTATAAGTAGCAATATTTTGTACTACCATAAAAAATTTCGATGAAGTACCTAATTGCTACCTTAGTAGGTATCGATTCCAAATCACATATAACTATGTGAATCAAGGGTTCGGTTAATTTCTGTTCAACCGAGTGAAAAGACAATCTTGTCAATTTGGCTTCAACACAATTTTCACTTTTGTAATCCATGTTTGTTTATTTAAATAAATAATGTATTGAGTTAAAATTAGCATGTCCGAGTTGGCCATGCTATACATTTAAAGAATCAAATAAGCTGAATTCATACTCATTTAATTAAAACAACCATTAAAAAAAATAGATTCAACTTAAACATTTAAAGGAAGGGCATAACCCGTACCAAACAAAATTTGTTCAATGTCAACTCAATTTTATTTTATTCAAATAAAAAATTAAGCCAAATTTATTAAGCAACCATCCAGACACATGATTCCTACGAATCTCTGGCACATACAACGTGTTGGTTTTCTTAAGCTCTTTTCTTCATGTGAATTTCAACATCACATTTCTTTTCCCTTGCTGTTAGCAGTTGTAGAGTTGCCCATAAATTGCATCTCTCCATTTTCTGCTGCTTTGAAAGAGTTAACCAAACTCTTATTATCATACTCATGACATGATGCCAAGTGTTAATCCACCATTATCTAAGGTCGGATCCCGCCTTGGCAACAATTTTCATGTCATACAGGCCATTTAACCCATAGTTATGGCACAAAATCTGAATGCTTTAGAGCATCTACCGTACATATAACTCGAGTATCGGTCTCCCTTTCACCAAGTTCGGGAGCAGATCCTTTAGGTGTCACTCGTGACATACCAAATATTTTGATAATACAAGATTCCGTTATTAGTAAAAAACTAAAATTGGAATAATTAACAACTTGCAATATCACAAAGTGTTTCTTAACAAAATAGATTACATCAAATTTTGTTTAAAACACTATTGTTTTGTAAGATCCATTATACAAAACCGCTTTTAAAGAAGTCTTTCATTTAAAACAATTAAACAAGATCTCATATTACATAATGTTTTTAAACAAAAACACATTTTTAATATGATTTTATCAATCTTCTTTAAGAATATCTTTAATAGATCTGTATCACATGGTCTAATTTTACAATGAAACTCGACAAGGTTTCAAAATAGATTTACCATTCCAAAGAAACTCAACATGGTTTCTATAGATCTACTTTTAAATGCATAAAGTTTCAAGAACTATATTTAGTTTATAATTAAACTCAACCTGGTTTAAATAAGCTAAATAAGTCAAAGAAACTTTTCCACCAAAATATGATAACAGCTTGTATATTATCAGATTTTGTTTCAAACAAACTCATCTTGGTTTCAATAAGCATGTTCTAGTAATCAAATAAAATAACAACTTGTATTTTATGAGATTTCTTTCAAAGAAACTCCACTTGGTTTCAATGAATATGATTTCATCATGATTTACAACCATGTTAGTAATCGGCGCACCAATTACATTCACAATGATTCACAAGGGTCACAAATTATGTTACCATCAGTTAACTTGCCAATATTAAAACACAACAACTGTTAAAACAATATGGTATCTAATAAACTCGACATGGTTTATATAAACTTGTACCAAATTCGATTCAAAGAAACACAATCTTGGTTTCAATAAATTAAGATTCAAACAATAACATACGTAACAAACAAACAAAAAAAATCAGCTTGAAAAGAAACTCATCATGGTTTCAATATAAACTGATTCAATAAACTGTTTTAAAATCGTTGATTTATCTGTTATTCCAACTCTGTTAATTAAAATAATCCGATTTTAATAAAAGTGTTTTAATTCTATTACATAGAATCTGTTTTAAGACTGTAAGGAAACGGTTACACTTTTATTAATAAAATCTAATTATGATAAATAAAATTAATAGAAAATAAATAACAGAAAAATTAAATACAAACAGAATGTAAGCAAATAAACGATAATTAAATAAAATAATAAAATAGTCAAAAGACTTACTTGATCACCAAATAGAGATCAACAAAGAAGCACTAAAAAGCCGAGGCACGTGTTTAACACGCTTCCCTTAAAACAGATTCGCCGTCTGTTTCCCAGGGTACAACAGCCAAAACAGTAAGTTGTACTGTCGGACTTAACTAAATTGCCTGGAATTTCATCTTAAGCGATGCATATTCCTTATGTTGGAAATCAATAATGATTTGATGTGTATCAAACCTATGGAATTAGGGCGTCTATTTATACACAATAGACTCCACCCTAGTTTACTCCTCCTACCGATGTGGGATAGAAAATAAACTATTTTTCCACTTTAGTCATGGTACCGAATGACTAACTTTGAGACCCGATATCTCATTCACATCAACTCTATTTTGGACACATAAAGGCTCATTGCGGAGCTCTCTTCGAGGAGAACGCAAACCTACAAACTATTATTTATATATATGACACATACATATAAATAATTGTGTCCAAAATTGGTCAAAAGCCACTTTTGCCAACCAATTTTCCAACAGAAAACAATTAACTCGAGTTTATAAAGTTAAGAGCGTAAGTTTTACGTCGCAGCATTTTGCTCTTGACATCAAGTCGCAGCATTTTGCTCTTAGGTTTATTTATTTATTTATTTATTATTATTTTTTTTATAAGTTAATATGTAAACAAATTCAAACATTAAACAACAAAAAGATTTGGCTTTTTTATTTTAAATCGAAGGTGCTAGGGATGTAGGATCCACATTATTTGTCCATGCTCAATCATAGACGACAAATGACAGGCCTCGTCTTTGTCATTTTCATTTTGTCCTAGATCGATACATTCACATGATATTATAAAAAAATTTCACCCTAGAGTGTATGAAACATCTTTTCGTATGTATATGAGAAATAACAAAGTTATTCTTATCATTTTAATTGGGGCTAATTCTCTAAAAAAGCGTTGTAGTTGTTAAAAACGGCAATTTTGCATACCAAACTAAAAAAAAAAAAAAAAAAAAAATACTCCTGAACATTAATTTTGACACTTTTGTCTTTTTTAAGTAGTATGACCATTTTATCCTTCTAAATTACATAAATGGTCCCTGTGAGTTTGCAAAATTTGCATCCACTGTCCCTAGGCTATATTACATAAATGGTCTCTGAAGTTTGGAGAAAATTGCGTCCACCGTTCATTTTTTTTTCGAAATTCTTTTTTTTTTCTGAAATTCTTTTTCGAAATTCTTTTTTTTTTCTGAAATATTTTTTTATCCGTAACATGTGAAAAAAAATTTTGATTTTTTTTTTTTTGTAATATTTTCTAATAATTTTTTTTTTTCGATAAAAAAATTCACTTGTGACATAAGAATCAAAAGAGAATAAAAAAATGTGAAAATGTATAAAAACGGACTAAAACGATATAAAAATGTAACGGATCCAAAAAAAATATTAGGGACTGTGGATGCAATTTTCGCTAAACAACAGGGACCATTTATGTAATTTACCCTAGGGACGGTGGATGCAATTTTCAAAAATTCAAGGATAAAATGGTCATCACGGATTTTTTTTTTTTTTTTTTTCTTTTTTATCTTTTTTACTCGCATGAAGACAAAAATGTCAACATTAATGTTCAAAAGATGATTATTATTATTAGACAAAAATACACCGTTGGTCCCTAAACTTTCCACGAAACATCGCCATGGCCCTTAACTTTTCAAAATCGTCGCCTGGCGTCCAAAACTATAGATTTTGAGACCGAATGCGTCCCTTGACCAGAAATGGGGAGGTCAACGCTAAGTTTTGGTTATTTTTCCAAGGGCAATATAGTCCAACCACATTTACAACTAGGGTTTGGTTTATGTCTAACCCGACATTCAATTTAAGGGACCAACTGTGTTCTTATATACTCTTTGTCAACAACTTGACCACAACTTCTCAGATACGCTTATTAATTATTTCGCGGGAACCAATAAACCCATAACTAACCGTTGATTTTTTAGTAAGTCCCGATGATGTAGCATACACATTGTAACTTATAACATATACTAAAAAGTGAAAACAGCCCTCAACAACGGTACCCATAGTTATTCCATAAACAAAAGGAAAAAAAAAAAAAAAACAAAAAAACAAAGAATGGCATACATGGAGCTTAGTAAGCCACAAGTAACGGATAAGATGGTAGAGTATGTGAAGGCAAAATATGGTGTTAGTTGGTTAGAAAGTGATGAAATGTCTGATGAGATGTATGAAGATTTCTGCAGATTTGCCAAAGAAGCCGAAGCGATCAAAGGTTAGTTTAGTTTACTCTATTTGTGTCATTGACATAGTGATTGAAAAGTAGGATAGTAGTAACGGTTAAAATCTGATGTCCTTGTGTTTTTGTTGTATTTCCATATATCAATTCTAAAGGAAAAGAGGTTGATGCATCAAATGCACAAACTGATAACACCATTGTTCATAAAAGTCCAAAACCAAGTAAAATGGTAACAAATGTTGTACTAGGTCTTGTTGCGGCAAATGTAAGCAGCAGCAATAAGAGGAAACATTGGTATATGCCTCCCCCTAAGGATCTCAACTGTCCCACTATGAATATCAAATCCCCCATCAAAAAGTTCACTTGTTATTTTTAGTGGTTTATGTAATGAAGATGTTAACTTTTTGGAATGATGATGGCAAATGAAATAATTGGATTTTACATTTTTGCTTTACTTGTTTACGGTTTTTACTTTGCAATCGCATATGTAGTATATTGTAGTGTTTGGAATAACTTAATTTGACTATTAAAGTCAACATATACAAAAAAAAAAATAAATAAAAAAAAAATAGTAATCAAACTGCATTGTTATAACATATGAATTACAACATATTAGTTCAATTGCATTTATTAAACTGAAAGACAACATAGAATTTGTTGCTCCTCATTCACTTGGGTAAATGACTAACACTTTCATCAGTTGGTTTATGAGTTGTAGGTCCTTCAGTAGGTGTTTCACTTGCAGATTCTTCACTAGCTGATTTACTTGGGCATACTCCACTTGTTGTTTTAGTTGTAGTTGTCGTTGTAGTTGCTTCAATTTGTTCGTCACCACTGCCCACGTTAGCACGACCTCTGTTAGTGCAAATATTACGATATTTAATCTATACAGTCTCGTTTGTTTTGATTGATGGCAAACGTATAACTTGATACATAAAGTAAAATGTACAAGTTACTTGTAATCATAGTTTGTCTTAACATACATTCAACACCTCGCAACGTCTCGAGTCCTCGTATGCTACAACACAAGTTCGTACATGTTTGTTATGTGGCATTATGATCAAACCCCTTGACCAACCATTTAGAATGACTAAAATACTTTTAGAGTCTTTAAGTATTTTAGGTGTCAAAGTACACTTTAGGTGTTAAATAGAATAAGTGCCACATTAGATGTCTAGATAATATTAGTAAGTTTACAATATATAAAAATGTGTCTTATAACAACATAAGTACATAAAACATTTTTAGTAATTTACAAAATATTATATAGCAAGCTAATACATTTTCTAGTAACTTTACAAGTTTATTTTCATATATATTTTAATCAAAAATAGAAATATATACATGACATCATGGCATGCATCATGAGCATTTATGGAAAGATTTCCAAATATAGAAGTTGACTTTCCATAAGATCTTGATGTGACTAGAGATAAATATAGTAAGATATTTGGAACATGGTTTATATCTTTACTAGTTTTGGGATATGGTTTTGGAAAACCTCTTTGTTAGTTTACCTATAAATAGAAGTTCATGGTTTACTCATGAACTTAATGAAAAACAACACACATATAGATAAGTAGAAAACCATGTAGAAACATCAATTAATCACCCTTTCCATAATGATCATAATGCTTCTAACATTCATCTTTGTTGTAAGCATATCATACTTCATGATCCACCAAGAAGGTTACAAGATCTTGAAGTCATCATTCATTAAAGCATTCCAACATATGAAGATTCAAGGGTTCTTGACATCCTCAATGATTGAAGACTTCTTATTCAAGAAGTTCATTTAGATTAGACATTCATATCCATTAGACATGTATGTCTTGGATCATCATTGTATCATCACAATATAGATTAGATGGTTTATGTGTTTGTGCCATAAAACACAAGGTTTTTATGTTGGGCCACAAAATATAGCGGGAGTGGTTGTACCCTTGCAAAAGAACTCGACATCTTTTAGTGTCGGAAATATTGTATAGGCGACGATAGGAGTGGTTGTACCTTGTAAAAGAACTCGGTATCTAGCTTTGTACCGGATAAAGTGTAAGCGACGATTGTAAGGTTTTCTCCGTCGAGAAGGGAGGTTGTTGATCTAGTGAAGTAACTCTCGAGTTGGGTACTCGAGGAGTGGAGTAGGGCGGAGAGGAGATCCGTGACCAAACCACTATAAATCCTCGTGTTCGGTTTGCACTTTCCTTTCATTTATTGCTTTACTTTAATGTTTGCATTATGTGATTGTTTGTGTTGTGACTTGTTGATTATGCTTGTGTGATAACATGTCTTAAGTTTATGCTAGCCATAAACTAAACTTAACATCTTTCATATTAGAACAAGCTAAGAATGGATATTTGATACAACAAGTTTAAAGAGTTTTAAATGGTAACGTATTCACCCCCTCTACGTTTTCACAACCTCTACCATAATAGTTAACACCTAAGCCAATCACATACCCACCACGATCGGTTGTAGTTGTCTTTTCCCCTGTAACATCAGCTGTTGTGGTGTAAGATGGGGTTCCCATTTTTTCAAGGCACGATGGACAAGTATACCACATGAAATCTTTGTAAGGGGGACGCCTTGCAAAAAACATCAATCCAAGCCTGTTTTCCCTTTCAACCCAACAGTCAATGCAGACCAAATGACAACCATTTTGTGGATCCATTGTGAAAAGCAATTGAATACATAAAGAGTTGATGATAATGTATTATATAATAGATGGAAAAAGGATAAAGGTTCAATGAGATTGTTGAACAAGTAGGTAGTATTAAAGACACGGGTAAATGCATACAATACAGCCAAAAGACTACAAGTTTTTGAAATTGTTGACTATTGTAAAGTACCAACATCACAAACTTAAACTTCAATTGTATTCCGGGTGATCCCAAGTCTGAGCGTTGGTTGAGTCGTAACCGTCGTCGTAAGGATCAAACATCGCAAACCTCTCTGCATCTAACTGAGCTTCCAATCTGCTCAGCTCCCACTCCTTGTCAGAGTTCCAGCCATCTTCATAAGCTGCCACATTTTCCTCAAAGCTTAGTAGAAAGTTATCCAGATGAGGTTCCTTTTTTACATTTTCTCTTCTTCCAAAAACTGTTGGAATGCTTCTTCTGCTAGGCTTAACTGCTCCTCATCTTCATCCATCCTTTTATATTCTTCTTCTTGTAAAAAAAGAGATTCAAGAATCTCTTGTTCCATAGCCTGCCTTATCTCCTCTTCATCTATCCATAATAAAAAAATTAAAAATAAACAAGAAAATTAATATATGCATACATCATATCCTATTTAAACACAATAGATCATCGGTCAATCATACAATGAATGTTTACATACCTGTTACCTTCTCCCATCAACATGCCTTTTTTTCCTCGTATGTTACTTTCGTTTTGGGGTTTTTGGAGATCGTTCCTTGTGACAACTTCTCTTATTATGTCCAACGGTCTGACAATTAGAGCATTTAATCTGTTTACGAGATCTAGATCTACCCATTGATAAGCAATTTCAAGGGGAAATACTAGACTTATTTTGAATTTGAATTTAGGGATACTAATGGTCAAAATACAACCGTACTTATAAAAGCATCCATAAAGCTTTATGGTAAGCATAAGACGTGGTAAGGGACGAAACATACGAAATCAATATGTTTACACTGTTTCACGAAGGGCCAAACATATAACACCAATGTCAATAAGTGATTAAGCATTTAAGCTATACAAGCAACAAACAAAAACCAAAAACAAAAGCGGATTAAGCAAAACAGATCTTCATTTTATTCGATAACATAGATAAAAAGTACATGATAGTGTGATGTTAGAAGATCAAGCAAAATACATAATTCATAAGGCCCAAAAGACAACACACATTACTGATGAGTGTCTAAATACTCATCATTTTATACTAATCTGAACTGCCAAAACATACAAAAACACTCAAATATGTATCAAAATACTTAAAATATCTTAAAGTTGTGTTTTATATGTTTCAAATGCAAAATATGCAAAAACAGATGAAAAACGTACAAAGTTTGCATAATTGGCAGTTTCAGTCCCTCAAGTTTCATAAATTGGCAAAACTAGTCCCTGGTTATTCTAAAAACATGAAAAAGTCATCAAAGGTCCTTTTTAATCATAAAGTTACATATTTAGTCCTTTGGTGCAAAGTTTCACAAAATTACAAGTTTAGTCCCTCAACTTTGGAAATTGACATAAATGGTCCCTGGGATGTTAAAAACTTTGAGAAATTCAATTTTGGTCCTTGTACTAATAATATTTTGCAGGAATGGTCCTTGGTGTTAAGTTTGGTGAATTTACATGATTGGTCCCTGAAGTTTCACAGTTTGGCAAAATAGGTCCCTCAAAGTTTCAAACTTGACAGTTTCAGTCCCTGGGTGTTCAAAATGGGAAAATTATCATTAAGGGTCCTAAGGAATTCATAATTGTCACTATTAGTCCCTGGGTGAAAGTTTTAAATAAATTACACATTTAGTCCCTCAAGTTTGGCAGTTTGTCAGTTTTAGTCCCCGGGTATTTAAAAAAATAAAAATATCAAAAATGCCCTGGTACTATTCACATGTGATAATTTAGACCCTTATTTAAACTATGGGAATGTCACAATTTCAGACCCTCAACTTTTCCCTAATTACATTTTTGGTCCTTGTGATTTCTAACTAAAAAACCAACCGGACCTTATGTTAATAAATAACCAAACAAACAAACCCAACAACCCTTCCCAGCCCATGTGATCCCCTGGCCCAATCCAAACCCACACCTTTATTAAATAAAACGGGGTCAAAGCCCCACCCTCGGTCAACCCTCCAGCCAAACCACCCTTTTCCCTCCCAAAACCATACCACCACCACTGTAGCTCCAATACCACCACCACCTGTCCCACCACTTGACTCCCAGCTGTCTACCTTATCTCCTCCACCTCCACAACCAAACAAGCACCATTTAAAGCCTTGAAATGCTCTCCACGCAAAGCTACAGTGGCCCAAGACTTTGGCGCCAAGAAAAGATTTAAACGGCCAAGATGTGTTTGACCAATCCAAAGGCTGGGAATTGGTGGGAAATACCCCAGTGGGTCCCACATGCTCAGAAAATAGCTACAAAAGGGAAGAGAGGCAATGGAGAAAAAAATTATTAGTTTAGTTTAGTGTAATTTAGGTCGACTAGTGTAATTTTAATCTTTCAGTGTAATTTTAAGCTTCTTGGTAATCAATTAAGTTATTTTAATGTATCTTTAAACTTTTGCAACAATCAATTTCAAGTTTCAGTTGTTATCTCAGTTAATACCATTTTCAAGTTTGCTCAAAATCTCAAAAAGTTGTATGTTGTTAGTTGTTGTTGTTATATGATCTCTTAAGCTCATGTAAGCTCTGACAAAGCTTATCAAAGCTTTTAAATATCCTCAGAATCCAGTTTAGTAGTTAAATACAAAAATCCAAGAAAATCAAATTAAATAGTAAAAAAATCAAAAAATCAAAAGAAGAAGTAGGAAGAGCAAAGGAGCATGATGAAAGATGGATAATTGCTGGTTTAGAACCTTTTGGGAGGTGATAGGTTAGTTACTGGTCCTTGGTTTCATCATCTCAGTCCAATTCCATTTGTAAGCTTTTATACCCATTTTTACTATTTTACTGATTGAGTACTTAATTAGTTTAGACTTCAGTAATTTTAGGTTTCTATATTGTTTATTAGTTATAATATTAATTAAAATCATTATTGTGTTCATTGGAAATCATTTGTACTAAAACCAAAAATCTCACTGTGTAAATCTCATTTTTGACAAATCTGAGGTATCTACTTGTGTTGTGATTGATTCATGTTCATTTGATCTTCTAATATCATAATTCAGTGTTTTGAAACTGTGTGGTGGCTTAAACTCACCATTTGTTTCACAAAATCTTCACATCAGGTTTAATAGGGGTGTTTGGCTCAGGGTTGCTCAGTGAGCTCAACTGAGTTTGAGTGTGAATTTGTGATTCAATATAGTAACTTAGGTTCATACAAGCTCAGTCCAACCATATCTTTGGGTATTATATAAGCCAAAAGTCAAAATCCAATTCTAATTCCCTTGACAGTCAATTGTGTAGGAATTGGGTATCCATAAGCTCATAATCTAATCATAAGTTGGTAATTTAGCTTAAAGTAATCTTATATTAGCTTATTACATCACAAATAGTAAGTAGGGATCACTAGAATTTCATATAAGTCAAAGTTTAGGTTTTATATAAAAAGTCAAAGTGCTTCTCTCAGATTTTCTCAAATCTTGGGAGAATTGTTTAGAATTTAGGAATAGGTTTTAGAACCTGAAACTTGTTCCTAGTTGTAGTCTACTAGCTCATTTTTAAGTTCCCATAAGTTTTGCATTTTTAGCATTTTTTCTCTGGGCCCCACTCACTCACAAACTCACCTGCAGGGTGAACTTCTCCCCTGCACATCAGCAGCTCACCCATCACCACCACTTTGGTGGTGATTTGTGACCACCTCAGTGGACCCCACACCATATACTTAGCATCTTTGAATCCCCCTCCTACCAGGGAACCTAGATTGACCATTTGTTTGACCTGAGTCACTGTGGACCCCACCTAGAATAAGCCCTTAAGTTTGTCCCTATTCTGTTTTGCTTTTGAGTTTTGGATTAGCTTAATTTGGCTTATTAGATTATCTACTGAGCTTATTTTGCCATTCTTAACTTTGACAAGTCCAAAGTACTTATTAGGATCAGAATATACCAAGGTGGGTCCCACATAAGCTCATTTGAGCTTATTTACCTTTTGAGTCAACAAAAGTCAACTGTGGAAGTAATAAGCTTCCACAATGCTTATTAATAAGCTATAAAATAGTTGTCTTCATTAAAGTTATCTATTTTTATATATAATTTAGTTTTGTAAAAGAAAATTCAAGAAAAACCAACATAAAAATAAGTGATAGTTTCTATTTAATTTAATTTAATTTTAATTTTCATTTTTAGATTTTTATTAAGTAATTTGTGTTTTTATATTTTTATTAATTTCCTTTTAGGTTAAAGTATTTTTCATAATTTTCTCAGATTTTTTTTTTTTTGTCATTTAGTATTTATTATAATTAATATTAGTTTATTTAATAATTAATCAATAAATAAGTTTTAAATAGTATAATTAATTTTTATATAGTAACACCTAGTTTTTATATTTTTCCTAGCTTCTAAATAATATAAAATAGTTTTATAAATTTTTCCATAATTTTCTAAGTTAGTTTAGTATTATTTTTAATTTAAAATATTTTAAATAGTTTAATTAATATAAACAGTTTTTAATTAATAGAAAATACATAAAAAGACAAAAATATTTATTTTTATTTTTTATACTTTCTTCAAGTTCATTTGTAAGTTTAGAAAATATTTTTATAAATTTTTAGTTTAATTTGTAGTGTTAATCATTTTTAGTTTTTATTTAAATTAGTTTTAATTAAATAGTTAAATAGTTTTTAATTAAATAATTAATAATAAATAATATAATAATCTAAAAAATAGTTTTCTTTTTAAATTTAATTTTATTTTAAGTTTAAGTTTATAGAATTTTCAATTTTAACCCTTGTAGTTTATTTTTCCTTAAAACTCACCTTTTTCTCAGTACGCAGTCGCGTCTGATTTTAAATTGGTGTTCGTTTTAACGTTTTAGATACCTAGATTTCACGTAATCATTAAGATAGTTTATTTAAGTCATTTTAAGTTATAAAACCCTAGAATAATCACACACACACATTTATACCATTCCCTGTTCAGATTCACTCGATTACAGATTCGTTTATAATAAAACATCGCACACCTCGTTGGGACATTACGACCCGGGAAAACACTGTATTTCACGGAAGCATTTGCCTCAGCTGTTTGACTATTACAGTTGGCCATTCACAAGTGGCTGATCAATAATTATCTGACTGTTTGAGGCGAATCAAAATTTGGCGCCGTTGCCGGGGAGGTTGTGCGCTTATTTTAAACGATTTTGCGTATTAGTGAGTTTGGATATACATCCATTGTATATTTACCATCTTTTATCCATATTTTTATAAAACAAAACACAAAAATATTCACCTTTACACCCCTACCTATTTGATTCTTCATTTCTCATCCCCAAAACCCTTTGATTCTACTTTCTTCCACTTATCTCATAATTGATTCTAATGGCATCTCTCGATGACGATTTCATTAAACAAAGGGCCTGTAAAATTGAAGTTGAAAAACTTATGGCCTTGTCAAAAATGTCGAGATGTTATGTTGATTATGATGGACCTTCGATTCCTATTCCCTCTCCGGTGAGGGAAAGAGATCATGAAACCGAGGTGACCAAGGACCTTGTACTTTCCTCTGACGATGGAGGTGCTAAATACGTCCAAACCACGGTTGTCCAAAAACCTGAGCTCACAAATGCTCCTAAACCTTCAAAAATCAATCCTGATCTTTCACGGTTTACGGTTAAAAGTTTGTCAAGCAAACGTACAGAGCTTAGGGTAGTTACTGAAAAGAACGATTTACCCAATCTTCACATTTATCAAGAACCAAAACCCGAGACCATAACGGAAGTGGTGGAAATTCCTAGCTCTAAGAGCACACCACTTGTCCCACCTCCAGATTTTGTTCCTTGTGTCGGTTGTGGTGAGCCGCTTTTCGGTTTTCCATGTCGTTGGTGTACATGTGAACAATGTGGTAATGATATTCAAAACGGGAGTTGTTTGTTTTGTGGATCGAGTAATTCATTTGCTTATGATCCTAATCAAAACTCATTCAACGACTCCTCAAATTTTTCTAACTACCCATCACATTCATACGAGCAAGAATCATATTATCCAAATCTCAATGATGCTTCGTATCAAAATACACCAAACCAGA
This sequence comes from Artemisia argyi, assembly GCA_030686995.1. Classification (NCBI taxonomy): domain Eukaryota; kingdom Viridiplantae; phylum Streptophyta; class Magnoliopsida; order Asterales; family Asteraceae; genus Artemisia; species Artemisia argyi. Next base: position 61,686,076 of record CM060700.1, read on the forward strand.
TTCAACAGTTTAACTGTTGTGAGTATTGTGGTGGTTCACACTACAGTTCTGATTGTCAAACTAGGAATCAGTTTGTCTATGAACAGGTTCCTAATAACAATTATGACTTAAACACATACGACTCACAACCACATCAGTTCAACTGTTGTGAGTACTGTGGAGGTACACACTTTAGCTCTGATTGTCAAACAAGGGATCCATTTCCTTGTAACAATTATGACTATTCATTTCAAGACCCACCTCCACAGTGCCAAATAATTCAAGCAACTTCTCACATCCAGCAAGACCCTTATATAGAGGTTCTTGAGAAACTCAAAGATCTTAAGGAGGAGTTGGCTAATATGTCGTCTCACAATGCACAAAGTTCTTCTTGTGTATATTGTGGGGGTCCTCATAATGATGATCAATGTCAACCTTCCGGTTTTGACACATCCACACCCCCACAGTCTCCACTCACTCAATATTCTCGTGATAAATCTATCACGGAATTACTTGCTGAAAAACATGCTGCTAGAGACGAAAGAAGCATGGAAGAATTACTAGTCTTAGAACAAGCAGCTATAACACGTACCAAATTTCAAGATGCTGTTTTTCTCTATGAAGATGATGAAAGTGATGATACCTCATCATGTTCATCAGTTGAGACTCCTTCCATGCATATACAGGGAGAAAAGAATATAACTGAATCACCAGCAGTAGAAATAATGGAACTTGTAGACTCCATTACTGCTAGTCCTTCTCAACTCCCTGAGTATGATGTTATTACACCCGAGGTTCCCACTCACTCTCTTAACATGGGGGAAGAGCATCTTGACACTGTTCCTGCAAAGGAATCGGACGAATTCATAAAGTCTAGTGTTGAGAACCTTGTCTCAATCCCAAGTGAGTCACAGGGAATTCTTGATCATATGTGTGATATTCCTCCCCCTCTTGTCTTTCCAAATAATCATACTGAGATGTTCTCTGATTCTGATGAGAACTATTCTTTATCTTGTGGAGACATAAGTTATGTGGGGGAATTACCTTCTGAGCTTGTCAACTCAGAAGAAGAGAATGATGAAGAAATAATCCAAGACGAAGCTCTTCGTCTTACATTATTAAATGCTAATCTTCTCATTTCTAGAATCAAGGCTTTTAATAAAAAGCCCATTTCATCTCCTATCCCCGTCAAGGATAGTGAGATTTTGATCAATGATTCTATTCCGGAATTGCAAACGTTCCATTTTGATCAAATGGAAGAGAAGATAAGTGGTATCACCACTTCTCATTCTTATAATTCTCTTCCCGTTTATGAATCATTTACTATTGAGGAGTTCCCCAGTGAATTCACTCAATTCAATCCCGAATACGAATCATTCACCTTTGAGGAGTTCTCCTGTGAACTCACTCATATCATATCTCTACCGGAGTATGATAATTTCTATTTTGATCTAGACATACCCATAATATGTCTTGATCAAACGATCTTAAATGAGGAGATTCATGAAACAATGAATTCTCCTATTGAAGATGAGGAGTTAATCATGATTTTCATCATGACTTTCTTTCTTTTCTTCATATATCCTGTTGCTTCTCCTGTTCTTCACTCTTTCGGGAGTGAAGACATTATCTTTGATCCCGGCATTCTCATTTATAAATTATGAGCCGGGTACTTGTCTCATCGGTGTGGAACTTTCACATGCTTCAAATGTTTATCCGAACATCTTGAATAAAAGTCCGATTGAGATTGTCTCTTCCACTTACTTCCCCTTAGATTTTTAAATTGCTTTTTCTCCAGGTCTGTTCAGGACTTCTTTATTACAGTTAACCGTTCACAAGCGGTTAGCTTGCGTGATAAACCTGACAGTTTGGGAGAAAAGGAATCAAATACGGGGTCGAGTCAAGCTAGTGACTCGGGAATCAAAAACATTAGCAAAAACATGGGTTTTCACCCGTGTGTACCACCCTAGGGTGGGGGAGATGCCCCACATGTTGTATATATATATATATAAAAAAAAAAAAAAAAAAAAAAAAAAAAATGTACATATAGTGATAGCTTCTATTTAAGAAGTTTTATCTAAAAAAATAATTGTATGTATATACATCTTAAATAAATAAAGGCTATGGAATATTTTCTTTTACGTTCTAAGTGTCGGTTTAACACCCGGTACTTTGAATATTGAGGACAATATTCAGTTCTAAGTGTGGGGGGAGATTCGTTATTCTAACGAATTTAAACACATGTTCCATCAAGAACCCCCATTTTAGCCAAAATTTTAAAATTTTTTCTCACTTAGAACGCAATAAATGGTATCAATCCTCCATGTCTAACCCACAACAGGATTGGCTAATCCAGGAGCAAACGGTTCTTGGTAAAGATAACTCAAACCCGTTTAGGGCTTGCAATTTGCCAAAAATTGTATGGTTCCTCAACTCCCCATTATCCTCAAAAGCTAATGAGTTGACTAGCCCGCAAGATTATGGCTTGTGGTAAAGGTTGTGGAAAATCCATAATTGGTAATCAGCTCACCAAGATGTTGACTATTCCATCAAGAGTTGGCTAGTCCAGAAGCAAACGGCTTTTGGTAAAGACTAATCAAATCCGTTGACAGCTGGTGATTTGCTCAAAATCACACGGTTATCAGGCGTGCCACAGTTCTTACACCTGGCTACTCTAGAAGTGATGGCTTTTGGTAAAGAGTTTTTCAAATCCATTAAGTTTTTCTCAATAGATTGCTAGGGACTAGCAATAGTTTAGTGTGGGGGATTGATGAGTGTCTAAATACTCATCATTTTATACTAATCTGAACTGCCAAAATATACAAAAACACTCAAATATGTATCAAAATACTTAAAATATCTTAAAGTTGTGTTTTATATGTTTCAAATGCAAAATATGCAAAAACAGATGAAAAACGTACAAAGTTTGCATAATTGGCAGTTTCAGTCCCTCAAGTTTCATAAATTGGCAAAACTAGTCCCTGGTTATTCTAAAAACATGAAAAAGTCATCAAAGGTCCTTTTTAATCATAAAGTTACATATTTAGTCCTTTGGTAAAAAGTTTCACAAAATTACAAGTTTAGTCCCTCAACTTTGGAAATTGACATAAATGGTCCCTGGGATGTTAAAAACTTTGAGAAATTCAATTTTGGTCCTTGTACTAATAATATTTTGCAGGAATGGTCCTTGGTGTTAAGTTTGGTGAATTTACATGATTGGTCCCTGAAGTTTCACAGTTTGGCAAAACAGGTCCCTCAAAGTTTCAAACTTGACAGTTTCAGTCCCTGGGTGTTCAAAATGGGAAAATTATCATTAAGGGTCCTAAGGAATTCATAATTGTCACTATTAGTCCCTGGGTGAAAGTTTTAAATAAATTACACATTTAGTCCCTCAAGTTTGGCAGTTTGTCAGTTTTAGTCCCCGGGTATTTAAAAAAATAAAAATATCAAAAATGCCCTGGTACTATTCACATGTGATAATTTAGACCCTTATTTAAACTATGGGAATGTCACAATTTCAGACCCTCAACTTTTCCCTAATTACATTTTTGGTCCTTGTGATTTCTAACTAAAAAACCAACCGGACCTTATGTTAATAAATAACCAAACAAACAAACCCAACAACCCTTCCCAGCCCATGTGATCCCCTGGCCCAATCCAAACCCACACCTTTATTAAATAAAACGGGGTCAAAGCCCCACCCTCGGTCAACCCTCCAGCCAAACCACCCTTTTCCCTCCCAAAACCATACTTCCACCACTGTAGCTCCAATACCACCACCACCTGTCCCACCACTTGACTCCCAGCTGTCTACCTTATCTCCTCCACCTCCACAACCAAACAAGCACCATTTAAAGCCTTGAAATGCTCTCCACGCAAAGCTACAGTGGCCCAAGACTTTGGCGCCAAGAAAAGATTTAAATGGCCAAGATGTGTTTGACCAATCCAAAGGCTGGGAATTGGTGGGAAATACCCCAGTGGGTCCCACATGCTCAGAAAATAGCTACAAAAGGGAAGAGAGGCAATGGAGAAAAAAATTATTAGTTTAGTTTAGTGTAATTTAGGTCGACTAGTGTAATTTTAATCTTTCAGTGTAATTTTAAGCTTCTTGGTAATCAATTAAGTTATTTTAATGTATCTTTAAACTTTTGCAACAATCAATTTCAAGTTTCAGTTGTTATCTCAGTTAATACCATTTTCAAGTTTGCTCAAAATCTCAAAAAGTTGTATGTTGTTAGTTGTTGTTGTTATATGATCTCTTAAGCTCATGTAAGCTCTGACAAAGCTTATCAAAGCTTTTAAATATCCTCAGAATCCAGTTTAGTAGTTAAATACAAAAATCCAAGAAAATCAAATTAAATAGTAAAAAAATAAAAAAATCAAAAGAAGAAGTAGGAAGAGCAAAGGAGCATGATGAAAGATGGATAATTGCTGGTTTAGAACCTTTTGGGAGGTGATAGGTTAGTTACTGGTCCTTGGTTTCATCATCTCAGTCTAATTCCATTTGTAAGCTTTTATACCCATTTTTACTATTTTACTGATTGAGTACTTAATTAGTTTAGACTTCAGTAATTTTAGGTTTCTATATTGTTTATTAGTTATAATATTAATTAAAATCATTATTGTGTTCATTGGAAATCATTTGTACTAAAACCAAAAATCTCACTGTGTAAATCTCATTTTTGACAAATCTGAGGTATCTACTTGTGTTGTGATTGATTCATGTTCATTTGATCTTCTAATATCATAATTCAGTGTTTTGAAACTGTGTGGTGGCTTAAACTCACCATTTGTTTCACAAAATCTTCACATCAGGTTTAATAGGGGTGTTTGGCTCAGGGTTGCTCAGTGAGCTCAACTGAGTTTGAGTGTGAATTTGTGATTCAATATAGTAACTTAGGTTCATACAAGCTCAGTCCAACCATATCTTTGGGTATTATATAAGCCAAAAGTCAAAATCCAATTCTAATTCCCTTGACAGTCAATTGTGTAGGAATTGGGTATCCATAAGCTCATAATCTAATCATAAGTTGGTAATTTAGCTTAAAGTAATCTTATATTAGCTTATTACATCACAAATAGTAAGTAGGGATCACTAGAATTTCATATAAGTCAAAGTTTAGGTTTTATATAAAAAGTCAAAGTGCTTCTCTCAGATTTTCTCAAATCTTGGGAGAATTGTTTAGAATTTAGGAATAGGTTTTAGAACCTGAAACTTGTTCCTAGTTGTAGTCTACTAGCTCATTTTTAAGTTCCCATAAGTTTTGCATTTTTAGCATTTTTTCTCTGGGCCCCACTCACTCACAAACTCACCTGCAGGGTGAACTTCTCCCCTGCACATCAGCAGCTCACCCATCACCACCACTTTGGTGGTGATTTGTGACCACCTCAGTGGACCCCACACCATATACTTAGCATCTTTGAATCCCCCTCCTACCAGGGAACCTAGATTGACCATTTGTTTGACCTGAGTCACTGTGGACCCCACCTAGAATAAGCCCTTAAGTTTGTCCCTATTCTGTTTTGCTTTTGAGTTTTGGATTAGCTTAATTTGGCTTATTAGATTATCTACTGAGCTTATTTTGCCATTCTTAACTTTGATAAGTCCAAAGTACTTATTAGGATCAGAATATACCAAGGTGGGTCCCACATAAGCTCATTTGAGCTTATTTACCTTTTGAGTCAACAAAAGTCAACTGTGGAAGTAATAAGCTTCCACAATGCTTATTAATAAGCTATAAAATAGTTGTCTTCATGAAAGTTATCTATTTTTATATATAATTTAGTTTTGTAAAAGAAAATTCAAGAAAAACCAACATAAAAATAAGTGATAGTTTCTATTTAATTTAATTTAATTTTAATTTTTATTTTTAGATTTTTATTAAGTAATTTGTGTTTTTATATTTTTATTAATTTCCTTTTAGGTTAAAGTATTTTTCATAATTTTCTCAGATTTTTTTTTTGTCATTTAGTATTTATTATAATTAATATTAGTTTATTTAATAATTAATCAATAAATAAGTTTTAAATAGTATAATTAATTTTTATATAGTAACACCTAGTTTTTATATTTTTCCTAGCTTCTAAATAATATAAAATAGTTTTATAAATTTTTCCATAATTTTCTAAGTTAGTTTAGTATTATTTTTAATTTAAAATAGTTTAAATAGTTTAATTAATATAAATAGTTTTTAATTAATAGAAAATACATAAAAAGACAAAAATATTTATTTTTATTTTTTATACTTTCTTCAAGTTCATTTGTAAGTTTAGAAAATATTTTTATAAATTTTTAGTTTAATTTGTAGTGTTAATCATTTTTAGTTTTTATTTAAATTAGTTTTAATTAAATAGTTAAATAGTTTTTAATTAAATAATTAATAATAAATAATATAATAATCTAAAAAATAGTTTTCTTTTTAAATTTAATTTTATTTTAAGTTTAAGTTTATAGAATTTTCAATTTTAACCCTTGTAGTTTATTTTTCCTTAAAACTCACCTTTTTCTCAGTACGCAGTCGCGTCTGATTTTAAATTGGTGTTCGTTTTAACGTTTTAGATACCTAGATTTCACGTAATCATTAAGATAGTTTATTTAAGTCATTTTAAGTTATAAAACCCTAGAATAATCACACACACACATTTATACCATTCCCTGTTCAGATTCACTCGATTACAGATTCGTTTATAATAAAACATCGCACACCTCGTTGGGACATTACGACCCGGGAAAACACTGTATTTCACGGAAGCATTTGCCTCAGCTGTTTGACTATTACAGTTGGCCATTCACAAGTGGCTGATCAATAATTATCTGACTGTTTGAGGCGAATCAATTACACACTAAATGTTTCACCATTACTGAGTAACAAGAAAATCAAGTTTTCCTAAGAAAATAAATGAAATTGTTCCTGCCCCACACCTGAGCATGGGTTTCAGTAATCATCTTGTTAATCTCCATAGCCTTGATGACATTTTTCTTTTGAATCTTCTTAAGATCTTGTAGAAGCCTCCATGACATAAGGGAAGTACGCCATAAGGGAAGTACGCCATCCTTCTAGTTCAGCTATAAACTCTTGGGTTTCGTGGGTCACATGAACCAAATCCACATAACACTTGAGGAGTCCTTTTGCAAGCTCTATATCCTTGTCGTTCTCGCGTTGATAGTACAGAGCAATGCTAGCAAAAAGTTCGTGGGAACCGGTTGCGGTTGCAAGTTCCTGTAGGCGTGGGAATTCTAATATTTTTTTGGTGTTTTATGTTTGGAAAGTAACTTAATTGTGTGTTTAGTATGCAAAACCTTTGTGGTACGGGCCCTTAAATACTAGCTGAACTGATGACGTTACAAATTCAGGGACCACATTTGATATTACTATATCGTAAAGAGTAAAGTTATTAAATGGCGGGAATTTTAAGTATACAAACGTCAACGTTGGCAAGGTTAGGGACCAAGGGCGAAATTATACAAAAATTGTCCAATACGCTTAAGTTATTCATTTGGGTAACGCCCCAATAAACCCGACCCAATGACCCGACCAACTTAACCCTAAAAAGTTTCATAATAACCCAATACAGAGAAAAATCAGTCATTCCACATTGTGTGAAACAACGTTGATGCAAGTTAATGGAAAGGAACATATTTGTGACAACATTTAAATGTTCAGAACCAGAAGATGAAGGAGAAGTATTGTTCCGGATTCACACAAATGGGAGATTTGAATATACCCCACTCAGGTATGAAGGCGGATCCATTATTAATGTTAATGCTTTTAGGTATGATAGGGGTATCTTTAGTTCAACCCTAGATAATCTATTATTAGAGATTAAGGAACCAAAATGGGATGTGTTTTTTTGTCATCCAAATAAATCGCTAGAAAATGGGTTGCACTTGATTTATAGGGACCAGGATGTCGTTAAGGTATATGATTTTGCGGAAACACATGAGTCAGTTGATATCTTTGTTATACATAGGCCCTAGATGTTAGCAGAATTTTACTTGGAAAACATTGGTTTTGAGGTTGTGGGTTGGTTAGAGGAAGATGCTAACTTCAGAATGTCAAGTGGGAGACCTTTTATGACTCGCCGTAAATGGAAGGGTATAGATAAGAACAAATTGCAGGTTGGTGTTGTTATCAAAGAGGGAAAAGATGTTATCCATGACAAAACCAGCAAACAGGAAAAAGATGTTATCCATGACAAAAGCATCAAAAATAAGGGAAAGGGTAAGCTGATTATGGAAGAGGACGATTTCCAAGAGGAAAAGGGCGAGGAAGTTGTAAAAACTTATAATCGAGGTTTTGATGGGAACGGGAAGGCTATAATGGTTGAAATTCCTAGTTTTGATGGGGAAAACATTGCTGATGGGCCTGGTGATTGTGATGTTGTGCCTAGTGGTGCTAATAAACGTTTTAAAAGCAGTGAAAAGTTTACCAATTGCGTACTGGGCCTTTGTGCCAATAAGCCATCCTAAGTAAGTTTTCAATTTTGAATTGCATGGCTTGTGTTTTATACTATGTATTACGTTACACCAATTATACCTTATATAACTTGAATATTTGGTGTTTGGATACTTGTTTTTCCAGGCACATTTGCAGTTTGCCCATCAGTGATAGGATGAATGTTTTTGTATGTTGATGATCCACTTCCAGTATGTATATCGTTAGAAGGTTCATCAGGTGAAGGCTGTGCAGTGGAGGTCGCATTGTCTTCTCCAATTTTGTGTTAATTAGCAATAGAACCTTGTATCAGACAATGTTTTAATTCATTTTCATGTTGTATCAGACATTGTTTGACCAGTTGACTACTATAAGTCAAACTATCTAAATATGGTAAATGTTTAATATTGAATGTGTTAAGTCATTCTCATGTTGTCTAATACATTACGGAGTATAATTTTATGGCTGTACATATTAGCTATTTATTGACATTTAAAAAGTCAAACAAACCAAATGCTAAATGTGATGGTATACGCACCACAATTGATCACACCTTTGTATCAGCAAAACCAAACACAGTGGCCACTTAACATTTGATGAACATATGTTCAAACCATACCCTGTAATTGTACAAGGTTACATGTGTTAAAAATGCAAATGCTTTACATATTTTATTATGTAACTCCAATATGCAATTGCTAATCCAAACAGCCACTATGGTCAAAAAGGCAAATCGTTTAATTACTTAGACATCTAATAATCAAACTGCCAAATTGACTTGTAACAGTCAAACTAAAGAACTAAACAACATGAAAAATATTGATTGCCAAACAATTTAATTTATTCAAAACCCATATTTTTATTGATTGATCTCATGTTGACAACCATTGCAAACTTCACTACCATCTAAACATACACTTAGCTAGACCAACAACTTTCCCTATCACCATTTTCCTTCAATTCCTTCATTTCCTTTAGATAATTAAATAGAGCTTCAAGTTTTGTAATCCTTGTTTCCAAATCATCACACTTTGGTAACACATTGTCGGCAGCCTCTTTCTTCTCCTTCTTAGCACCCAAACGATGTCCCTTGGAGCAATCCTCTTTTCTCAACCCAGTGTACAAACCCTTCCCCTTATCGTTTTGTGCCATTCTTAGTTATTTTTATTGAATCTATGTGTGCTGCGTTGTTGATAGTTGAGGATTTTATAGAATTTAATACAATGTCGGGTTAGACATAAACCATACCTTAGTTGTAAATGTGGTTGGACTATTGCCCTTGGAAAAATAATCAAAACTTAGCGTTGACCTCCCCATTTCTGGTCAAGGGACGCATTCGGCCTCAAAATCCATAGTTTTGGACGCCAGGCGACGATTTTGAAAAGTTAAGGGCCATGGCGATGTTTCATGGAAAGTTTAGGGACTAACGGTGTATTTTTGTCTTTATTATTATTATTATTATTATTATTATTATTATTATTATTATTATTATTATTATTATTATTTATTTATTGAAATATAATAAATTTACATAAATTGGATGGGAGTCAGACACAAGCTATACTCTCACTTTTTTCTTAATAAAAAATATTTTTTATGAAAGATAAAAACACCACTTTTAACATTATTTTAGTGATTAATATCAATAGACTTAATACGTGAAAGTGTGTTTAGAGCCTCTATATCAAATTCCCCGAACTTAGAAAAAGCAAATGGTATGAACTTATTATTATTATTATTGTTGTTGTTGTTGTAGTTGTTGTTGTTGTTGTTGTTGTTGTTATGGTTATTGTTATTATTGTTATTATTGTTATTATTATTATTATTATTATTATTATTATTATTATTATTATTATTATTATTAACTCTTATTTTATTTTCTTATGTTTTTATCTATTTTTATACGTTTTTGTCTGTTTTCATATGTTATCGTCCATTTTTTTATACTTTTCTTATGTTTTTATTCGTTTTCATTAGTTTTTATACGTTTTCATCCGTTTTATAAGTTTTCATACGCTCTTTTCCGTTTTTCATCCGTTTTTTCGGTTTTTATATGTTTTCTTACGTTTTTATCTGTTTTCGTCTGTTTCTATACGTTATTTTATTTTTTTGTTTTTTTATTGCATCTATTTATTTCGTTTTCGTCCTTTTTTAAATGTTTTCTTATGTTTTTATCCGTTGTCATCAGTTTGTATATGTTTATATTCATTTTCGTTAGTTTTTATATGTTTTTATACGTTTTCATCCGTTTATATACGTTTTTCTACGTTTTCGTTCATTTTTATACATATAAAACTAATGAAAATGTATAAAAATTGATGAAAACGTGTAAAAATAGACGAAAACATATAAAAACGTGTAAAACTGATGAAAATGGATAAAAACAGATAAAACGTATAAAAACATATGAAAACGTATAATAACTGATGAAATTAGATAAAAACGTATGAAAACATATAAAAACGGACAAAAACGTAAAACTAATGAAAACGGATAATCACGTATGAAAATGTATAAAAACCGATGAAACCGAATAAAAATGTATAAAACTGGTGAAAGTGGATAAAAGCGTAAGAAAACGTATAAAAACGAACAGAAACCAAAAAAAATGGAGGAAAACTAGAAAAACGGACGAAAACATATAAAAACTAATAAAACGGATGAAACGGAAAAAACATACGAAAACGGATAAAAACATAAGAAAATGAAATAATAATAATAATAATAATAATAATAATAATAATAATAATAATAATAATAATAATAATAATAATAATAATAATAATAATAATAATAATGCAAACCAATGGCGCTTCTGCCCCCCAAATGATGAAAACCTTGGCAAAGTGTTACTTTGGTGTCATTGAGAAAGACCTTGTTTCTAAGTACTCGATAAGTCAAAGATAGGTGGCTATTCTCAGTTGTATACGCGCCCCACACGCACAATATTTTCTTTTCACCATCCCTATTGACGGCTTGGGACAAAGGATGAACCATAGCCAATTCCGATCTGTGTTGCGTTATAGGCTTACCGTGCCTATGTTCTCTAAATGTAGCCTTTGCCCGAGTTGTAACGTGCATCGTTTGGACATATGGGGGATCATGCGGTCCACTGCGCTAATGAAGTGGGTGTGAAGTTCAGGCATAATCTGGTGCATGATATTCTTGTTGATATATGTTCTAAGGTTCGGATCATGGTGCGTAAGGATGCTCCTATGGGGTTCTTTTCGGAGGATGGGAAGGAACTACAACCTGCAGACTTGTTATTATTTAATGGGCTACAAGGTAAATATGAATGCTTGGATGTGACTGGTATCTCTCCATTTGTTGGTATTAGGGCGACTTCATGGGCTCATGGGGTAGCCTTGCACAATGTTGTGGAGAAGAAAAAGAGAAAGTGTGCGTCCAAATGTGTGGACAATGTATACAAGTTCATACCTTTTGCTTTTTCTACGTCCGGGGAATTTGATACACAGGCTTTGGACACACTTTCTCGTATTAAGTCGATTGCTATTATTCACTCAAATAATGCTAAAAGTGGTGTTTTTATCTTTCATAGAGTTAACTTTTGTATTCGGAAACGAGTGGGATCACAACTTGTAGTTGTGTCTAGACTACATCCAACTTTATGTAAAATTTATTATGTTTAATAATAAATTTTGGTTAATAATAATAATAATAATAATAATACATCCTCTTATAAGTAGAAGAGTAAACTGCAAAATACATATCTCTTATAAGTAAAAAGACCAAAACAGCCATCCATTAGACTCTCGTTAGCAGTTAAAGATTTTTTATTTTTTTTATTTTTATTTATTATTATTTTTTTGCATCATTCGTCTTTAGAATGTCTAATGGTAAACTTTTGCCTAACGAAGAATATAAAGAATATAAAGTGCCAATAATTTTTGACAAAGATGTAAGATCTTAAAAATTGCAAACCAGTATTTTGCAGTTTACTCTTTGATCAAAGTTGCTAACATGTAATGGCCGGTACCCATAACATTCCAATCATCACCATCAAAACAAAAAAAAACACACGTACATTCCTTAAGGCTATGTTTGGCACAAAGCTTTTTGGAGTTTTTTTGGGTAATGAGCGGTGAACAATGAGTTTTTTGATTTATAGTGTTCGTTTGGCATAAGAGCTGTGGGCTTTGCTATTTTTAGGAAAGCCCATTTTCCCAATGCTTCTTTACGAAGCTGTGAGCTTTTTTGGTTACTGATCACAGCTCACTGCTCACAGCTCACTACTACAGCTCATTCCTACTTTTACCTAAACCTCACGCCTCTGAAAAAACAAAAAAATTCGCTAACCCACCATGACGTCACTCCACTTAATCATCTCCTTTATAATAAAAAACAAAACACACCTGACCTTGAATTAATCACATCATATTCAAAACAAAACATCATCAACAATGGCGTCTGATGAAGAAGTCAAAAAGTCAACGCTCTTCGACACATCTTCAGCCGAAACGCTAGTGAAGGACATGCGACGCGCAGTTGCGACTGGAAAAACCAAAAGCTATGAATGGAGGTTGAGTCAGTTGAAAAGCTTGTTGAAAATGGTGGAGACTAGTGAGATGCTCATTTGTGATGCTTTGTTTTCCGACTTGGGGAAGCCTCAACATGAAGCTTTTATTCATGAGGTTGGTTTTTTTATATATAACTTTTCTTCATCATGTGTTTATGTATATGTATAATGATTTTTGTATTTGCTTAACATATGTGTGTTTTCATATGTTTAGATTTCGATTTTCGGATCATCGAAATTAACCTTAATTTAGTTGGTAAAGAATTTTGATGAAGTTTTTAACATATTGCAAATTTTAAAAAACTGTCGTTTTGCAAAAAGTAAAGAAGAGAAAGCAGTAATGATTATGATTTTTTTTAAATTAATTACCAGTTAAAAGTAAAACTGTCATTTTGCGTAAAAAGTAAAGAAGAGAAAACAATAATGCTTATGATTTTGTAAATTGAAGATAATTATGTTGAGATAGAATTAGCATAGATAAATGATATATCTTTCTAGTACTTGTTCCCGCTTATATTACACGATCCGGATAAGTGTCAGAAGTGACTCGGTTTAGATGTAGAGAGATAATGAGTGAAGTAAAAACATATAATATTGTTGTGTGTAGGAGGATAAGTAGGAATAAAAGATAGGAGGAAATAGCAATGCTCATTAGTATATATTTGTTTTAGGAGTTTTGCTATATCCTCCTACATTATATTCCTGCATATCCTCATACACACACAATAATATAATATGTTTTTTCTCCACTCATTATCTCTATGCATCCATACCGTCTATTCTATGAGTAGGAATATGAGTAGAAACATATAGTAGGAGGAATGATCATTTCTCTTGTTTTAGTGTAAAAGGTTTGTAAGTTATTTATGTGACAAAATTCAACTGTCTTTTCAGGAGTATATATGTTGTGATGTTGTACGGACATGCTGATGTTCTGTTTTTTCTATTATACTTTAGGAATTTATTGCTTCATTTTGTTAGTAGGTGAATGTAATAAATGCTAAATTCTATGAAAATGTACCATATATTTGATGATTATTTATTTGTCATACAATGTGTGTGCCAATTTATTGACTTCTATTTCTGTACTGGAACTAAAAATAGTTGCAGACGTGGTGTCTTAAACCGTGTAATTTTGTAGATGTTATTTATGATTCAACGAACAATTGAAAATTTTGAAATTAATGGAGGTGCTTATATTTTAGAAAACAGAATACACAGGTAGGGATCATTTATGAGCTTATGAAAACTGCGTTGTCAATTATTTTTGGTCCCAAAAACTGTGATGTTAGTTAATCTTGAGCCTTATATGCAATCTGTTTAATTATTATAATCTGAGTCATTAAGAGAAATACTTTAGGATTTAATTGCTTTTGATGAATGTTTCTGGCGAATGTTTTGAGCAAGATGATGCATGTTGTTACTTTGAAGGAGTTATCTTGGCTATTAACTATGAACTGGTAGTTAAATATTTCCCAGTTCTGCTAATTAGTTTATTATCTTGCCGTTCTTCATTTCTATACAAAAAAAAATATATATATATAAAAAAAAAAAAAAAAAAAAAAAAAAAAAAAAAAAACTCCTCACATCATAAAATTAGATGTTAAACTTGAGCTTGTGATTCTTTGATGGGTTTATTATCTTGTGGTGCATTATACCTTCTACATATATCGAATTTAATTACACAAGTGATTTTATACTACAGAATTTGATCCATTGCTTTATCATGCAGATTGCTATGATAAAGAGTTCATGCAAGTCGGCAATGAAGAACTTAAAAGGTTGGATGAAACCAGAAAAGGTAATGTTGTTTGGATTTTAAGTGGGACATAAACTTGACATGTACTTTAAGAGATGGAAGATTATATAATGCACATTTGTAATAATTCTTTGCAGGCGAAAACCAATATAGGCACTTTTCCTTCATCAGCAGAAATAGTCTCGGAACCCTTGGGTGTTGTATTGGTCATATCAGCATGGAACTACCCATTATGTATGAAAATAACCTGGTTTCCTATTACTTCTTTCGCATGAAAAACCACACTTAGTAGTAATATGTGCTGCTGAAATTGAAACACATTTATTGGTTTACTAATCTATATTTGTTTGTCTGCAGTATTATCTGTTGATCCAGTCATAGGAGCTATTGCCGCAGGAAATGCTGTAGTTTTGAAGCCCTCAGAAATTTCTCCCGCCATGTCTTCATTGCTGGCTAAACTTTTTGCAGAATATCTGGATAATTCGGCAATAACAGTTGTTGAAGGTGCTGTTGCTGAAACATCTGCACTCTTGGAGCAAAAATGGGATAAAATATTCTATACAGGTCTTTTTTCTTTTCTTTTTCTTACCTTCTAAAATCCTATTGTTTTGCCCACTATGGCCATTACAAACTGTTATTAGGTCGATGTTTTGTCATTGTTGGAAGTTATTTTTTAACATTCGACAGTCAACATGTTTTCTTGAAAATGTTTCTAGTCGAACGTTAAGTTGCAATGTAATTGTGGAGTATGATACTGTTAATTTAAGGGTTATTTGGCATTGGTTTTGAAAATGTAACTTTTTATTGTGTTTTATATAGTCTTTGACAGTGTTTGTTTTAGCTGAGTCAGTCAAACACTAACAACTTAGTATCTAATTTTAAAACTTTAAAAAGAAGAAGCAAACAATAACATTTATTGAATAACCGACACTGCAACCTTGCAGGGAACGGGAGAGTGGCGCGAGTCGTCATGGCTGCTGCTGCAAAGCATCTGACACCTGTTGTTTTGGAACTTGGAGGCAAATGTCCAGTTTTGGTTGATTCAGAAATTGATCTAACAGTAAGAAGCAATTTCAACCCATTCATATGATAATCGGTTAATATGGGTTGACTTGTCTTTGATAAAGGGTCGAGCTGGTTAATTTGTGTACATCAAAATTCTTAACAAAAACCAAAAAAGACGGTTAAAAAATTGTTGGCAGTTCATTGCAATCTGACCCGATTCATTTTGATCCCACACATAAATCATGTTACACGGCCCGTCTGTTTTGCCACATATACCATCTACATGGTTCTTATGATCAGATATCATGTGTTTTATAGGTGACTGCAAGGCGTATAGTATCAGGTAAGTGGGGAACCAACAATGGACAAGCATGTGTAGCTCCTGATTACATTATAACAACGAAAAGTTATGCTCCGGTGTTGGTACGTCTGCTTTTGTTTATGGAACTAAATCATTGAAAAATGGATGTGAATATGAATTTTGATATCACTTCTCCAGATAGACGCTATGAAACATCAGTTGGTCAAGTTTTTCGGGGAAGATCCTATAAACTCACCAGATATCTCTCGAATTGTTAACTCCAATCATTTTACACGGTTGACAAATCTATTGGATGATGAGAAAGTTTCTGCAAAGATAATTCATGGAGGTCAAACAGACAAGAGCAGCCTGTAAGTTTTCTTTTCTTCATGCTAACAGCTCGTTTAATTCATTGTTCTTATAGCAGCCAATCCAAAGCCATGTGAATGAGTCTATTCGGCCCTATTTCATATTTAAGAAGTCAAATTGGTAAATAAAAAAATAACTAAACACGAAACGGGTCGAAACTTGCCAAAGTTTATCTTTTAGACATGCATAACCTGCAATGTCATTTTATTTATATATTTAAAAGGTTAATGAACTGTGGGGTTATTGCACTCTTCAAATATTCACTTTGTCATTCTATTTGTTCTGTTCATTTAAGTTTTGTACTTTTTTTTCTTCTTTTATTGGTGTCAGTGAACTCTGCATCATGTACTGTACTTTTTAAGGTCGTTTCAAGTAGTTTTCCCGTCACAACAAAAACAAGAGTTTGGGATCTACCCTGCTAGTAAAAAAATAGTGACAAAAAAATGCTGCAGGATTAGTAGAGTTAAATGTCTTACTGTTGTTTCAGAAAAATCGCTCCAACCATTGTGCTGGATGCCCCTGAAGACTCCCTGATAATGAACGAGGAGATATTTGGACCTATACTTCCTATAGTTACGGTAAATATTGACATTTGGTTCAGTATTTTTAAACTAAATCCTGTCACTGATCTTTCTTTGGTTTTGTAGGTTGAAAAAGTTGAAGATGGCATAGATTTTATTAACTCAAGGTCAAAGCCACTTGCAGCATACGTGTTTACCAACAAGAAGAAGCTCAAGGAGGAGTTTGTGAGCACTGTATCTACCGGTGGTGTAGTCATAAATGATGTTACCTTACATGTACTACTCAACTTCTACCAAACAGCTTTCAGTTTCTACAGTTATCATCAAACACTTATTTTACATGCTTTTTGGCACACACAAGTGGCACTTTCAACCACAATCAATTTAGATTGGGGTCGATTCGGGGTGTATTTTAATCTTCAACGGATCAAACGGGTAGGCAGCAATAGGGGTTGGACCGAAAGTAGCCAATGTGTTTTTAGACATGCTTAAGACCTATATTGCTTTCTTTAAACAAAAAAGAACAGCTATTATGTCAGCAGTATAGTTTCTAAATCTTATCTAATACTTTAGTTATTTATAGAAAATATGAAGGTGGACAAAAAATCCTGACGGTTTGTCCCTGAGCTGACCTATATATAAGTTAGACGTTTTGACTGAAACCTATTTTGATAAATTATCTAAGCCGACGCCCCATTCATTTTGCCACCTCTAACACATATTTGTTATTCACATATGGGCTTGATAACCTTACCTTTTTATACCCTTATGTAATAATTCATTTATGTAACTGGTGGCTTGAATGTGCAGCTTATGGTTGACACATTACCATTTGGTGGGATCGGTGAAAGTGGAACGGGGGCATACCATGGGAAATTCTCATTTGATGCTTTTAGTCATAAGAAAGCCGTCCTATACAGAAGTTTTATGGGAGATGCACCAGCAAGGTACCCACCATACACACCAGGCAATCTTAGGCTCCTCAAGGCTCTTTTAGATGGCAGTGTATTTGGCATCATTCGCGCTCTTTTTGGCTTTTCTTAATTGTAAATCTGCAACTGGCAAAACCCTATGAACAAAGTTTCCATTAATTCTACTTCTGTACATTATGGTTACAGTTACAAACAGAAAGTGCATGAGTGCTTTAATTTACTACAAATTTCCTGGAAAATGTTTCTTTTTGAAACTGAAGATATAAACAAAATTAGCATGAATTTTGTAAGATATTAAAACATTCTGTTCGTTGTTCTTCTGTCAAATGCTGTGGAAACCGAACTGAGAATTTGATATTCAAGTTTCCTCTTGTTTCTTCTTCTCTTGGCAACGTCATGCCTTGTCCTTCGATGGTTTTTGTGTAGCCAGGGGTAATTATATCATCAATTATCAAACATGATTCGTGCCCGTCTAGAAAAGGTATGGTAAGTGTGCAACCAGTCAAAGCATCCACTAAAGGAAGTTCAATGGATACTTCCAAATCGTCCCCATTTCTTTTGAAAATAGGATGTATTTTTTCATCAATCACAAATGTAATGTCGGCTGCATAATTTCCTGGGTTCTCGTTTCCCATACCCTCAAAGGTTACCTTTGTTCCTTTCTTCCATCCTGGCTTCACATTTATCGTTAACACTTCATCTTCTTGTATTACTTGTCTGTAAAGTATTAACAAGCATGAAAATATATGTATGTACTATGTATTGTCTTGTGATGAGAGGTGTTTGGATATGCGTTTTAACTGTGATTATATGATTTTGAATTATTAATCAATTGTAATAAAAGTTGTGCAGGAGATTGTGTTTGCATATGATTGTGGTTTCTGAACTTGTGACAATTAGATAATCCACTGTTCAAGTGTTTGGAAAATTTTACTGATTAATTCATAAAATGGATAAAAAAATACTTTCATGTGAAAAAAGGAGACATGTCTGTGTGATATATTGAGGCATCTCATATGAGCTGCATCAAAACTCAGATGAGGCATGTAACTTTACTGTTTGTTAGTGAGTTTTGATGCAGCTCATATGAATTTGGTTATATTGCGGCTGATATGGAACTGATTGTCTAGAACCAGTTTATTTTGCCAGTAACTGCTGACATAATCAGAAGCGTAATATGTTTATGCAAACTATAAAGTATGATGATTAAGCCTACAAATCACATTAATTAGATCATAAGGTTCTAAACACAAATTCAAACACCCATAGTGGTCATATGGATACATACCCATCGCTAGTAAGTACATCACGTTTGATGTTGACCTTCTTGATGCAGCCAAAGCACAATTCTTCAAGGGTGCACTCAAGCTGCTTCACCATGTCGGGAGGTTTTTGGACTCCGTTAGCATTGGAATACACGATAGTTGAACTGTTCCTTCTGGAAAGCGTTGGAGCACCATTGAAAGAATTTGAGTCCATGCTCTTCCTGCTAAAGCTTCGTAGTAGACTATTCACAGGCCTAATACGGCCTGGTGTCTGGCTTCTTCTCTGGCTCGTCGATTTGGGTAGGGAGGAAGGCAAAAAACCAGTGCTTGCTGTTCTTGAAATTCTTGGAATTGTGACTTTGGGCGAAGTAACACCATCTTTTTCATCACCATTTCCATTAGCATTTGCATCAACCTATAGTATAAAATTAATCATAATTATAATGTTGTTAGCAAAACAATTCTAAGGTAAACAAATAACACTTTACAAAAAAGATATACACTTGCAATGGTTATATCTATCAATTATTGATTATGAAAATGGACACAGTTCGGCCAAGAAACAAAAGATGATTCCACAACTATGTAGCATAGCATTTGCAATATGTAAAGATGAATGGGAACGGAACCTGCACGTTTTGGTGTTTGTTATGTGATTTTTTCGTGCCAATATTGTGTTTAGAGAAAAATGATTTGCATGCTTTTCTAACTCTTCCCATCCTCATGCAAGCCAATCTCATGCAATGCACCATTCATCACATGATCAGATTGAATATAAACACCAAAAAGAAAGGGATCGAAGTTAATATAATCCCGAAAATTAGTTGTTTGCCTTTCCCGTAGAGTTGGTTTTTGTTGCGACAAACACAAGAGATCCATGTTATCAGTCTTCGTTTTTTTTTTAAAGTTTTCTTACCCTAAATAAACGCAATTTCATCAGCATAATCATTTACAAAAATACAAACATGACCCATTACTAAATATAGACTATTTACCCATTTTGGAAAACAATGCCCTTCATCACAACCATCCATGTTGGTTTTACTCTATAAAAAGATATACACTGTGATTGGGACGTCTGTTTCTATAATGATCAACGAAATATGTTCTGTCATTTGATATTCCACCGATGTTTTCTAGTTTGCATTGAAGGGAGAGGGCTTCGTCCACAGTATGCTCAGTGCTTTGGATTTTAAATGTCCATCGTGTGAACCTAGTTAGAAAGGTAAAGTTCTGTTTGTTTCAATTTTTTTGCAGGTGTTCAGTTGTGTTGTTTTGCCAATTCGTTTGTGGGTTTGGAGTCTGTTAAGGCGATGGGTAAGCGCTCGACTCTTTGCCATAGTCGATCACGTCAAGTGGTAGGCAGTAGAAGTACATATTCAGTGTGATTACATGCTCTAAGTTTCACCATAAAGCTTGTAAGTCTTAGAACTTCACAAAAAATTGAAGCTCCTAAAATAATTACAAGAAAAATCTATTACCAAGAGACAATCTTTTGTCAAGAAATTTGATTTCATGGTTTTAGATTCATGAATTGTGTGAAGGGTACAAAAAAGAATCAATGAGACAGCAAAATGAACTCAATTTCAACCTCTATGCAGCACCTCAATGGTTGACTTTAACTTCCCACAGCTTGACTTTGACTTTCTTTTTACATTATGTCATTGCCCTTGGTGTGTTTAATTACAGAAGAAATGTAAAAAGAAGTTGAAAAATAGATTTTGATACTCCCACGTTCTTTGGAGGCTCAGATCGTTCCATGTTACCAGCCAATAAACCTTGCATCTGATCCCCTACTCGTCCCTGAACATTAAATTTCACGGATATTAAAATTATCTGTTCGTATTTGAAGGCCAAATTGTATGTAAAAAGAAAGCACTTTCAGTACATTTCATTTTTAGAAAACGTACTTTCCAGCAGATATATTATAAGCTACTTATAATCTTATAGGACGCCATGTTAATGGTATAACCCTTGACCAGGTAACTAATAATTGATTGTGAACTTATAACATACACCTTTAAGCATTGATTTGAACCTATGTTCCCTAAAATAGAAATCAACTAGAAGAACACTTCTTTTTATGAGCAATTTGGCCGTATTTGAATCATAATAAGTTCGAGATTGTGTATTATACCTTAGCAGCATCCTTAAGAGGACCCCAACACTCTACTCTGTTGTACTTCCTTATACTAGAGTGGAAAAAGACGCGAACAAAAGCATCCATTAGTTCTTTATGTTCACTAAATAGTAAACGGTCCCCATACAACACTGCTGAAAGCACCTGCATCATTAACCAATAATCTTATCCTTTTTGTTTAATAGCTTAATGCCAATCTATGCATAATCGTCACAATGATATAATTGGCTCATCATACCAATGGCAATTCCTTTGAGAAAATGTAGTATCTGAACTCTGCAGCGATGTCAAGTAATGAATTAGGTCCACTAACATAGCAATGTACATCAAGACACATATGTCCCTTCACTTCAGCCCATTGAGCTACTACATCGTCCTTATTATACCACCCTTTCAACTACCATCAAATTACAAGTACGAATGTTCAATGTAGGAAACTTTAGAAGGTATTAATGTTAAAAAAAGAACAGAAGAAAATAGGCACCTGGTCATGGTCAATAACATTGGAGATGGTTAATGTGAGATCAGCAGTAAAGTCGCAATGCGAAAGGTTGTAGGTCCTCGGGATAATTCTTGTGTACTGATCTTTTTCTTCTCCCTTGAAAATAACTTCAAGTTTTGAGGCATCAAATGTTGCTGGAGGGCCTATAAGTTTCGCTGCCTGTTCATAGTAAATTTCCAAAAAAAATCCAAATTAGCTTTATGCATATAAACAAACTGTAAAACATTTATTAATACACTTTGTATCCCCACATGACCCATATAGCAAAACTTATTAATTTTAGGCATGCTCACCTGTTAGACATTATAACCTCAGATTTGTCGGTTATCAGCATCTCGCAAGACATTATAACCCAAGCCAATAAGTACAAGTATCAGGTTTGAAAAAGCAATCAAGTAACAAAATTTTAAAAGCGATCATGGTCTCTGACCTTTGGCGCTCTATCTAAATCCACGGGGTCTGAATCCAGTGCCACACAAACTTGAAGTGGGTGAAGCTCTCCCAAAGGGAGACTGGCGTGACCACACGACGGTTGTTTTAATTCTTTCATTGTACTAGCCAAGTTTTCATCAACCTTGGACCTACAATTCCCAGGTCTTTTACCTCATGTAGATAACCAACTTCACACCCCTTGGTGGTTAACTTTTCATGAATTTGATTACATCATATTGTCAGTTGCAGTTGCAGATATGCGTTTCTAATTAAACTAAAAAAGCTACCACCAACCCAAAATCACAACCTCAATTATTTATTCGGAGAGTAACATGCTAAAAGTAACCAACTAACTACTTAAAGTATCTCTATCTTAGCCACATAGGGGGTGTTTGGCATTGTGTTTTGAAGGTGATTGTGTTATAATGTTTGCATAGAGCTAAAGTCATATCAATTATCTAACCATACAGGGCCAAATAATCAGATTTAATTGTTAGTTTTGCAGTAGCTGGCTAGCCGCGACAATACTGATTTTGTTTTTCGGACTATCGGGAGGCCATTTTTACATATATATCCTTAAATATGACTCAATACTATGAATATCTCTACTACTTTGTTTATTCTTGAAACTTAAAATGACTTAAAATTGAGTAATGTTAGTGGACTATTATACCCTTAATTAAAAATAGTAACAACATCTACGACTAAATTAATATTTTAAATATTGTTTAATTTTTTTTAGAAAGGCTTTAAATATTGTTTAATCCTTAAACTTTTATCATTTTTTGTTTCTAACCCATAGACTTTATTCTCGCAACAACTACAAATTCAACCTGTAAGTTTTGCATCAAGAGCCAAACCAGAATCACGATTTCGCAAGTATAATTATTTGCCGCTATACACCGGCACTTTGCGCGGGTATTCGTCTAGTAACTTCAAATAGCTTAAGCACATTCAAACACTATCTGTGCACCTCATTTTGGATATTATAGTTGGTTGTCTTAATTTCCATATAGCATATAGATATAATTAATCAATCATGTATAGAATGCAATCCTATCTCTTAGTACTAGAAATTTGATTTTCTTAGTCAATTCACAACCACATTAAGCATTACATTAAAAACAAAAGTAACAAAACATATAAATTCTTTTTTTTATCGTAAAACATATAAAATCTCAAACCTGGAAAACAAGGTTATTGTAAGAAGGTCCAGCAGTATCAGAAACCAAAACAGAATCAGGAGGTAATTGTCTTCTTGAAGGATTATTTAAACTGCAACTAAAACACTTAGAAATATTTCTTTGAGAACTAGATGATGATAATGAAATATTTCTTATTATTGCCATAGACAACATTGCATAATCATCTCTATCTATCGCTCTTTAGCAATTTCTTGATATTTGCCTTACATAATTCATCACCATCAAAAAATTTAAAAAAAATAAACAAACTAGTATTTTATGTTTTTCGTTGGTTGGTCTGTGTTTGTGTGTTATGTTTTTGTGGGGCCTAGTGAAAATCTACGAGCATGCAGAAGTAACCAATCGTTTGAGTGAAGTGGAACCTCAAGTATATGTCATGGATAATGTCATGACGTGGCCACTCATTGTTTTCATGGTTTTTCTTTTTGTTTTATATTTTTCATGTTTTATTGTGGTGCCTGTTTTTGTAACGAATAGGGAGTCATTTTTATTTATAAGGTACACAAAATAAAACGAGATATGATTGTTGCTAAAATGGTTCGTGATTTATGTGCTTAAAAGTAGTGTGCAAATTACTATTGGCATTAAATTACATTTTTCGTCCCCATAGTTATAGTGAAAGCCATGCGTGGTTCTTTATACTCTGTTCCCGAGTATATAACGGAAAGAAAAGAGATGGAGAGGAAAAAATGAGTGAAGTAAAGAGGAGAGTAATAAGAAATTATTTTTTTATCTTGTGTTCCCGAGTTGAAAAGAAAAGAGAAGGAAGTGACAAAAAAATAGCTTTAAAATCAACACCACTTCATTTCATCATAATTTGGGAAGTAAATTAGGAGAGTAATTTTGATGTAATTTACTATCCTTTACTTTCCTCTCCCCTCCTAAAAAATCTCAGGAACACAATTTTTTTTACTACCATCCCAAACCTTTCCCTTTCACTCCAGAAAATAAACTCGGGAACGGAGTGTTAGTTTCCGGAGCTACGTTTACCGTCCTTAACACACACAAACACCGCCACCCCATCTCCCTTACCCGGCATGGTTGTCATTAAACCGGTAATTGTATAAGACAACATTTGGTTTAATTACATATATTTTAAATAAGATGAATTTTAAGTAAGATTAATTTCATATATAACCAAAGTATATTAAATGCATAATATACAATATTTTTAAAACATATTTTGGTAAATATATGAAATTTCTAAGTTTAAAAAGAAAATATATAGATTTGCCCTTTTTTTTTAAGAGTCCTATAGTTTATACCCAATTTGACCGGCTTTTAACTTATTTTCTTTCACCTTAAATTTTGTATGCATGTTTGTCAACCAACTTTTTGATCATTTAGTCAAATCATTTTTTTTGTAAAATGTAAATTTGTCTAATTTACTTTGAAACTTGTAGTAAGTAATTTTTAATTTTATCTCTTAACCAACTTAAATATTTATTAGTAATAACTAGGGGTGTGCACGGTTCGGTTTGGGTCGGTTTTTGGCTAAAATTAAAACCAAACTGAAATGTTCAGTTTTTATAGAATCCAAAACCCAAACCGTTCGGTCTTTGGCGGTTCGGGTTTTTCGGTTTATTATCGGTTTCGGTTCGATTTTTCGATTTCCGACCGTTTACATTTGGGCATGAAAAATATATAACAAACTTGTATTACATAGAAAATTGGTTATTCTTATTTACCTTTTTTCTCAATCTAAGCATAATAATGTTTATCACATAAACCTTTAATTACACACATATAAATGAGACACACACATGGAAGTGAACATACACAGAGTATGATTATCGTCATATATTTATTGATATATTCTCAAGTAA
This sequence comes from Artemisia argyi, assembly GCA_030686995.1. Taxonomy (NCBI): domain Eukaryota; kingdom Viridiplantae; phylum Streptophyta; class Magnoliopsida; order Asterales; family Asteraceae; genus Artemisia; species Artemisia argyi. The sequence continues at coordinate 61,711,284 of CM060700.1, forward strand.
ACACACGACACGATAAATACACATATAAACATAAACGTTAAGATAAAAATATTATAAATCTACCAACAAAATGAATATGAATTTATAAATTTGATTTATTTAGTTATTTATTCATATTATATTAATTATATATTATTATATAATAAAATCGGTTCGGTTCGGTTTTTACGGTTTAGTTTTTGGATGAAAACCGAAACCAAACCATATTTTTCGGTTTTTGAAAAATTAAAAACTGAACCATTGTTTTTTAGTTTCGGTCGGTTTTTTCAGTTTTCGGTTCGGTTTCGGTTTTTTCGGTTTTGTTTGCTCACCCCTAGTAATAACCAGATTTAATTATGTATACATAGTGGCTATTTTTAATTTTAGGGTCTTATGGTTTATACCCTGATAAGGCGAAAAGTAAATCGCTTTTGGGGGTCATTTAAGCCCAAATTCGTGATTATTTGATCAATTATTGCCCTAAATCGTTCATTGTCATTTTAGGTACTTTTGAGAGGAAATTTACAAAATGAAGCATTTTGGACGTTTTTTGAGCAACTTAGTGAAGAAAACGACAAAATCTCAAAATCCTTGCTGGGAACAGTACCTGACAGCGTCAAGGCTACACAAGTGACGGCGTCAAGCTTGGCAAAAGAGGTGGATGTGGAAAATACACTTGACGGCCGAGAAAAATTTCAAGGCATTTTGGCCTGACGGCGTCACCAAGGCCGTCAGGGTCAAAATACATGTGACGGCCTAGAGTAAAATTACAAATGACGGCGTTAGAAGTGGATCTAGGCAATACGAATTTTATCTTGACGGGGAGTTGACAGCGTTACAAGCTATAATGTGACGCCGTCAAGGTGTAAAATCTATATATAGTTTTCTAATTTTAATTCATTAAGTGTGGAACTTTTGGAGAACTTCTTTGTGTAAACCCTAGACGAATTTCTTGTGAAAATAAGGGTTTCAACCCTTGTTCCATCCATGTTCAATTGAAGATAAGTTTTCAATAATCATACAATATGTCTATGTGTTGTGTGATTCTATCTTATGCTTTTCTTCTTTTTAACATGCTAGGCTAGGTTTTTCTTGTGTTTGCTTAGATGTAATGAAACCTAGATGTTGATTATTGGTTGATGGTTTGTTTATAATTGTTGTGGATGATTGTATTCGATGTTAGGCTTAAGAAAACTGTCAGACTTCCAATTGGTAACTTGCTTGAACGTCTTAAGAAACATGATCGGAGGTGTACTACGATTTTTTGTTGTATTTAATGCATAAGCGAATTCTAGTGATCCCATGTTAGGAGCTTTTAGTCGGCTCGACATAGGAGTGAAGTAGGAGCTTATAGAGTTAGGGAATTTCGTACACGGCCCTGCGACTAGTATTAAGGAATATAACCCGTCATCCATGCAATTGTAATAAGCTAATCAACCGGTAAAAGATATCTAGAGAGTAATGAAATCTAAGTAAATACATTTTCTCTTATTATTGTTTACACCACAATTTAGTTTAAGTTTATTTTATTTTATTTTGATTGCATCTTTAGTTAATTTGGTTAGTTGACTAGCAACTAATTCCGCCAACTCCTTCAAAATCCAAGATTTTACTTGCTTTTATAAAAATACAAAAATACAAAAAGAATCATCCCTCACATTTAGACCTAGTTTAGTAGACTTTTTAATCCTAGCGACCACTATTCCTGAGTTGAACGATCAATCCCCTGGTACTTGTCACTATACTATACTACAACGAACAGGTAAACTGCCTGGTGGGGATTGCAAGCTTCTCAAGATCCCTTGAGAGGTAAAACCTTTTACGAGGGTGCAATTTCACGCATCATACCCCATTTAACCAGCTTTTGACCTATTTTTTTTTCACCTCAAATTTGGTCAGCATGTTTTTCAACCAACTTTTTGAACATCAGTCTAATATTTGAAAGAAAGTATGTATTAGATTTTGTTAAATGAGAATTCTTACAACTTGTTAACGAGAATTCTTAAACAATAACAACAAACTAATTATATCTCACAATAAATTTATATTTCTTACAACGATCAAGTGATCAATCATAAGCGAAACTTATAAGGCCACTGCCAAAGTGATTTGTCTCGCAGAGGGTCACTTTTTTTGGTATTTCTAAAAAGACCACCCATTTCGCTTTTTTTACAGCAAAATAGTTCCTTCTCGTAAATAATGATAATAATAATAAAATAAATAAATAAATAATTAAACACGAAGAAATTTCGCTGCCTAAAAGCAGCAAAATATTTCTCTTTCATCCATTTCACATACAAAAGGCAGCGAATTCATACAAAAGGTGGCCTACAATTTTTCTTTCTTCTTTAATTTGAAAATGAAAACTTACAAAAATTACCTTACACTTTTTAATATTTATAACTTTTTTATATAACAAACTTTATTCGTCAAATGTTTATCAAATATATATTGAATTCGTTAATAAAAAAATACCTTGGGAAGAACTCTAAATTACGAACAAAACGAGCCTAATATTAATATGCTTTTGACGTACGTACAATTTAATAAAAAATGTTGAAGTTATATATATATATATATATATATATATATATATATATATATATATATATGTTTTGAAAGTTTTTTTTTCTTTCTTTTTTTTCTAAAATTGAAAATGAAAATTTACAAAAATCACCCTACACTTTTTAATATTTACAACTTTTTTATAAAAAAAATTTATTCGTCAAATATTTAGCAAATATATAGCGAATTTGTTAATAAAAAAAATAATCTTGCGAATAGCTCTAAATTACGAACAAAACGAGCCTAATATTAATATGTTTTTGACGTACGTACGATTTTATAAAAAAATGTTGAAATTATATATATGTAAAACATTTTTTTAAGAAATAACTTTCAAAAATATAACTTCAACATTTTTTTATAAAATCGTACGTACGTTAAAAGTATATTAATATTGGGCTCGTTTCGTTCATAATTTGGAGCTCTTAACAACAGTATTTTTTTTTTACTAACGAATTCGCTATATATTTGTTAAATATTTGACAAATAAAGTTTGTTATATAAAAAAAATTGTAAATATTAAAAAGTGTAGAGTGATTATTGTAAGTTTTCATTTTCAAATCTTTTTGTAAGAATTCGCTGCGTTTTGTAGGAGAAACGGATGATGTGAGAAACATTTCGCTGCTTTTAGGTAGCGAAATGTCCGGTGTATTTTTTTATTATTATTTTATTATGATTAATGTGGTGGCGACACGTGTAAGGAATCATTTCGCTGCCAAAAAGCAACGAAATGAGTGGCCTTTTTGCAGATACAAAAAAAATAAATAAATAACTCTCTGCGAGGCAAAGCACTTTGACAGTGGCCTTATAAATAATTTTCGCCAATCATAGTAAATGAAAATGATTATTTGTAATAATTGGTATATGGTGAGATGGCTCTCCTAAGTTGATGAGGTAGAAACCCACCATGCCTTTTTAAATATCGTTTTAATCAATTGACCATATAGTTGGCCAACTTTGGCAAAACGAAAAACACATGTCTCGCAACATTTTGAAGATAGCGTAGCATTTGTATAGAAAACATGTTTGGCAAGTACCGTGTAACATTTTTTATTGTGATTAAACGCTTTTACAAATGCTACTTAAAAAAGCTTCAAAATATAAACGCTATTATTGTTTGCTACCGCTAGTTTTGGTCATACACACCCACATCGTGTGTCTTAGTCCCTTATTTTAAATACAGATTTGTTGATAAGTCTAGAATTCTTCGGATGAGATGCAAGTAATCGAGTGTCGTATTTTCGTATAAGTTTTACATCTGAATTTGAAGCATATGCTTCATAGTTGTAGATTTGTAGTTCAAGTTTATGTTTACAAGTGCATGTTTCAATATACTAGCTCTAAAGTTCAAACTTCAAGTCTCGAGATTCATGATCATGTTTGGAATCTATCACAAGTTTCACAAGATCATCATTGATGTTGTCTAGACATTGTTTATGTAAAAGTCTCAATATCAATGTCCCACAGATCTTCAAGAGTTTAAATTTTGAATTTTGCTATTCTATTTCTATATAGATTACTCTTTCTTTTTTTTTGTGCATATTCAAGAATGAAGAAAACAAGATGCTTGAAGATGGCATAACTCTACTTACAAGGGATACAAATCACTAAGTAACATCTAAAAAAGGAAGCCACGACATTTCCCTTTCACAATTGTGCACCCTCCCAAAGCAACCAGAGGTTAGGTCTCTTTACAAACCGTTCATTCAGAAAATTATTCACAATGAATTTAGCAACGATGCAAAATACAAAACATTGTTTGAAGTTTTAAGCATCACATGTTTTGTTATAAATGACAGTAGCGTAGTTTGCAATTGTTGCTTCTGGTGACTGGCGGAGTCGTCCAATTACTGGGTAGAGAGCTGACGAACGAAGAAACTGTCTACAAGGTGAATGTGCACACATCTTCGCTAATGAAAATAGAGCTATTTTTAGAGGTGACTCGTTAATAGCATCTCTTCTGCTTGGGTTTAGAGCAACAACAGAATAATCCGCCACCAACTTCAACAAAGCCTGCAAAAAGCCATGTAAATGGTCAATAATTGCTCATTTACTTGTAAATACACTCTAGAATTATTTTGTAATACATCAAAGCTAAAATGTTAAACTAGTTTGTTTGTTATACATGCAAATAATCTACCTGCATTGCTCCTTTTGATACAATATCATCACAAAGCTTATTGGAGTTGCGAACGAGATTGCTAAGAGCACCAGATGCATTCGCCTTTGTTTTATCTTCCTCAGCCGAAAGCAGCAACTTTGCAAGTTGTGGTATACATCTTCTCAGCTCTTCATAAAAGAAGTCATTATGGTATGCTGCATTACCAATCTATGAAAAAAAAAAAAAAAAAAAAAAAAAAAGTCAGGCATCTGAGCTAATCATATTATTGGAGAAAAACTAACTATAAACAAAATCGCGGCTTACTGCAAAACAAGAAAATTTCCGAGTGCGTTTGTCATCATCTGAACACCGATCAACCAAAAGAGTAATAATATTGTGCTGTGCCTATAAGAAAAGAAGAATAAAAGTCTTGATTATGATTACTAGTTCAATAATCATCCTGCAATATGCTGTAATATAAATATTTGTTAGTAAATAATGGTTGACGCTTACCAACAAGCCATAGAAGTATGAGCTATGCCGGCACATATTGCCTATAGCACTGCATGCCTTAGCACGCACGTTAGGATCTTCGTGAGTAAGAAATCTTTTCAAGAGTTCTAAGATGTCTGCTCCTTTTATGTGCTCATAGAAATTCTGCATCAAAATATGCTTGATTTATTAAGTGTCCATGACAAAATTGGGGGCCTAAATTGGTTCGGTTCAGAGCGGGTACTAGTAAAAACATGTTGTGGTCAATCACATTGACCTGTTACTTATCTGTTTAATATTCAGAGCCAAAAATGAAAATACTTATAAAAAACTATAATATAAACACAAAATTTTCAAATCATTTTTAAGCAACTTTAAGTATTAAAATCTTTTGTAATAAATCCATAATATAATGACTATAAACTTGTGTATAATTTGACTGGTTTGGTTTCTTAGATATGCCTTCTGCCCATTCAAACCCCTTTTTCGTTGTCGAAAGTTACCCAAACACTTGCACCAAACAGGTCAATTAGGCAAATTGTATTAAATTTAGGCAGAGATCTTAAACTAGTCAACAATAACTGACCTTATCCATACGAGCCAAATCTGAAACTATTGACAAAACATCCAGTATAACTTCTCTTGGTGATGAATTATCAAGTAACCTTCTCATAATATTTGGATTCAGGAGACCTTTTCCAAGGAGTTGAACAACCAGTGATCGATGACCTGTCATTTTGGCTAGAAAGGCAACCAGTCTTGCAGCATCCTTTAATTCCACATGCCTCAAACACTGAATTGTTTGGCCTGGAATTCCTACCTGCAGATTCAAAGACAGTATATGCAAAATGAGTGAAACTTGCACACCTGCATTGGTTTACGGCCTGATATATGTTACAACACCCAAGTACACTCGAATAAAAGCTTGGAAGCTCACTAAGATTTAATTATACACAAGACAGCCATTTTTTTGCCAAAAAATAGAGATGAAAAATGGTTGGGTAGCAGGTCAAAACTCCTCCTGTGTATAGGTTACAACAGGCAGAGATGGGCTGTGTTAGATGGATCACTTTTTGTTCATACAATTATAGACATCTTATGGATTATTAGTGTCGAATTTGAATATAGTAATCATATCACTCAACTATGGTCTATATTCTAATTGGAGGTTTGTGTGTAAAAATAAAAGGTGGTCGACTTTTGACATGTTTCCTTTAAAGCTATTTTTTTATTATCCATTAATGGGTATGCCAACATCATCCAAACAGTACGAAGATAATAAGGGTACAACCTGAAATAAATCTCAGAAATGAAAAAAGTGGGAATATTACCTCCAAAAGAATTTGAAGATACTTTCCCATACTTGCTTCAATTGCTCGAACCATGTCCTTGTCATCAGCAGAAACCTTCCCACCAGGAGACCCCATGTTTAAAAGAAAACCACTATTTACTGAAGCTGCAGCAGCGGTGGCATTAGATGGAGAACTAGGTACATTTTGCACCGCCACAAATGGAAATGCTAATAGATTAATAACAGCATTGACTGTATCTTTGACTCCGTTTTTCCCTCCACCAGGTCCACTCCAACACATTATAAGTTTAAGATGTACATCAGATACCAAATCAGAAACAAGTTTCACATGTTCCCTTCTAAGCAACACCTGGCGAAAAGTTGAAGCGCCACCTGGAAGACACTGACATAACGAGGAAACTGTCCATACAACCCCTACAGGTGATAGTCCAATTTGATCTGAGTGGTTGCTTCCTAGCAAATCAATAAGTGTTTGGGGGATACCACTCGCACACAATTGCTGAATAGCTAAAGGGCCACCCCATTTTAGTCTGGCATCTAACAAACCGACACAACCATCCCTAAGCCCGTGCCAATGTGAAAGCTTGCTTCCATTGCCATCATCTATCGAAATCCTAAGATAATCACAAAGTGTGGCACTTCGTGGAATTAGAGGAACCGCAATTTCAGAAATTGATGTTTCAACTGAAGGATTACTTTCAAGGGACAAAATGGATGCAAATGCCAGCATGGCAGACATAGAATGAGGCTGAAATGAATTCTGGATTCTATCACATAAAGAATAATGGTGGGCAAGGTCAGAGAGACGAGAGCGTTGCTTATTTGGTGATGATGTAAGCATAAATATTGCAGAATTTCTTCCAGCTGACTTTAAGGATTGTGCAACTGCAGCCAGTAGGAGGCACGAATGACATATTAGGGCACATGGATTGGCTAGTTTGCTTTTTAGGTTGTTTGTGTCTCCTGTTTGCTGACCTCTGTCAAAGGAAGCACACAAAGATAGTAATGAAAAAATCTCTGAAATGATTGTATTATCACCACCTCCACTAACGACAGTGGTAACTGGTAAAGAACTGGGAAGACCACATAAAACACCAGTAACTGAGCTATTGTGCAGGCAACACCTTAATATGATCTGAAATGAGTGATTAACAATAAACAATCATCACAAAGATCCGTATTGTAAACAAAGAGAAGTCAAGTGTGGGATGACAATAGATCAATTTGATAATTACCTGAATAACAGAAGACCATGCAGCCTCTAAGCGCTGGCGAAGACAGTAGTAAAAAGCAATCTGTGCAGCTTTGGATCTGAGAAACACTCGTGTAACCAATTCTACAATTTTTAAAGAATCTATACCAATCAATGGTTCAGATTCATCTCCCTTAATGTTAAGTCGATCAAGCGAGGGAGAATGCATTGAGCTTAGTGGAAATACGTGAGTGATTTCTTTTGTAGATTGAATCTCATATGCATCTATAAATGACCAAATCGCTCTACATGCTTCACAAGCAGCACGTAAAAAATTAGATGAGCCAGACATGAGGCTTGTGCCGCAAGTCACTAACTGTGAAAGCAAAGTGTCTGTTACACCTGCTGTTCTAGCATGATCCAGTATCTCTTTAAGACCATTTATCGACACATCAGCATGTTTGGTGGCCAGAGATGCTTTCAGACCCTGTGCCACTCGAGATACAATGGCTGTAATGCAGGCAATGGACTCAAACAAAACTCTTCCAGAAGCATCATCAGTGCAACTAGAAACCTAAAAAATAGAAATACCAGAGTTTGAGAAATAAAAGCAAAGCTGAAAAACTTCTGCATTTATTATGTATCTTTAGGCAAAAGTAGAACCTTCATGTAGAGCTCCAATATGGTAACCCAGTGTTTGATATATGAATCCCCAGACCCACTTCCACAGTAATCCAACAACTTCTTTATAAGTGAGAAACACTGCATACAAGAGGTATTAAAAAAATGAGCACTAAAGAGCACTAAATGCTCTTTGTAAACCAACCTAAAATGTACACTTTGCAATTTTCAACAACTAGTAACATACCTTTACCAGCAAATCAATATAATTTGACTTTTTTATATCAAGAAGATGAGCAGTAAAGCCTGTGAGTTCCCGATAAATTTCATTGAGCACCCCAGTGGAATTGATGGCACCAGCAACAACTAAATTGGAAAGAATTTTCAAAGACTGAATTGAAGTAAGAACATCTTGATCCCTGCACAATTTTGTGATCATAAAACCTCAGGATAACAACTAGACGTATGAGAATAAAGATTCAAAAAACCAAGATGCAGCAGTATGAATGTTTTCTTCCTAAAACGTCTTTTTCACTAGACAAAATATTAAGAAAAATTTCAAATACCATACCTGTTCAACCGATTCTTGAGAGGCAGCATAATAACTGATAGTGCTTCATTATCTTGGCCAATTAACTTGGCACCCTTAGCAGTGCGAGAGTTATTTTCCAGTTTGTCCAGTATCTGGCAACCTGATGAGAGAATAGAGCCTATCATTCGTTTTTAATGTGACATTTTTATAAAAATGTCCAAAAGTGTTCCGAACTGTTTGTCTAACAGAATATAATTGATCTATAGAGCATAGAACCTATCATTCATCTTTCACACCGCCCTGTTACTAAATGGTATATTTGAGTAATAAACTATTAATAGTAATGGAGAATCAACTTTTTCTCAAATACGCAAAAAGGTTTCTTAAATATGACTTGCATTTGAGGGTTCCAAAATATATAATGAAAACCAAGTTTTAATCCAATTAAATATTAGGCAGACAGCAAACTGTAACAGTGCTCTCTAAATAGTTGTGCACTTAGATAATTGCTTAAATAATATGTCCAATCACAAGCAGCATAACAGGATGTGTGCAAAAATCAAGTATTTAAAATATTGTATTCATGGAGCATAAACTTCACTCAATGAATTAGACATAGTCAAGAGGGGAAACTTCAATACATAATAAAATTGGCATAAATTGAAAAGTAAAAGATATTTTACGAGGTCATAATTCATAAGAATATAGACTTGCTTTGAAATCTACCTGATTGAATGTTGTCATTTTCTGTGGCCCTTTGAGACTCTGGCTGTGGTGATGTAATAACTGGTTGTTGACCATTGCCTTGAGGATTATCCATAATTGTGGGAGATGGACTTTTACCTGCACCAATATCTCTTAAGCTACTTATGCTCATTCAACCTCGGCCTGATAATTTGGTAAACTTTCATTAAAGGCCTACCTTCTGGGGCATAGGCCAAACCAGTTGTCTGTACACGTTGTTCTCCTTTTGGGGCACAGGTCAGACCAGTTGTCTGTACATGTTGTTCGCCTTTCCAAGCAGCATCGCATCCTCTAGAAGCAGCAGTGTTGGCACGAAGCTCCTGGTAAGTAATCACCATGCTCTAAATGTCATTTTCTCTAAATAATATCTTAAAGAATCAAATTTTAGAAAATTACCCTGGCCTCAACATCTTCAAAAGTTTCAGCAACAAATGGATGATCAAGTAGTTTGGGCCATGTCAGCCTGCTATGAGGGTCCTGCTCTCAGGATTTTTATAAACAGTTAGCAGTTGACACTAATTGAATATAAAGCACAGAAAACAGATTACATAGACCGATAGATATACCTTATTAAGCAAACCCCTAAGGAAGCTTCTGAAGTTGGAACTCATGCTGTCAGGGTATTTAACTGGATCCTGGCAAAAGGAAATAGATGAGCGTGAATCACTAAATTATACGTAGTATTTGATAACCTCAATTTCATGTAAACTTTAAATATGCATACCTTAATGATATGTCGAATAAGTGCATATACTGAATTAGTGTAGAACGGAGGCTGGCCAACAAATAACTCATACCTAAATAAAAATCAGAAGTTATATTATTTATTTTGAATTCATTTCAACAGTCATAATTTCAGGGATTAACTTACAAAATGACACCAGTGGACCACAAATCAGCAGTGTGATTGTAGGGTTGTTCTCGTACTAGTTCTGGAGCCATGTACAAAGGAGTACCTGACATATATTAATACATCAACGATTAGAGCAACATGACATAACTCAGAACCAATGAACTATGCCTGCAAATGGTGTGGCAGAAGCTGTAGAATTGCTGCCAAGATGGTAACCAAAACTAACTGTACCTTTTATTGACCGTAAAACAACTGTATTTGTAGACATTGCCCTTGCAAACCCAAAATCACATAGCTGTTCCATATGAAAGAGAGGATGATTATTTCCAGTTGGTTAACAAGAGACTATCTATGTGCTGAATTAAACAGTATATGATACACTTGCTGCAACGTGCATGTGAACTTCAAAAAAAATGATACTAAAGACGCAAGAAAACTAGATGCGTACTTTTACTTGAGGATCTTATTGAAGATTACAAAAAATGCAATGCATGGCTTAAATGCTTAATGAGTAGAATTCAAAAATCCACTCTTATTGCATTCGCTAGTTGTGTGAACACAATATTAGCACAAAATTTCACAACTAGTCTTATAGTCTTTAATGAATTTCAGGTTAAGTGTGGTGCTGGATAAGAAGGATGCAATGATAGATAAGCTGACTTCTACAGTTTTACTAACAGGAAATATCTTGATACAAATAAATTATAAATGACTCATGCAATTTATGTTATTATAAAAAAGGCCATTGACAAGTATAGAACCAACCTTAACAACACCTCCAGCACAAATTAAGATGTTCTGTGGCTTCATGTCACGGTGAATAATACGATTGGAATGTAAATAGTGCAACGCTCTCACCTGAAAATACAGTTATTAAATAGAAACATTGAATATTTAATATGTAAAATCTTTATAAAATCGTCACTAGAAATTTGAAAATATCCATCAGAAAATTAGTTCAAAGAAGAACACATATTAGTTTTTTACAGCTAACTATGCAAAGAGAGTTTTAGTTCACTTCGATCTATAGATATGAAATTTAAAAATAAAAATAAAAATAAAAATAAAAAAGCTAAGTTAATAGTAGTACCAACTGCTTTGCAATTTTCTGAACTTCATCTTCCGGAAGACATTTATCATCTTCTAGAATCTCAAACAATTCACCCTGAATAAAAACGCATTCAATCAACATAAGATAAAATCTTACCACCATTAACAGATTTATTATGACAGACAGTAATATCAAAAGAGAGTCATGTGAGAGAGGATAGAGTTAGTTACTTGGGCAAATTCGGTGACAACACAAAACTCCTGTGGACTCTCAAAAGAATCCAGCATCTGGATGATATTTTCATGCTTCAGCTTTCTCAAGATCTGCAGAAATTAGCACCATCATATAGCAGCAAATGGTATAAATAATCCTAACAGACTAAGCAAAAGCCTCTGACTCACGTCCAAGTTTCCAACACAATAGCACAAAGTAAATACATTAGGAATAAAGTACATACCTCAATTTCTTGTCGCAAATTCTGGATGTCCTTTTCGCTTTTACCATGCTTAAGGATAAATTTCATTGCAACAGTCTACAACAGATAGACCAAATTATAAATAAAACATAACTTTTAAAATTATCATTTCAATAATACAAAGAAAATCAAAAGATGAATACCTGTCCAGTGAACTTTCTTCTTCCCTTGTATACTTTACCAAAGGATCCTTCCCCCACAAGCTCGATCACGTGATAATTCTCCACACCCATCTCTAAATCTTTGACTTCTACTGTTAAAAAAATAGTTACTAATATATTAATCATCAGATCGATGACTTATAAACACCTATGTGTTTCGCTATAATTGTGTTGAACATGACATCAAATTAGATCACCTAATCATACATGAAACAGGTCGCAGTGTTTTTCTTCTGTAAGATAGGCTCTAAGTGCAGAAAATGTTATCTAATTGTTATTCACATTTTGAGCATAATAACTATCCCAATTGTTATTCACATTGAAAGCAATTTCTAATCGGTATAATCTCAATCTATGGCAGTTTATAGGATGATAATCAATCCGTTCTCATATTTTCTAAGGCTACGGGCTACTTGTGACGCAATGCAAAGATTCCAGTAGCCGTGTACTTAACAGAGGCTATAAACGATGTTTTTGGCATGTTGCTCTAGCAAACATATTCATCCAACATTCAACAATAAATTCTATTATTAGAAGTGTCGATATCCATATAAGCATTGACACAACTTTATAGTACAGCGTTTTAACCACTAACACGATGTAAAAAAATATCACTAACATAAACAACTAATCACAAACACTAACACCGCAGCAAACAGTTTACAAACATCTGACATGTCTACATCAATATAATCATTCACTAGACAATACACTAAAATTAAACAACCAGATCTTGTCCGTCATGATTTACGCCTTTATAGCATATTATCAATAACACTAACACCTACAAACACTTTGAACGTAAACCAATATTAACAGTAAGACTGTAAGAGACATCAAAACACCGACATTACGCATAAAAACAGTTTAAACTGTCAACAAGCTACCGTATTCATTATTTAGGTTAAACACGCATCTATCAAACAATTAGCTACCAAAACGCCTAAATTACGCATCAAAGCAGTTTAGACTGTCAACAGGCTACCGTATTCATTATTCAGGTTAAACACGCATCTATTTTAACAATTAGCCACCAAAACGCCTAAATTACGCAATCGAAACAGTTTAGACTCTCATAAACTATCGTATTCAGTATTTAGGTTAAACACGCAGCAATCGAACACTTAGCTAACAATACGCCTAAATTACGCAGTCGAAACAGTAAAACTACAAAAACTGATTTTAACAGTAACCGACATCAACAGACTAATAAATAAATTGATCGAATAATTAGATATCAATAAGCTGTAATAAAGATGTAAACGAAGTGTAATAAGACCTAAAATGAGTAGTTATGATTAGGAATTAGGGTTTGAAGATGTATAGTGAAATTAAAAGCTAAAAAAGAAGGAAAATAAGGTACCGATAAGTTGAAGATGAAGATGAAGATGAAGGTGAATCTGAAGTGAAGAAGAGAAAAAGAAGAATGGGATGGATGAGATTTTGAAATGATATTTGTTTCCCGCTCGTTGGGTTTTAAATAAGTCAAAATTGGAGATGCTACTTTTGATGTATTTGGGTTTTTTCGATTTCAAATTTTTTTTGGGAGTGTTTGGTTCATTGTGGATTTGGGGGATCAAAAAACAAAGCCTTATTATATACGGGCTTATTAGCTTATATGTGTTCAGCTTATATGATATAAGCTACAATTTTGTGGCTTATTTTGACATTTGGGCTTATATAACATTGTTGTCAATGTTATATAAGTCCATAAGTGTCAAAATAAGGCAATGTTTGGCTAAGCTTATTTAGTGGGCTTTGGCTTATGGCTTATATAACATAAGCTTATAAGCCCATGTTAGTATTTGGATTAGCTCATGGTTAATAAACTTATAAGCTCAAAAGTGTTTGGTTTGGCTTATGTTGGCTTATATTGGTTTATGTTGGTAAATGACTAAAAATGACATGGAAATATTTGGCGTGTATTGGTAGAGGTTTATGAGAAGTGTTTAATGAGGGCAAAAATATACATTGACAAGAGGGTGAGTTAAATAAGCCAAAGACCTCATAAAAACGCTCCATTTTCTAGGCTTATCAAAACCCCCATAAATAAGCTCATAAGCTCGCTCAAATAAGCTTAGCCAAACACTTGGTTTGGGCTTATGAGCTTATATAAGCTAATAAGCTCATAAACCCACTAAATAAGCTTAGCCAAACACCCCCTAAGTATCAAAATTGTGCTTAAGTTATATAATTCGAACACATATAAGCTAATAAGTCATATATAAGCTTAAACATACACCCCCTAAGGTATTGTTTGGTTTGTAAAAGGGTTTAGAATTAAACAAAATTTGGTTTTAGTGTGAAAAAAATTGCATTCTATTCTCGAATTCAGTTTTGAAGAGAAAAGAAAGGAAAGTAAATGAAACTTAAATAAACTTGTGTTCTCCAAATTTTTTTTATGAAATGATGAGGAGGGAAATGGAACGAAAATTTGGGGTAAAACTTTTTTCAAAAGAATACGAAGAAATAAAAGTAAAGTAAAGTTATACATATCAAAAATTGTCTTTACTTTTTTAACTTTAAACCTTTCAAATATGATCAACTTTTTTTCTTTCTTCATAACTCAAGAACACAAAAATATATTATTTTTTCTTGGGAAAATTTTCAAAACAGACACATAGAAATAAGTGTTGCCAAAATGAACCACTGAAAAATGTGTTACAAAAATATACTATATGCCCAAATAAGGTTGCGCGCCCATACATTATGTGCTCCTTGTTTTAGATCGTTACACGTGTACTTTAAAACCACATCTAAACTAGACAGGTGGCACGGAGCGGAAATATTTTGCTCTCCCATAAGTTTTGTGCTCCCAAATTTAAGCTTTTATGTGGACACGTTGCATGGAAAGCGCAAAAATGACCCGGAACGCAATAAGTTTTGCTCTCCCATGAGTTTTGCACACCTTATTTGAATGGACATGAGAGTGACACGTATACACGGAGCGCAAATATTTTGCTCTCCCATAAGTTTTTCGCTCCCACTCAATTTATTTGATTTGAAGAACTTTTTAAAACTTTTTATCCGAAAACATTTTTTTTTCTAAATTAACTTTTTATCCAAAATATTTTTTTTTTAAATTTGAGGCGCGCAAAATATCTGCTTTTTAAAACTTTTTATCCAAACAATATGCTTTTTCTGCCCAAAAAACAAAACAAACAAAAAAAATAAAGAAATAATAAAAAAATAATAATAAAATATAGTTTTTATCCAAAAAGTCTGCTTTTTATCTTAAGAAATATGGATAGAAATTTGTATGCATTGTATAAATAGTAGATTTAGTGATCGTAAAAAATACACACTAATGATGTTAACCATTTGCTGCTTGTTCAGATCATGAGTACGGCACCTGTATAGAAGATCATTGTACCTATCCCATGCTTGGTACAATGTCTCATCAGCTTCTTGTCTGAAATTATGGATCTCCTCCAATTGTTTTGCCGTCTTAGAAGGAGGGCAAAATCGTTGAATGAAAACTTTCTTGAGGAGATTCCACGTGTTGATGGTTCTAGCTGGCAACCTATCAACCCATCTTTTTGCTGCTCCAGTGAGTGTCATTGGAAACACTCAGAGCATGACCGCATCGTGAGAAACACCTAGAATATTGAAGAGGCTGGTGATGTATAAAACATTCTCAATGTTCTCATAAGTATTTTCAGATTTGTTTCCAGCAAAAGGTTTCTCCTGCAATTCCCTCATAAATTGCGGCTTGATCTCAAATTGGACATCCGCTCCAATAATCGGTCTAACAAGCCCTAGTCCTTTCTCATCCCTGGTCATTGCAAGGTACTCTTCGAGAGCCAACATATCGATGTCAACAACTTCCATGTTTTCTGAAACTTGAACAAAATGTGAGAAACATATAACAAAAAATTACAAATTAAAAACTTAAACAAAAATCCTAATATAGCTCCCCGGCAGCGGGCCAAAAACTTGATGTAGGTTTTACTGACAAGGTCTAAATTTATTATGTCTCGATTACCTAAGGTCTACCTAAATGCACTAACGGGCAGTAAATCCGATCGTGTATTTAGTAGCTGGTAAAACCGAGGTCGTCCCAAGAGCTATGTGTGTCGGATCCTATTTAAGTCTAGTGTCACATTTAAAGCTGTTTTTAAGATGATTTAATTAATTAAACTAAAGAGAACATAAATGAAATAAAAATGAAAATAAATTGAAGTTGTGAGCAGTGGAGAGAAGTGTACTAGCCTAGCTAGTTATCGTAAATTGTTTATGATTATGTTTTCTATTAAACTATCCTAACGCTTCAAGTGGGGCGGACATGTATCACTAGATTCATATGGTCAAATTTCCTAGCCTATCTCCCTAGAATCCTGCCGGAAAACAAAGGCACTACCCTCTGTAAGTAAGCCAACGTACGGTAGACTAGTTTGAGTCACTAAGTACCACTACATGCTATATTTATCCTTGTATGGCTCGGCCTCTCGGATGTTAGGCCATACTCTAATTACTTAAGTTTATCCAACCCGGAAAGTGGTCATATGGTCAATTTGCACACAAGGTAAATGGCTAGTTGTCATCCCAACCATTTCCATCGCAACCTAACTATGCTAGGGTCTTTTGGTCAATTCGTCTAGCATACAAGGTATAACCGGTTCTTCAAAATTACCGAAACTAAATGATCTATAATAAACTAAGCATGCACACACTAAAAGCATTATGAAAAGTACGAAAACATAATCAAAACAATAAAGAAATTATAACTAGGCTAGCAACAGAGGTGCTTAGCCGATTATATTAATAATAACTCTCAAATCAATGTTTAAAGAAGACATGAATTCGAAATGTTAATTAAACAATGAAAAGCTAAAACTTATAGTGTTGTAGGCGTGATCTCTCCCTTGGAATATGATGAGGCGAAAAATGATCCGTTTTTAGGGGGTCATTTAAGCCGGAATTGGAATTTATTTGATCAAATATTGCCCTAAATCGTTCCTTTTGTGATTTTGGGTACTTTTGGAGTGAATTCTGGAAAAGGAAGCATTTCGGACGTTTTTGGAACATAAAAGAGAAGAAAATGGCAAAGTCTTAATTTTCCTTGCTGGGAACAGTACCTGACGACGTCAAGAGCAATTTGGTGACGGCGTCAAGAGCAAAAATGGTGACGGCCCAGTGAAAAAGTGACGGCGTCAAATCAAGGCCGTCAAGAGTAAAAGTGGTGACGGCCCAGAGCAGCAATACACATGACGGCGTCAGATCTGGATCTAGGCAGTCCGAGAATATTATGGGCAGCGGGATGACGACGTCAGAACTTTCTTCTTGACGTCGTCACCTTAGTAAATCTATATATACTCTTTGTTATTTTTCATTCTAAGAGGAGGAGAATTTTAGGGTCGAACTTAATAAACCCTAGCACGACTTTTACAGTATTTTCAAGGGTTTTCACCCCTTGAAACCTTTCATGTTCAATTGAGATAAGTATCCTTTCACTTCATTCAATATGTCTATGTGTTGTTTGAATATATCTTATGCTTGTCTTGATTTTAACATGCTAGGCTAGATCTTTTGTGTGTTTGCGTAGATGTAATGAAACCTAGATGTTGATTATAGGTTGATTGCTTGTTTATAGTTGTAATGGATGAATGATTTCAATGTTAGGCTTAAGAAAACTGGCAGATCTCCATTGTGTAACTTGCTTGAACGTCTTAAGAAACATGAACCAATGCGTATTAGGTTTTTATGGTTGTATTTAATGCATGAGCGAATTCTAGTGATCCCATGTTAGGAGCTTCTTGCAGGCTCGACATAGGAGTGAAGTAGGAGCTTATAGAGTTGGGGAAGTACGTACGCCACCCCACAATTGGTATTAAGGAATATAACCCATCATCCACGCAACTGTAACAAACAATTAACCTGTAAAAGATATCTAGGGAGTAGTGAAATCTAAGTAAACACAATTCTCCCAATTACTGTTCACATCACTAGTTTAATTAGTTTTATTTACATTTCTGTTATTTTATTTTGATTGCATCTTTAGTTATCGGGTTAGTTGACTAGCAACTAATTCTGCCCACTCTTCCAAAACCCGAGATTTTACTTGCTTTCCATAAAATATAAAAATACAAAAAGAATCATCCCTCACCTCTAGACCTAGTTTTTAAGCTTTCTAATCCTAGCGACACTATTCCTGAGTTGAACGATCAATCACCCGGTACTTGTCACTATACTATACTACAATGATCAGGTACACTGCCTGGTGGGGGTTGTAAGCTTCTCGAGATCCCTCGAGAGGTAAAGCCTGGTGCAATTCCCACGCATCAAGTTTTTGGCGCCGCAGCCCGGGGAATAGTTATTGTCTAGGTTAGGATTTCTTTTTATTAGGTCTACTTGCTAGATTCCTTTCTAGTAAGATTTTATTTTTATTTTTAGGTTTTCTTTAGTCTATCTTATTTCTTCGTGCCTTTGTTTGTAATCTTTACCATCCGATATCATGGAAGGTGGTAACATCTTTGAACCCATCAACCCACCACAACAAGACCACCCACAAAACCCACCACTAGCAAACCAACCTCTTAGGCCCCGAACCCTAGGAGAGTATTCCCGACCTAGCCACCAAGGCTATCGAAACACCATTGAGCTCACCCAAGGAGCCAATGTGTCACCCTTGCGATCCGACACCATCCGGTTGGTGCAAAGCGGATGTGCATTCCATGGACTTTGTTCCGAAGATCCTAATCAACATCTCAAGGACTTCCTTAAAATCGTAGATTCTATAGACCTTGATGTTACAACTAGAGAGACGACCCGATTACGCCAATTCCAATTCTCTCTACGTGATCAAGCTAGTCAATGGCTTGAACTTTTACCCACGAGATCCATCACCTCATAGGATGATCTCACCACTCGTTTCCTTGCTCAATTTTTTCCACCGGGGAGAACTACCAAGCTTAGAAATGATATCTTGATGTTCCAACAACGTCAAGGTGAAACTCTATATGAAGCATGGACTCGTTTCAAGAACTTACTCCAAAAAGTCCCTCATCATGGCATAGATCTTTGGCTCCAAGTCCAAATCTTCTATGACCATATTGATCTCTCCACAAGGCGAACCATTGACCAATCGGCCGGTGGTAAGCTACGTGATCTAAGTGCGGAAGAATCATGGGAACTCATAGAAGATCTTGCTCTCTATGACAACGAAAGTTGGAATGACCCCCGTGATTTGAACAAAACGGTCAAGGCAATATCTTTGCCTTCGAACAATTCTAGCACTCCCGACCGTAGGATCATGGAACTTGAAGGTCGAGTCAAGTTTCTCATGAAATCTTACGAAGCTCCTAAGCCTTTAAGCCAAGTGAGCAAAATCGCTTCTTCATATAAATTGTGTAATGGCCCTCACGAAATTCATAACTGCATGGAGCTTCCAAAACATGCTTATAAGGAATTCACATCGTCACACGTTGGTCGAGGTCCTCGAAACTTTGATGAGGCCTATGAGGCATGGAAGGATAAACCTAATTTCAGAGGGTACCAAACTAGGAGCGTATCCTTCAATGATTCCTCCCCACTCGAATGGTCCAAGCATTTTCCATCACAGAGCACTCCTAGGCAAAGCTATGAAGATGCCTTGCGAAAGTTCATTCTATCTCAATAATTACAACTCTCTACGCTTGAGACTAAATTTAGGCAACAGCAAACCGACATGAGTAACAAGATTTGTAATCTGTTAACTGCTATTAAAGAGCACGCTGTTAATAAACTAATTTAGGCTGAAGAGGTCAAATCCGTTACCGTCATGAATCAGCCAACCTCTCCTGTAAGAATAAAAAGTCCTAGTAAACTCTTTAAACATCTGTCACCAAAGGTAAATGACGTAAGGGACCCTGTCAACCCCCTAGGACCGATCCATTTTGTAAATACTATCACCACAATATCTGCTCCTACACCTAACCTCAACCAACAACCAACTGGAAATATGGGTCATACAGCTAAGGATGAAACCTCAAGGTTGGACCACAAATTGGCCAAGAGCCCTACCAACTCATTCGAGCACTCCGTCATGCAAGAGTCTAGCAAATTGGATGAAGTAAAAGAGAGATTGAAAGAGCTTACGAGAAATCCAGCGATTTTGGGTAAATCTATTATAGAGGAACCCGGAAAAAAATTGGTGGATATGACTAATGGGAGTAGTGATAGGACTAAGGGAAACAACTCTAAAGTTTTTAAGATTTCCTACACTATTAGGAAAAGGCTCTTAACCGATACTCATATAGATCCTAGCCTCCCTGTCAACATAATCCCCCTTTCCCTATACCACGAAGCCTTCCCTGAACGCACGGTGCATGAAAGAATCAATAACGCAAGGGTAATAAAAGATTTATCAGTCATGATTGGAGAACTTGTCTACAACATCGACCTCACTGTGGTCGATGACATAGACCCTGTCACTAATCTAACATTAATCAACCTTGTTCTAGGGAAACCATTTGTCAATGAATCGGGAGTAATCCTTGATGAGAAGGATGGTAGTGCATTATTCATCAATGGCATCAAGAAGGTAATTTTTCGTATGGGTAATGAGGAGGTGTACGAGTACCGTCCATCACTAGAAGGGAATCTATATGGATCAAGGGATGGAGGATCGGGGAGGATAAGGCGGCGTGATCCGAATAATCTCAAAATCCCCTGCATGATCGGTCATAAGTATTTCGATAATGTCTACATTAACGTATTCCTACCTAAGAATTTTATGTCCCTATTCCACTATAACAATATCTGTAGATGGGGAATGATTTATAAGGGAGAGAAAGTGCTTGGTAGAGATCATGAAATCCAGGTATTCATAGGAAATATGGCATTCACTATGGAATTTACGATCGTGGACAACATTGAAGACTATGTCGACCCAAGGTTGTCACAAGTTGTTTTCGGAGCACCCTTTTGTGAAATCACTAATTTAATAGTTGATGACCGGAACAGAATCATGACCTTCGCTGATGGAATTAGGAGGGTGTCATACCAAACGCCATACAAGAGAAGAGATCTCAAAGAAATCGATTGTGACAGGCTTGATAAGCTAAGTTCTCAACTTATCTTATGTGATGAGGATGTTCGGAGAGGATGTAAGAACACTTCTGATTTATCATGTGGATTCTTTAAGGATGTCAGTAAACTTGGGTCCAAGTATCGAAAAGATATCTTTGAGTTCGAAGACCCAAAATACCTGCACTATGAAAGCGATACCGATATAGGAGATGACATAGAGAGTGAAACCAAGGATGGGGTCACGTAATAACCCATGACCTTGAGTCTAGCTACAAGACTCGTAAATAAAGAAAAACACTTCTTGGGAGGCAACCCATATTTTGTGTGTTTTTATTTGTTTGATTTTTATTTGTTTGATGTTATTTGTTTCCGTATGCATGCTTTATTTTTATTGTTGGTAGATCATGTTTCAAAAATAAAATGGTGAAAATACTTTATTTTGTCGTTTGACTTAGTCTTAACTTCATCCAAAGGTATTTCGCAAAAGATAAGTGTAAGGGGAAACCCCAAATATGTTTTTAAGAAACAAAACCGATCATGATTCTCCACAATATTAAATGGACATGTATATTCGTATTTGTTAGAGTCAAATGCTTGTATCGAGTCATAATGATGTTTTGCAGGATTTTCCAGGAAGTAGGATAAAGTTTTTCCAGAAATTTTCCGGAAACTTAACATAAAGATTTCTGCAGGTCACTTCTGACGGCGTCAGGAAGAAATTCCTGACGGCGTCACGTGTAAAAATCTGGAAATTTTGCTAGTTTTGTTTTTCTAACGGAGTCTTGAAGTTTTTGTTGAATCTTTAGTTTTATAAACTCCAGAAAATCTGCAAACATTCATTCCACAAGCATTATATCCCTTTAATTCCTAGAAAGCTATTTAAGATATATATGTTATTTTTCTAGGATTTGTTAGCATATATAGATTGCCTCCGATTTTACGCGAGGTTGCGTTGTTTGTTTTCTCAGGTTTAATAGGTTATGTATGACAAGAAGATGATTTATATTCTGGAAGGAAAGCTTTGATTGTTCATTTTATTGGAATAAGATCTAACCTTGTTACCACACTATCCATACCGAGCGAATCAGGGGAGTATTTGATTTTATTCTTTTACCTATTTCACTTTTACATTCTTTAATTGAACATTGGGGACAATGTTCATCCTAAGTGTAAGGGGAGGGTAAATGATGATACCTTTTAGATAAACTTGCACTTGAGTTTATTTGTTTGATGGTAGGTGTGTAATAAAACTATGAGAAATACTTGTTAGTGTAATTTTAGCGCCAAATTTAATTTTTTTTTACAACATTTAGGAGTGAAACTTTAGCCATAGCAAGCGTCTCATGGATAGGAGTCGTATGACTAGCACAAAACCGTATCATTCAGAAAAATTTTCCACCCAAATATGTGAGGTTCGCCTTTAGATTTGATAGGAAAAGCATTTACTCTTAGTGCTTATGAGTATACCGGTAGCATTTAGATTCTAGAACTTGCGTTAGTGATGCATCCCGAGACCGCTAGTGAGACTACATTCGTGTGGTAGGATTTACTACATGATAAGAGGCATTAGGATCACCCTTGTGTTAAACCCGTATCATAATTACTTGACCATTTAAGTCATATTACTTGGCTAGTTAAGTCAACTAATTTTCCCACACCTTAGCGTTGTACTCATTTTTAGTACACGAAACCCCTAGTACACCCCTCCGAGCCTATCTTTTCATTTCTAACTTTAAGCATCTTACTTAAAGGAAGAATTTGTTACACCCCACTTAAATGTACACCCAAATCGCCTTAGCCTTCCGTGTATGCACTCATCTTTAGTGCATTATTGTTATTTGTTTAAACCCTTAGTTAATTATCTAATTGATTACATGGTTGCTAAGTCGAGTCATATCCTTGTACATATTGTTTTGGGACGATTGGGACTCATGGGTAAAGTACTTATGTTATGGAGTAATGGGGAAGAACATCATTTTATTACCCCCATATGTACGTTAATCTTAAAAGTACTCCAAGTGTTTTGATTATCTTAATTCGAGTCATTAGATTAGTTTATTGTAAAGTATGTAAAAATTCAAGTGTAAGGGGAATGTTCATTCCCTATGATGTATTATTTTGGATGGTAAGGTAAAAGTGTATGCAAAAAAAAAAAAAAAAAAAAAAAAAAAAAAAAAAATTAAGAAAAATTAAGAAAAAAAAAATAGAAAAAGAGAAAAGAGAAAAAAACATATGGACTACCATCCCGTTTCATTATATGTTTATTTTATGTTTTTATTATTTTTGATTTATTAGCTTAAGTCGAGTCTAGTCTTGGCTTAGCAATGCCGTATTGTACATGTAATTAACCAAGATTATTAACTCGCCACCAGTAAAGATTGCCTATTTCCAACAAAACCGTGTATTCCATATCCCTACACCTAACGTTATAACCCTTTTTAAAGACCTCTTTGATAGTTTATCCTAGGTGCTTACGCCATGTGGTGGAGGTTTGAACATTTCCCAAGCCTATGGTAATCTATTTTGTTGTGACAGGTAGTGAGAGATGTTTTCCATTTCCATATTGTGATATATACTTTATTACACCCGAGAGATGTGAGTATCTAAACACTATTTGTGAGGTGCTAGTGTATGACCTCCGTGCTTGTCTTTGGTCTTTAGTGGAACGATTATTTTTTGTAATTACTTTTATATTAGTGTTAAATGACCCCTAACTTGTATTTTGATTAGAATAAAAGCGCATATGATTGAGGACAAGCAAATCTCAAGTGTAAGGGTATATGATGAGGCGAAAAATGATCCGTTTTTAGGGGGTCATTTAAGCCGAAATTGGAATTTATTTGATCAAATATTGCCCTAAATCGTTCCTTTTGTGATTTTAGGTACTTTTGGAGTGAATTCTGGAAAAGGAAGCATTTCATACGTTTTTTGAGCATAAAAGTGAAGAAAACGGCAAAGTCTTAATTTTCCTTGCTGGGAACAGTACCTGACGGCGTCAAGAGCAATTTGGTGACGGCGTCAAGAGCAAAAATGGTGACGGCCCAGTGAAAACGTGACGGCGTCAAATCTAGGACGTCAAGAGTAAAAGTGGTGACGGCCCAGAGCAGCAATACACATGACGACGTCAGATCTGGATCTAGGCAGTCCGAGAATATTATGGGCGGCGGGATGATGGCATCAGAACTTTCTTCTTGACGCCGTCACCTTAGTAAATCTATATATACTCTTTGTTATTTTCATTCTAAGAGGATGAGAATTTTAGGGTCGAACTTAATAAACCCTAGCACGACTTTTACAGTATTTTCAAGGGTTTTCACCCCTTGAAACCTTTCATGTTCAATTGAGATAAGTATCCTTTCAATTCATTCAATATGTCTATGTGTTGTTTGAATATATC
Organism: Artemisia argyi; assembly: GCA_030686995.1. NCBI lineage: Eukaryota > Viridiplantae > Streptophyta > Magnoliopsida > Asterales > Asteraceae > Artemisia > Artemisia argyi. The sequence continues at coordinate 61,735,768 of CM060700.1, forward strand.
TTACGCTTGTCTTGATTTTAACATGCTAGGCTATATCTTTTGTGTGTTTGCTTAGATGTAATGAAACCTAGATGTTGATTATAGGCTGATTGCTTGTTTATAGTTGTAATGGATGAATGATTTCAATGTTAGGCTTAAGAAAACTGGCAGATCTCCATTGTGTAACTTGCTTGAACGTCTTAAGAAACATGAACCAATGCGTATTAGGTTTTTATGGTTGTATTTAATGCATGAGCGAATTCTAGTGATCCCATGTTAGGAGCTTCTTGCAGGCTCGACATAGGAGTGAAGTAGGAGCTTATAGAGTTGGGGAAGTACGTACGCCACCCTACAATTGGTATTAAGGAATATAACCCGTCATCCACGCAACTGTAACAAACAATCAACCTGTAAAAGTTATCTAGGGAGTACTGAAATCTAAGTAAACACAATTCTCCCAATTACTGTTCACACCACTAGTTTAATTAGTTTTATTTACATTTCTGTTATTTTATTTTGATTGCATTTTTAGTTATCGGGTTAGTTGACTAGCAACTAATTCCACCCACTCTTCCAAAACCTGAGATTTTACTTGCTTTCCATAAAATATAAAAATACAAAAAGAATCATCCCTCACCTCTAGACCTAGTTTTTAGGCTTTCTAATCCTAGCGACACTATTCCTGAGTTGAACGATCAATCCCCCGGTACTTGTCACTATACTATACTACAACGATCAGGTACACTGCCTGGTGGGGGTTGTAAGCTTCTCGAGATCCCTCGAGAGGTAAAGCCTGGTGCAATTCCCACGCATCAGAATAGCTCTGTATGCTGTTGTAGAATGCCTCTCTAAATACTCCCTTCATTCTCTGACTTGTGTGGTGAGAAAAGTTGTGTAAAATATAGAGTTTAGGGCTGGGATTTATAGGCCCGACATAGCTACAACGTAACCCAAAGAGTTGGTTATGCCGTAACTATTGTTATCGTGAAACGGTCTTATCAATTAACATTGGCTATGGCGTAGTTGTGATGTTGGTTACGCTGTAGCTCCTTAGGGTTTCCACTTACAACGTAATCTTGAAGTGTAGTTATGCCGTAATATTGACAAAATCTTGGATCACGCACTGTTCTTTAACTACGTCGTAACTCTATGAGTGGTTACGGCGTAGCCTTCATAGCTCACGAATTCTTCTAAGTCTTCGAATGATTACGGCGTATCCTCATGAGTTGTGGACTTTCTATCCAATTGTGGAATTAGCAACCACTGTTTGTTTCTTGCATTGCCGTGAAATCAACCTGCTTCCAAGAAATTGACAACCTCTAGTTGTGGACTTTCTATCCAAACTTGCTCCAGCATAATCACTGTCAGAGTATGCTACCATGTCCAAAGGTGAATCTTTTGGATACTAAATACCCAATTTAGGTTGATATCTCAAGTATCTAAAAATTCTCTTCACAGCATTGAGATGTGATTCCTTTGGTGAAACTTGGTATCTAGCATAAGCACACATTGCAAACATAATGTCTGGTCTTGAAGTTGTAAGACACATCAATGAGCCAATCATTGATCTGTATAAATGCACATCAACTTCTTCACCACCTTCATCCTTAAGCAATGTCTTGTTAGTTTCGATGGTTGTCTTAGCAGGCTTCACATCAGTAAACCCAAACTTCCTTAAAATATCAGCAACATATTTATCTTGACTAATAAATATGCTTTCTTTCTTCTGTCTAACTTGCAATCCCAAAAAGAATGTGAGTTCTCCTATAGAACTCATTTGAAATCTTCCATGCATAAGTTTCTCAAAATCAATACACAACTCCTTCTTTGTAGAGCCAAATATAATATCATCTACATAAACTTGAACTAGTATAATATCATCCTTGTGTCTTTTGATAAACAAAGTCTTATGAATTTTACCTCTGTGAAACCCATTGTTCAACAAATAAGTTGAGAGAATGTCATACCATGCCCTTGGAGCTTGATGCAAGCCAGAAAGTGTTTTCTCCACCTTGTATACCTTGTTAGGAAAGTTAGGATCTTCAAAACCATGTGGTTGTGAAACATAAACTTCTTCTTCAACTGTTCCATAAAGAAAAGCATTCTTAACATCCATATGATACATTGTAAAACCCTTGTATGAAGAATAAGCCAAGAACAATCTTATTGCATCAATTCTTGCAATAGAAGCAAATACTTTATCATAATCAATTCCTTCTTCTTGAGTGTATCCTTGAGCCACTAACCTTGCCTTGTTTCTGACCACAATTCCTCTTTCATCCTTTTTGCATCTAAATACCCATTTTGTACCAATGGCCTTCTTACCATTTGGCACATCCACCAAAGTCCACACTTCTTGTAACTTGAATTGTAGAAGCTCTTCCTGCATTCCTTCCACCTAGCTTGGATCTTGTAGAGCTTTGTATGCATTCTTGGGTTCCACTTGTGACAGAAAACAAGCAAACATGCGACTTTGGAGATCTTTATGACTGTTTCTTTGATGAAGAGTTCTAGCAAAGAAACCTTTATTCATCAAATCTTTGAGACCTCTCGTCTGACTTCCTGTTTGAACAGATGATTGTGGCTCTCCAATGATTTGTTCTTGAGGATGATCCTTGTGAACTCTAGTATTTGTAATAGGACTGACATAGATAATAGGATCCATATTACTAAGGTCAGCCTCTGCACCAAATACTGCATCATCAACATATTCATCATCAGTAGCAAGATATATTTCTTCTAGAGGAGGCATATCAGGATCATCAGGATAATCAAAATAATCAAAAAGTCCTCTAGCAGCAGAAACATTTTGCTCAGCAGTAGAAACAGAGTTACTACTGCTAGTGTTATTAATTGCAGCAGTAGAAACTTTTTTCCTAGCAACATTCATTGTGTTTGTGCTGCCAGTTTTATTTCCAAGATCAGGGCTTGTAATCTATCTTCATTAGTGGTATTACTCTTCTTTGGATCTTTGAGTAACCACTTTATCAACCTTAGAAGGATGTGTACCATCATCTGTTGCATCCTTTGAAACTTCATGAATAACATCATCTTCTTGTAAACTCTTTTTCTCTTTCTCTTTGGCTGTGAAAGTTGGATCAATCTTCCATTTTTGTAGTAGAATATACTCCTTTGCAGGTTCATTCACCTTATTAGCTTGTGTATCTGCATTAGAATAAACTTTTGTACATGTATACTAATTAGTTTTGGTACCTGCAATCACTAGCTCATACTTCATAGTTCTGGTTAGTAAATCAATATCAAACAACCAGTCTGGTCCACTTCCTGCAATATTAGGTCTACTCTCACTAAACCTAACATGCAAGTTCTCTTCCACATGCCTAGTTCTTCTTTTGAACACTCTAAAAGCTTTGTTATTGGTAGAGTATCCAACAAAGAAACCCTCATCAGCCTTCTCATCAAACTTGCCTAGTTGATCAATTGTATTTAAAATAGTAACAGGACACCCAAATGGTCTTAAGAAATCTATCATAGGCTTCCTACCATGTAACAATTCATAAGGGGTCTTGTTATGAGGCTTAACTACTTTACTCCTATTTTACACAAAACAAGCAGTATTGACTGCTTCAATCCAAAAAGTAGTAGGTAATTTTGATTATGAAAACATTGTTCTAGCAGCCTCAATTAATGTCCTATTCATCCTCTTAGCCACACCATTTTGTTGAGGAGTTCTAGCAACACTAAACTGTCTTGAGATACCTTTTTGCTCACAGAATTGATTCATAACATTATTCTTAAATTCAGTTCCATTGTCACATCTTATCGCATAAACTTTATGATTAACTAGGTTTTCTAATTTTGTTATAAAAGCCTTAAGAATGCTACTTGTTTCATCCTTAGTTGCTAAAAAGAAAACCCAAGTGAATATACTAAAATCACCTGTGACAACTAAACAATACATTTTTTTATCTAAACTTTTCACAAATGTTGGCCCAAATAAATCCATTTGCAACATATGTAATGCCTGATTAATAGAGTTCATTGCTTTGGACTTACAAGATGCTCTATGTTGTTTACCTTTTTGACAAGCCACACAAATTTCAGGATTTTCAAAAACTTTTAAAGGTAAACCTCTTACAAGATTTCCCTTTACCATTTTTTTTTTTTTTTTTTTTTTTTATTGTTTTGAAATTTAAATGACCAAGCCTTCTATGTCATAGCTTAGATTCAACTGATGTTGTGACAACTGGTAATTTAGGGACCCTTTTTCAAACTTACTGCATTACCATTTTTCATAAACGTGAAGTTGGAACTATTGATGATTTTATCGAGTCACATGATTTATATGGGAACTGGAACTTTATTTAACGCGTTTATCACTCTACGTACTATTTGGTTTATTTTTACACCTCGAATTAGGCACTACGCGACGTTGGCACTAAAAATCCTAATAAATGCGAAATAAACAATTAACAATTTCATTTCCTTTAACGGACGTATTTATAATCAAACATTTGGGAAACTTGAATTTCAAACCATGAAACAACTTGAATGAACTCGAGAGTGGTGGTGACATATTTTTCTAACCTCGATTGAGTTTCGTCAACAATAATTTAGAAAACATTACGTTTCATTTTATAAACGTACTTGCTATCAAACCTTACGAAAAAATATTTCAAAAACTAACGATGAGGTTTTAAAACTTTTTCGGTGGCATCTAATATTTTTCACAACTACGAACAAGCATTTTCAGGAGAGACTATTACAATTTCTTCACTAGCCCCTACACCAAACCCTTGTGGCTAAATAATTAACAATACAATGACCTATTTGCAATTTTCTTAAAATATACCACTAATAAACACCCAAACCCTAACCCTTATCACATTTCATTATCTTCATCACTCATCACTCCCTCTCCTTGTGCCGCCGGCCACATCAACACCACGACCATCACCTTCATTTTTTCATCATCTAACATTACCACATCATCCCCCATCATCTCCTTATCATTCTTGTGTAATTATTTCATCACCAAACAACCTCCATCATCCCTTTTGCACCAAATTCGACCCATATACTTCATCTAATAACATCCTTGTAGTTCTAATCTTGTGAAGCTAAGAAGAAAAGGTGAGAAAATGAGCTTTTCTTGTGGGTTTGACTTTAACCCGAGTCAAACTTATAAGATTCTTGTAATTTTGGGTTCAAACTTGATGGGTTTTTACATTTTAATGATTCTTGGTTAATGAAAACATGAAACAAACAACTTTTGTACCAATCTTAGGGCGTTTGTGTTTGGATTTGCATTAAAGTCGTGGGTTAGACCCACAAACTTAGTGGGTTTTATTGATTTTTGGAGTAGTTTAATACTCATGGTTGATTATTGATGCACTCTGAAGTTATGGTAGTGTTTGGATTGAATTTGACCCACTTTGGAGGGTGTTTGTTGCTTGGCCGAACCACTAGAGACCCAAATGGGCTCGTGGTTGTGAGTTTTGGTTCGAATAGAGGTAAAGTCGAGAACCTTGGGTTTCGGCAATGGCCATTGTGTCCGCCTCGTGTTGTTATCCTTGTTATTGTTATTGTTTTGGCTACCGTTATCATGGTTTATTATGGTTCTTGACATATATGGTTGCCGTTATTGTTTTTTGGCTAAAACATTAATATTGAAACTTGTTGTAATATATTGGTTTGACTTGGGATTGATTTGGTTGAATTTTTGTGACGATGGATATATATATATTTTAGACGTTGTGAAATAATGAGAATCGATTGTGTGACGATTTAGAATGACGGAGTTTAGGTTAGACGAGAGCCATAGACGGCCTCGTGATGCTTGGAGTATTGATTTGTGGACATTGGACTTGGTTTGATGATGAGACGGGAAATATTTACCTTTTGACGACATGTATTATTTTTGTGACGTTATATATATATATATTTGTGAGATTTGTGCTACGTCGAGGTCGCCTTGACTTTTTAGTCAACGGTTACTTCGACAACGCCGTAACATGACTTTTCGACTTTACTTGATTATGTGATTCAGGAAGTAATGACTCGGACACGTGGACTCGAGTAAATAATAATTCGTCAAAAATAATTTATAACGACTAACTAATTTATATATGAGTCTATATATACATATATATATGTTTGCATAACATATATATATATATATATATATATATATATATATATATATATATATATATATATATATATATATATATATATATATATTCACTTATATATTAAATAAGTAACGTAATAAATAAATAATAACGTTAACGATAACTATTAACTATTAAATTAGATTAATATTTATTGGATACCTTATTAATTAAATAAGAACGAATTAGTTTTGCGACTAAAATGGTAATGTTTTGAAATAAAACATAAGAGTTTTTCAAAGACAAACGTTTATTTAATGTGAAGTTATTAAATATTCGAGTGCACGTGAAACTAGAAATACTAGTCTTTTAGTATTTATTACCCTCATTTATTACTAAGTCTCGAGTCGATTTAGCATTAATAGATCACTCTAGTACGGCTGTTGGACGTATTGGACCGACGAGCCCAATAGGAGCCCAATAAAAGTATTAGGTGATAATATTAATGAGAAATGTATCCTACGACTATTATATTCGATATAACTTTGGAATCAATAAGTAAATGGAAGAATGGTTAAACTTATCAGGTTGATGAATTTGATAAGAGGTTGACCCTTCATACGAGGACTTATCGACTCTTAAGGTCATATCATTTGACCTTAGCTTTGGCATGAGACTTTATTTGTATGAAGTCATATATTTCATGAACTACTTGACTTGATTGATGCGATATGCATTTATGTGCTACTTGACTTGTACGTATGTGGCCATACTTGATATGCTTGCCTGGCGTGAGTTCACTTGATTCAAGACTTTGTCTCTAACGCGCACACACCCAACGATACCAAATGATAACTAAAGATTTTCAAGCAGATGTTTTGGAAAGTAAAACAGAAACTATTTGGGAAAATTATGGGAAACTTTTGGAATACGTTAAACTTTTGGAGAATGATATCAAGTCAAATTTTATATGATTACGTGTGCCAAGTCCGTAGGTTGCCAAGCCGTTTAGGCGTTTTCATATTCTCTTACACTTGTTGCTTGTGCTTTGCTTGACGCGAGTTGAGTTTCACATGCCCCACTTTTACTCACAAATTTGTTGCTTTCTAAACTTAGGGGAGAAAACATGCAAACTATTTTTGATGACGTATAGTCTATATTTGGGCCGCGAGCCCAAATGATAAACATTACTAAGCCCAAACCCACTACGAGTGGGCTATCATAACAATGATTTGGGCCTCATTACCAATGGGTTGGGCTCACGTAGGCCCAAACCCAACAAAACTATCTATGGTCTAGATAACGGATCTTCTATTTACGAATAAAGATCCTTGGACCGGATAACCACTACGTGTGCGATGAGTAAGGAGCACGAAACCTACAAGGATTCTGCGCCTATATATAGAATGATATAATTCTCATTAAAGGTACAATTTACAAACCCTAACTCTTCAATATAACCCTAAACCGATTACTTACTCTCATGCCGGAGGATAATCGTGGGAAATAATCCCACGATAAGCCTAACGGTGTTTGTTTACTTTCTTAGTGCGCAGGTTTCAAGCATTACGAGCTAATTGGTACGAGAGCAGGAGCCCAAACTAGGAACGCCCAACTTTTGTATCAACAAGTGGCGCCATCCGTGGGACCCTACACTAAGAACTAGAATGACGAAAAACAAAAACTCAAGCCAACGGACTCCGCAGTTAGAAAAAACACGTGGTGACCCCCAGAGGAAGAACCGTCAAGACTCAACCTCTAGGCATGCCTCTGGAACAATCAGTGCGCCTGGTCACCAAGAAGCGGGACCAACTCTACCTCTCCCAGCGGTAGAGTTGCCTATAAGGACTACTCAAACCACCACGGTGGTCCCAAGCATTGAAGAACTTCAGTGCACTCTCTTCAATACTCCTCACCAAATGGCACCTATAGTGGATAACACTGTGCCACCTGGCGCACCAAACCGAGATAATGCTAATGTCGAGGTAGAAATTCTTGCAGCGGAAGAGGACGCGCCTGATTTAATGCTAAGTAATTTTGTGTCCCAAAATTACGAAACCTTAACCACCCTCATGCAAGAAGAGGCAAGGAGAAGGTCTAGTATGAGCCTGCAAGCCCGGCTCAACTTTGGTCTTGAACGCGAAACATCACCACCGCGCTACCAAAGAGGGGGCGCGAAAATAACGAAAAGCGTACCAATATCCATGATAGACTTGGTACAGCATCTGACTCACAATACTCTGAGGAATATGAAGATGACGAGAGGCGCACCAATGTTCACTCCAGACTTGGTAGTCGAAGGATGCAAGACAGACTTGGACGTCAACATTCACCAAGCGAAGGCTCCTCCAGGTCTGGGAGCAGAAGAATTCACGACAGGTTAGGAAGGCGAACTTCCCCAAGTGAAAGCTCCTCAAGCTCTTCCTCTGAGGAAAACCGGTTCAAGCGCCGCAAAAGAGATTACCCATCCTCCAATGACTCCTCGTACAACGAGGATAAAGAAACGGGACATTGGAAGTCCAGAGGAAGACGTCGCGAGGAAGAAGACGAAGACATATCTCTTTCGTGGCGTCGCCAGAAAGTTGATGCATTTACACGACGCATTAGCGACTACTCAGATCATAAGAAAAGGCGCATGCCCACTAATGTTAAAACATATAATGGAACGGGTGATCCTGATGACCACCTAAAAATTTTCGAATCCGCTGCTACTATCGAAAATTGGCCACAACCTGTGTGGTGTCATATGTTTAATTCCACATTAGTAGGGAATGCGCGCACTTGGTTTAGCAAGCTTCCATGAAGGAGCATAGGCGGGTTTGAAGAGTTGCGAAAAGCATTCCGCTTAAACTTCACCCAAAGAAAGAAGTGCACTAAAAACCCTGTTGAACTAGCCAGAGTAAAACAACGTCAAGGAGAATCAACCACGCTTATATGGAACGCTTTAAAGATGAATGTATACATGTCAAGTCGTGTCCCGAAGTCCTAAAAATTTCAGGGTTCATGAATGGGATCAATAACCCAGAACTCATTAGGAAGTTAAACAACAAGGTTCCCCAAACCTTTGATGAACTAATGAAGCGCACAAGATCCTTCATCCAAAGAGAAGCAGCCGTTGCGGACAGTAAAAAAGATAGGCAGCAAGAACAGCCTAGGAGACAATCCAATGATCAGAGCAACAACCGCAGCAAGAATTATCGCAGTCAGGGAAGTGGACGAGATAATGACAAGTATATCTCCCTCACAAAGACTCCTAGGGAAATATTTGTAACAGAAGGCGCAAACTTCCCAAAACCTCCACCAATGCGCACCCTAGAGGACAAGCGTATAGGGAATGGGTACTGCGAATACCATGGCCAAAAGGGCCATACAACCAATGAGTGTGTCCAGCTACGACAAATAATTGACAAATTAGTAAAGGAGGGTAGAATGGATCACCTCGTAAAGAACATTAAAGAAGGGAAGGACAAGCAAAGGAATGGAGGCAAGAAAGAGCCTCCCAAAGATAAAGCGGACATCATCTACATGATACAATCATGGCAATGCAAGACAAAGCAAAAAGTCAGTCAAAAGTTCTCTTCAAAAAATGAGATGTCCTTCCCCACTCTAGCTGCGGACAACGCAGTAATAGAGCCACTGACCATTGAGATACATACTGGGGGACATGACATCCGCCGCATGTATATCGATGGAGGAGCATCCGCAGATATTCTGTATGAACACTGCTTTAAAAGGCTACGACCTGAGATACAAAGTCAGTTGATACCGGCCACGTCGTCGCTGACTGGCTTCACAGGAGAAAAGATATGGCCTATGGGGCAATTACGCTTACTTGTAGTTGTGGGCGATGAACAACACTCTACAGCAACGTGGATAAACTTCATGATAATCAAGTCTCCTTCACCGTACAACGACATCATTGGGAGACCTGGAATATCATCCATGCGCGCTGTACCATCCACAGCACATGGGATGCTCAAATTTCCAGTAGAAGGAGCGATCGTCACCCTTTACAATACCACGGTGCCGCCTAAAGAATGCAACACGGTAACCAGTGAGGTGGAGAATGTTCCAAAACAGCGCGCAACAAAAATACCAAATGTAAAGGTTGCCATTCATCCTGATTACCCAGATCAACAGATATCGATTGGAGGATCTTAATCTGACAAAGGTAAAGCAGCTGTGTGCGCACTCTTGCAAAAGAACCTGAGTATCTTTGCGTGGGAACCAAAGCACATGACTGGAGTGCCACACTCTATTACGGAGCACAAGCTACAAATCCGACATGGATATCCCCCAATACGACAGAAGAAGCGCGGCCAGGCTCCAGATCACGCAAAAGCCATCCTGGAAGAAGTACACAAACTTGTAGACGCAGGTATTATGCGCGAAGTCTACTATCACGACTGGCTCTCTAATCCAGTGATGGTAAAGAAGAGTGATGGCAGTTGGAGGATGTGCGTAGACTTCACAGACCTTAATAAAGCATGTCCACAGGATTGCTACCCACTGCCAGAGATAGATTGGAAGGTAGAATCCCTGTGCGAATATCCCTTTAAATGCTTCCTAGATGCATACAAAGGGTACCATCAAATTCAGATGGCAGAGGAGGATGAAGAAAAAACATCCTTCTACACAAGTCAAGGGGTCTATTGCTACACAAAAATGCCTTATGGTCTAAAGAACGCGGGCGCAACATACCAGCGATTGGTGGACATGGCTTTTGAAAAACAAGTAGGTCGCAACTTGGAAGTTTACGTTGATGACCTTGTCAGCAAGAGTCACACAGAGGAAGAATTGGTGCATGACATCGAGGAAACGTTCAAAACATTGGGAAAAATAAACATGAAATTAAATCCCAAGAAGTGCACATTTGGCGCGACAGAAGGCATGTTCCTTGGGTATTTAATCGAACCGGACCACATCAAGCCTTGCCCAGAAAAAACAAAAGCTGTTATTGATCTCCCCTCACCGCGCACACTAAAAGAAGTCCAGTCATTAAACGGAAAGCTAGCTGGGCTAAACCGTTTTTTGTCCAAGTCAGCAGACAAATCACTCCCTCTCTTCAAAACACTCACGAAGTGCACAAAAAAGGGAGACTTTCGTTAGACTGAGGAAGCAAAGGAAGCCTTTCAACAGCTAAACAGCATCTGGCATCACTTCCCAAACTTGTCGCACCGCGACCAGGGGAAGAGTTGATCATGTACTTATCTGCAACCCATGGAGCAGTCAGCGCAATACTAGTGACAGATAGAAACTCCGTTCAAACGCCCATATATTTTGTAAGCAAGGCACTGAAAAAGACAGAGACTAACTACAACGCTATGAAAAAGCTGGTCCTAGCTCTAGTATTCGCAGCTAAAAGACTGCGCAGATACTTTCAGGCGCACCCAATAGCTATCATCACGGACCATCCCATCAAACAAGTTATCTCTAAACCTAACGCATCAGGACGGATACAAAAGTGGAGTGTGTTGTTGAGTGAGTATAACATCTCGATAGACCTCGCACTGCAATCAATGGGCAGATATTAGCTGACTTTATTATTGAAAGCCAGATACTGATACTCCACCTTCAACAGGCAAGACAGAGTTACAAGAACCATGGGTTCTATTCACAGACGGATCCTCATGCGTGGATGGATCAGGCGCAGGCCTTATCCTCACTAATCCAGAGGGGGTAGAATTCACCTACGCACTGTGCTTCGAATTCACAGCCACAATCAATGAGGCAGAATACGAAGCCCTACTTGCTGGACTGCATATTGCAATTCAAATGGGTGTACGCAACCTAGAGGCAAATGTGGATTCCAGGCTAGTAGCTAACCACGTGCTAGGTGAATATGAAGCCAAGGATGAACAATGATCCAATACCTTGAAAAAACCAAGTCCTTAATTCAGAGCTTTGATAGGTTCACAATCAAACAAGTACCTAGAGGAGACAACAGGAAAGCTGACGCACTTAGCAAGATCGCATCTACAAGCTCCGCGCACCTATCAAAACAGGTATTGGTAGAAACTTTAAAAAATAAATCAATCTTGGAGATGGAAGTATCCATGGTGATAGAGGAACAGGATCCCACGTGGATGACACCTATCATTGAATTTATAAGCAAAGGAATCTTACCACAAGATCAGAAGGATGCTCGAAGAGTGCGGCACACAGCGCAACGATTTGAACTCCGAGATGGCATCCTATATCGATGTTCATTCTTACAACCTTGGCTCCGATGTGTTGGACCTCTTCAAGCAGATTATGTACTTCGAGAAATTCACTTGGGATCATGTAGCATGCACTCGGGACCACGGTCCGTAATGGTGCGCGCCCTGCGATCAGGATACTATTAGCCTACTATGCATCGCGACGCGCGAGATATGATAAAGAAATGCAGTAATTGCCAAGTCTACAGGCCAATTCCGCGCCAAACACAACAAGAGTTAACCCCCATTATCTCACCATGGCCATTCTATAAATGGGGCATCGACATAGCAGGCCCTTTCCCAGTTGCAGCGGGAGGGCTGAAATTCCTCATCGTAGCCATAGACTACTTTACAAAGTGGACTGAGGCAAAAGCAGTGGTGAGCATCACTAGAAACCAGGTAAAACGCTTCGTATGGGACAATATTGTGTGTCGCTTCAGACTACCTGGGGAAATTATCTCAGATAATGGAAAACAATTCTGCGATAACCCATTTAAAGATTGGTGCACACAATTGAACATCACACAACAGTTCGCTTCAGTGAAACACCCACAAACCAATGGATTGGCTGAACGCGCGAATCGCAGTCTAGGCGAAGGAATAAAAGCGCGCCTTGATAGACACAAAGGAAAATGGGTGGACGAATTGTCACACGTTTTATGGGCGCACGACAATCAAAACCAGTACCGGAGACACACCATTCTCCCTCGTCTACGGGACAGAAGCCGTCATACCAGCCGAAATTAGAATGCCAACTATACGTACAGCGGAGATAAACGTCACAACAAATGACGAGGAGCGGTGCATAGACTTGGACTTGCTGGAAGAAAGGCGTGAACGCGCAGCTATACGCGAAGCGAAGGCTAAAGCAAAGATGAAGAAGTATTATGATGCAAAGGTCAAACACACTTCTTTCAGGCCAGGAGACTTTGTATACCGCGCTAATGATGCAAGTCACGCAGAAGACACAGGCAAGCTTGGACCCAAATGGGAAGGACCCTATGAGGTCACGGATGCACTAGGTAATGGTGCATACAGGTTGCGCGATATGGAAGGTCACGAGCTGTCGCGCACTTGGAATATCTGCAATCTAAAAAGATGCTATCTTTAGGAAAGGCTACGGCCCACAAATAGACAATCTCGCACTTTAGTACGTGCCTAATAAATGTCTGTCTTAGAATTTTCTTTTCTTTTTTTGGAATTGTTTTTTATCTTCCAAAAACTTGCAAGTATTAATAAAACGTTGTGGTTTCTAGCTAACTCCATAACACACTTCACTTTATTGCCTACATTTTTATTATGTTTCAATATTGTTATATTTTGCCTACATGGCGTGCATGCACTTATACCCACGATGGCAGAAAGGATGAGTAAACCTACTAACTAACTCGTTGAGTAAGAGGGTTGCAAACCCATCAACATTGGATCATGCATCCTTGCTAAGCACCTTACTTTCAAGACGTTGAAGTAAGTTTTTCCATGCGCATCCCACGAAGGATGCGCAATACCACGTACACCGTACATGCTTAGCAATTTACGAGCCAAGACACTTGGTCATTTAATAAAGTCTTTTGCAAAAAAAAAAAAAAAAAAAAAAAAAAAAAAAAAAAAAAAAAAAAAAAATTCAAGCCTAACTTCATACTTATGATTTGTTTTTTTTAAGTCACGCACTTAATGTGAGTATCTCACGATTTCAATTTGAATCTTAGGTGACCTTTTACATAAAGGATAACAATCTAAGTACAAATAACATAGCACACGCACAAAAGATATAAGTTATTATTTATACAAAAACCATACATTTACAAGGTACAAAAGCCCATATCTACATACTATGACAGCACTCGGGGCTGCGCTCTTGGTCAGCAGAGCTCCCAGCCTCTTCGAGCTTCCTCAAAAGTAACGCATCCTTAGGCGACACGGTCGCCACACTGACTGCAACTCCATCTGATCTTGGGATATGCGCAACGCCTACACCACATAGGATGGCTTTCCCCTTAACACCCTTCTTCTTTGCCGCCCTCTCCACATGAAGTTCCAAGACTTCTTTCAGGGGAACCTCCTTCTCAAGGACGAAGGGGTTCATAATATCACGTGGCTGCGCAAAGACGGGAACCTGCAACTGCGACTCGTCAGGCTTTAAGAAAAAGTCAGGTTGAGCCTCTGCATCCTCCAAGATGTGCCTCCCCAGGGTTAACCCCTCCATAATCAACTTTATGGGGGTAATCCTGGTCGCGCTCCAGCCGCGCAATATGTGGAAGCTCAAAGAGCTTCATCCCCTCCATAGCCTTCACAAGCTCGTCATAGGCATCCGCCTTATAACCAGGCACCTCAGCAAGTGACACGGTCAGCATCTTGGCCTCATGGAGTTCCTCTACAGCCTGCACCCTGCCACGCTCCACGGCGCACTCTACAACCTTCCCAAAGGCCTCCAACACCTTCGGGGACTCCAACGTGCCCATCGCAGCCAGGCGTAAATTAAAGCCTGGAACTACAAAGAGGTTAGGAGAGCTTTCTAAAAAGCCCACAAACACAAGCTAACACTCACAGATAAGCTCTACAAGAGCTTGGGAGTGTGGCCTAGGTACACTGACCACTCAGTGGTGACAGTGTGGTGGGATAAATTGGATAAGCAAAATTAAGCAATAAAATAAACAGTTCAGGGGAAACAAAACATATGCATAAGAAGCTAGCCAGGAAGGCTTCTCAAAACAACAAGCATCACTTACTAACATGCACTAATGAATAACTAAAGAGCTTATGAAAACAGACTCAAACTCACAAAAGCCCTGGTGAAGGGCATATGCATGCCCTGCAGGCCAAATGATAAGCTCAGATAAGCAATTAAAAAAAATCCTAAAATTATTCTAAGATAAGGACTCACTAGTTCAGATGACAAAGTCCATCCTCCAAAAAGCCCAAAGTTTAATTTTGAACACAAAATTCATGAAAAATCATGCAAAAAATGGATTTCTGCCTAATGGTGCAATTTGACTTTTTTCCATTTCTTAAAAGCTTTGACTTTTATGAACTTTTGATGATTACTAATGACTTAATCTGTTAAATTAAACTAATGTGCAACTAATTTATGTTATCCTAACAACTAATAAGCTAATATGACAGATCATGGAACATGTATTCTTAACAGTTAACATAAAATGATGGATTAAAGAGAGATTTGACTTTTTATGCTATAACTAATGGTTTTTATGACTGATATGCAACAAATGAACTAAATGTGATATGTCTGAGCTAAATGCAACAACAGAAACAACCTATGCTACAGGGAATTACACAGATCCAAACACCCCTATAGGTTAACTGTTTTTAGATTGAAAGCAATTTAGACCAAGTAGACCTATTCTACTGCTTCCTATTCATTACTTAAGCTAAATACACTAAATGGAAACCAAAGTGAACAGTCAATAAGCAGTTTATAAGCTATTCTACAGTAACATATTAAAATGGTGAAAAAATGATTTACAACTGATTCCAACTTAGAAACAGAGAACCAAGAACCATACATACTTCCTAAAGCCTTCCAAAAGGCACTAAAACCAACCGCCATCCTTGTTGAAACCTGCTCCAGCTTCTTCTTTCATACAAACTGGTTTTTGATTTTTCATTATTTTTTTTGGAATTTTTATGTATTTTTAACTTTTGACAAAAGAAACTTCCTAAATGCTTACTGAGATTAATAAAGCTTATACATAAGCTTTATGAGTCCAAATTAATCAGTTAAAACACATTCAAATGACTTTTACCAAAATGAGAATTTCAAAGACAAATTGCAACTACTGATTTCACAAAAGAAACTTGATTACTTTATTGAGAAATCTTAATATTACACTGAGAATGGTTAAAGTACACGTTTTAAGCTAGTAATTATACTAGAATTTAGAATTACACTAAAAACTACAACTACTGTCAACTACTCCTGGCTTCTTTCTTCCTTTGCAAGTGACGTTTTTGACTCAGTGGGTCCCATAGAGCCTTTCCCAGCATAAAGTTGAGCCATTGGATCACTGAGATGCAGTCTCATGCCTCCACATGTTTTGGCAGGTAACAGGACGATTTGCAATTTTCTCTGGTTAGCAGCCATAGGGGGTGGCATTTAATGCTCTTGGGGAGTGGTATTAGAAGGGATAAGGGAGGTGGTGGTGGCAGAGCAAGTTGGGTTGGTGATACCAGGTGGTTTTGCAGAGGGGGTGGTGGTTTAGAGGGAAGGGGAGAGTGGGTTTGACTTTGGGGTTGACTGAAGTGGTATTACGGGTTAAGGGTTTGGGCTAGGAGGGAGTTGGGCCTGGTTTGTGATGGATTAGATCAGGTTAGGAGATGGTTGTGTATTTGGAGTGGACTTGGATTTGGTTGTAAATCAGTTAAGGATCCGTTTGGTTGTATAAATTAATACAAGGACTAGGTTTGCAATTTTCTGAAATTTAAGGGGTGTAAATTGGTACTGTTCCAAAGTATTCCAAGGATATTTCTTGCCAAGTTTCCATAATCTAAGGACCCTTTTGCAATTTTCCACATTTGATTTGTACAGGGACCATTCTTGTAAAATTTGAAACTTGGAGGACCACAATTTCTAGAAAATACAAGGACTTGATCTGCCATTCTTCCAAAGTTGTCACAAGGGTGTAATTTTCCAAACTTGAATAGTATAAGGGCAATAGATGACAATTTCCAAATTTGAATATCACAGGGACTGATTATGCCAAAACTGAAACTGCAGGGACCAAATTTGTAAATTCTTCATTCTTTTCACCCAGGGACCAAACTTGATACTTGTGAACTCCAAGGACCAGTGTTGACTTTTTCTTCCAAAATCCAATGCACCGGGACCATTTTTTTTTGCCAATTTCCAATCTTGAGGGACTGAAACTGACAACTTTGCAAACTCGTGCTCGTTTTTGTCCTTTTTGGCCCGATTAATGCCAATTTCTGAAATATCCGTTCCTGCACGATCACAAACACAAAAATGCAATATCTTTGGCAATTATGGTTAGTTTGTGTCTGTTTTGGTCTTAATATGGACAGAAAAAGGTGTGTGAATAAGCACACACCAAGAACTAAAATACTAACCGGTCACTACTAAATTTATACAATCAATGATTATATGAATAACTAGAATTCACACAATGATAAACTAACAAGTCTTGCCACTCAATGTTGAAACTTGTAAGTCTTTCGTATGAAGTTGTGATCATCTTGCTACAAAAGAATCTCACTAAAATGAAATGTGAATGAGTTAGATATAAGAAATGAGAGTATGTATGCTAATGTATGATTGTAAGTGATGAGAAAACAACTTGGAGTGGCTTGCTATTTATAGGAAAAACATGCCAACAAGGTACGGATGGGGTGGAACCCTTTTGAGGGTTCCATCCGTTATGCTGTTTGGTTCCGCCGGGACCTGACAGCATATCTCCAAAATTCTCTTACCAAATCTAAACAAGATATACACCAAATCTTCCATGGATTCTTGAGTGAAGATCTAAACAAGATATTGGCCAAATCTATCAAAGATTTCTATATTAATTAAAGATCTCAAAATCTTTCAAAGATCTTTAAAGATGATGCACGCCATGATGTCATAGTACATTTCTAATTTTAGAATATGAAAATGTATGTTTTGTAAAATATATATGTAGTTTAAAGTAATGTTTAGTTTGTAATAAGAGATTATTATTAAAAGACTTTAACCATATTTATGTTTTGCTAAAAATAAAGTTTACAATTTGTCGTTAACAAAATTTAGCGAAGATCGTAAAATATAAATAACATTTTTAGGCGATATTTGTATTAACAATACCAGTTACAATTTAATTTTGGCAACACAATACAAATTTTCTTTCTTTTTTAATGTGGGAGCGCAAAACTAGCCGGGAGAGCAAGTAATTTGCGCTCCGGTTTTTTAATTAATATGAGTTGGGGCCACATGGAGCGGAAAATTGAATGGAGAGCAAAACAATCGCGCTCTTGGTAGTTTTTGGTAATTGGAAATAAGTGTAATTTTTTGTTAGTGTATTCTTTTTTTTCCTTCAATTTAGTAACACGAATATTTTTACTACACTTTTTAATCTTTTTATTTCTTCTTTTTTACTTTTTTTTCTTTTGGTTTAAAACTCAAGAACACGGCATTGATGTGATAGAAAAAAATAATATTTTAATAAAGTTACATTTTAATAATATAAGGGTGCTTGTGGTATGTAAGTGGATTTGGAATAGGATTTGGATTTGGTATTAGATTTGGATTTAGTTTAGGGATGTGTTTGTTTTGTTTAGATGTTTGGATTATGATTTGGATTTGGATTTGATTTTGATTTAGATTGGGTTGGATTAGGATATGTAATTGTATAAAGGGTGCCTTTGGTATGTAGTTGGGTTTAGAATAAGATTTGTATTTGATGTAAGATTTAGGGTGCGTTTGGTTGCCTACTTTAGGTTGAGTTTATATTAGATGTGACGCTTATAATTTGTTTGGATAAATAGTTAAGGTTTAAAAATTGGACTCAACCACACATTCAAGGGGATAGAGAATTCTAGACATGTGAAACTACTTTTGGTCTTACACCACAAGTAATTCATTTTTTTATTTTTATTATTATTTTTTTTTTCTCATATATTTGTTTTTTACATTTATTTATGTCCACACAATTATATATTGGTGGACCCTTTTATTATTTTAATATTTAAATAAAATTTTATATAAATAAAATGGGTGGAGATATACAAACTCTCTCTAGTATTTTATCCTAACCCTCTCTACCCATTAGGGTGTACTTTTTTCCTTTTTTTTTTTATTTTTATTTTGGTAACGTATTTTATTTTGTGCAATGTATTTTGCGTAATATTTTTTGTTCTCTATGTTTATATAATTAACGTCTAATGTGTTTTTATTTAATTAACAAGAACAATATCACGTTAAACATTACCACATTAAACTGTTATTATTCAATTAAACAACAATATTAACACATAATTTAAAAACAACAACATCTACTAAATATGAAGATTCTTTATTTCATTTAAAAGATCATGGAGCCTTGCACCCGACTGACAAGCGTGATCCTCAGGATTCCTTGCCAATTCTAACTCCATCTCCAACATATTTATTCTTGTCACCAATAGCTTGTTTTGACACAATAACGTCTTGTTTCTTGCTTCAAGTTGATCAATCTTATTATCTTTAACAACGCAGTTTGAGCACTGCGTTGAAGAAGAGGCTTTATTAAAGTGCTTCATTTGAAATTCAGTTTTCCACATGAAGTATCCACACCCATAGTCCTCTGTGCCTAGCTTGTACATGTTAAAAAAATTATAAGAAATGTATTCTTAACAAAAAATTATTTACATATTTACATAAATAAGCAAATGTATAATTATTTACCACTGAAAAGGACATGCATAATACGGTAGCTAATAATTTTCTTCTGTACAGGATGTCTTTTCTATAATTAATCCTCTTTTACAGCGTCACAAAAAGGATTTTTTCGTTCCACCTGGCCAAAGAATTTGAATAATAATTTACAACAACAATCAATAATGTTATTATTAATTTAAATAAATTTTTAATCATTTACTATATAATACAAACAGTTATTTACAACATAAATTAGTAATCATTCACTATGTTTTGTTGGTATAATTATTTACAACATAAATCAGTAATCATTTACAATGTTTTGTTTGTATAATTATCTACAACATGTTTCGCCGATTGTGATATAAAGTTGCCCATTCGGATGCATCTGGGTCTATGTACCTCCCCCATTGTGGGTGAGTATGCGGAAGTGGTGAATCTTTGTCTAGCGTCAGACAAATGAAGTGAGCATAGGAGTCCTCCCCCACACGGGCAATCACAAGGGGGCCAGTTCCGTATGATAAGTTTGGACCGGTAAAAAGCAAAAAACATGTGTTCCAACGCCGCTGGGATATAAATACAACAGGTCGGTTAATCACTGAAGCAATAACCAATCCCGTGTTTGGCATAATCATCCAGCAATCTATCGGTGCACCTCCATAGAACCAGTTTACTGACCAGCGAATTCGGTTAAAGTCAGTTTGCGACCATGTACTTATGTAAAGTAAATTATGTCTGTCTAACTCTTGCAATAACATATGTCTAACTTCGCCCCACCTATTTTCGTCTTGAGCAATACCGTGGGCAATGCACCGAGACCCACAGTTTCCATCACCTAGCACATTATGTATACTTATTACGTATGGACAGAAAATCTCTAGAATATGCTCAATAAAATAGTCGCTAACACTATTTCCAACGTATAATCTGTGTCTTATACTTTGTTGAACTCTAGGACCCGTGTAAGAATTATGTCTTGATGGTTCTTTGTTCAAGTTCGGGACTTTTGTAGATCTTGAATTTGTGCTTCTTCGGTGATCTACGGTTGGTACTTCATTCAAGTCCGGAACTTTTGTAGGCTTGGAACTTTTTTCCTTTGCGCTCGAACGTCCACGACTATTTTTCTGAACAACAGGTTCATGTGTGTCAACAGATTCAGGTTGATATATCCCTATCATCTTCATTAACATATTTTTCTTGAAAAACGATGACGCTTTGCTAAAAACATTCTTGAATTATCGCACGTCATTTTCAAAAGAAGCATCATCATCAGGTTCACTAGAAGGGCCATCTTCAAGTGCAAGAGTATTGACAATAGGCCACGGAACAGACAGAGTTCTCCAAAATATATGAATTGCATCCAGTGGAATGGGCCAATCTGCATTCATTAAAAGTGACTTATATAAATTACTTATATTAATGGGGAAAATAACTTGATAGTCTTAAATTTATTATACTTACCATGAATTCGATAGAAAACCATTTCGTGAAAGCATGGTAGTCCATAAACTGACCGCAACTTATGGATACAATTTTCTACGGTGATCGACATGTGGAGTTCTTTGAACATGAGTTTGAAAGCATGTTTGGAAACTTTATACCACAATTCTGCAAATAGTGGTATACCACATTTATTTATTTTCTCGTTTATGCTTCTATTAAAACTCTCTTTTATTGCACCCTCTTGCGAAATGAGAATCTTATCGATCGAACTCAACAACGTGTCTAAGTTGGACTATGTGCTGCCCAAATATAATTTCAACAACGCGTGTTGACTCTCAACTCTGCACATTGTTGTCTGGCCATAGCTCGATAGTGATCGATAATAAACGAGATAAACATGTCTGAGTAATCTTGCAGCCAGTTATTCAGATACTGAGCAATATCTGAAAAAAAACAATGAATTAATAAAAGGTCAATCGGGTACTTATTTATTAAATAATAAAAACAATGAATTAATAATTAAGTACCCGCATGGTTGACCAATCGCTGTTGTAGGTGTTCATAATATTGCTCGAAAATGTTGCGTGTCAAAGCTTTAACCATCCAATCCCATGTCCATTTAATGGACTCATACTCCTCTAACGGGCATCTATTTCTGCAATACTGAAGCAGATTTTGGGAAATATGCCATCGACAGAGTAATTTGTGAGCGTTCGGGAATTCTGCACTGCATGCCCCAATCAACGCTAAATCTCTGTTCCTGACGATAACACGCGGGTAATATCTTTCGTCTATCACCATCTTCACACGTTGCAATACCCATTGAAAATTAGGCCCTTTTTCACTATTTAAAAAGCTATACGCCATTGAAAATGTTTTATTTGTTGAAGTTACTCCGATAATTTCCAAAAATGGCTATTTAAACAGCGTGGTATTGCATGTGGAGTCGATTAGCATGATTTCATGGAATGTACTGTAACACCCCCAACCCAGATATACGGCAGCCAACACGGCCGGGGGCGTTACGCAGGCGGAAACCAGACACCTTTATAGTTAACGACCACAACACGAGACGTTTAAAAGTGTCTCAAACACATCATTCGAATTACAAACCATTTAGAGTACATAGACTCTTTATCAAATAGCAGCGGAATAATAAAAAGAGTTTAGCAGCAGAAAAAGTACCAAAGTTTAGCAACGGAAAAGTATCAAAGTTTAGCAGCGGAAAATAAATAAGTTTAGTAGCGGAAAAGTAAACAAGTTTTAAAGACAAACCAAGGTTTTACGAATGACATGAAAATAAAGATAGTAGAAATGATAAAGCTGCCTTGACAGAAACCTCCTTCGACCAAGCCACTCCACTACGCCCAAGTCTTAAAGCTCCAAAGCTAATTATTATTAATAGCAGTAGTAGTACCTGAGAAACACATGCTTAAAAGTCAACACAAAAGGTTGAGTGTAATCCATACGTTTAAATAATAAAGTTGAGCACAAGGTTTTAATCATACGATATAAGCAACAAATGCGAATACCAGGGTAATCAAGGTAACACTCAATATGTAGAGGCAACACATGCATACATACTGTTGATGATGCTAAGCTCATGACACGCAAAATGTTAACCAAACCAATCTTTAGTAACTTTGTACTGGAATAAACAATAATCGCGGAATTTCATAATATAAACTGCCCCCAAGGCCGGGTACTTTCCATTTACCCAGCAAAATCGAATATAGTACACCCAAATTGCCTATCCAGCAAAAGGAGTGGGAGGGTCAATTCCTATAGGCCTATATCCCTATATTCGCGCTCACTCGCAAGTGATTAATGGCTCATGATCTGAGGGTCTTGTCAGGCAAGATAAGCTACTTAGCACATCGTCAGGAAAGCATACCAATCAGGCAAAGCATACCAAGAATACTTGTGCTCAGAAAACATTTAAAGCATGTGTCTCACCCCATGGGTTTATAAACATTTAAAAATATAAAAAGTGGGGCTATGAATCACACCTTAATAATAGCAGAAAACGAGATATAGCAACCAATCATTAATGCGTCACAGCAAACGAACCTCAGCACAGCCTAAGCAATATAAATGGCATAACTCAGAACTATACTTGAATATCTCAATAAATAATGCTTGAACAAAGGTTTTTATAAATACAACGGAATTTGAAAGAAATAGATTTCTAAAAGTCTCATGTGGGAGACAAGAAAGTTAGGAAAACGAATACATCGGCGAAAGCGAACGAAAACCCAAAAGAGACGAAAATGGACGAAAGAACTCCTCGAAGAAAATCATCGAAAAGAAATGGAAAGAAAGAAAAGAAATGAAAATGAAAATACACTTAAATAAATAATAACACGTTAACAAAAAGTCTCGGATTTACCCATTTTTCCCAAAGCAACGTTGAAATGAAAAGGGTTTTAAAATAATAACGTTTGGTAAAATAATTTAAAGTTTATAAAGAATTTTTATAAAATTTCGGCATGACCTGCCCGTTTATATACTATTTTTCCGAGTCAGTGACTCTTTTATTTAAACAACGTTAATATATTATTAATATGATTGGATATATCATTCGCATAGCCCATTAGTTGTTTAGGTTTATCGACCATTTTGTATTGTTCGGTTTCCAGGTACGTTAAGATCTTTACGGGCCTAACGTACCCTACCGTCTCGTGTACCAAAGGGTCCATAACGTCCAAATAACCAAGGCCGTAAATCCAATACGTCCAATTCAATCTCACAATATAATAATACGGAAATATGTCCGATATCAAATCCACTTAACTATAATAAATAGATTTTAGGTTTCATATTTATTATTATCCATTTTATTATTATTTTTACCGTTTCTAAACTAATAATCATAATAATCCCGAGACTAGTTAACCGATACCCAAAATAATCACAACAACAATAACAATAATTCAAAATCAAACCCAAGTCAAACCAAAATAACCCGAAACCAAAACCAAATCCAAACCGAGCCTTAAGCTCACTCGGCTCAACCAAAACCATTTCAAACTCGATCCAAACACTTCCAAACAACAACAACAATAATAATAATGATATCATTCCCCTCCCACACCACCACCCAAGTCGCGGTGGTGGTGGCTGTCGGCTGTCGACGCACACCCAAACCAAACGGACCCTCAAAACTCAAACAACAACAAGAAATAATACTCCATTCATCATCAAACATCAAACAATAACAAAAACATCATGACCTCACCGAATCGACTGAGTCAACTCGGTGAGTCGAGACCGAGTCTCGGCGAGTCGAGGTTCAAGAGTAAGCCACACGAGTTTTTGAGTTCAAAACATTTATAAAATGATTTTAGTGAAAGGTTTAATAACAAAAATGTTTATAAAAGATTTTTATAAAACTAGGGTTTTAAAAATAAAAAGAAAATAAAGAGTAGGGTAGCGAATGGTGGTGCTATACCGGCGGTAGGAGGTGGTGGGGTATGGTGGTGACCTTCGGTGGTGGCGGTGGTGTTCAGTTGTGGCGCGTAGAGGCGCGTACGGGGGGTTACGGGGTGTGTGAGTGGTACGAGGGTGTCGGGGATAACCCGATCTACAAGTTGGTGTAAAAAGATGGGTGGTCGGAAAAATATTCCGGCGACGGTGGCCGGATTCTGCAGGTGTTCCGGTGAGGGGCGGCGGCCAGTGAAATCAAGAGAGAGAGAGAGAGAATTGTGAGGTGTGTGTGTGTTTTATTTGAGTGGAAATGAGGAAAAGTGGGGGTAATGGGGGTATTTATATGAAATAAAAGTATGGGGTAGTTTTTGAATATAATGAAAGTGTAGGGTGAAATAAAAAGGTAAGTCAAGGGACCAAAACTGCCAACAAATTAAACTTCTCACGATAAACGCTTCGGGGTACAAATGACATAGCAAACGGACTCGAAAAATTACGAAACTTGCGCCATTGTCCGCGAAATAATTTTCCCAATAAAATGAGGCATAAACTTCACAGTTTTTCTGAAACTCAAAATAATTCAAATAATTTGGCAAATGCAATACGATTCAAGTTTTCTAGGTTGTGCTGGGTTAATCAAGGGATAAAGTTCTCGTTTCCAATATATCTCACGTTTCTCAAACCCAAATAATCATGCATAAAAGTTTTAATGTGTCTCAGGTACGAAAAATAAATATTTGGCTAGTAATAGGTTTTAGGAAAAGTACCAGGGGTTACATCACATACATCTTATTTAGAAATCCGTCCCGGATTTAGTTTGAGTTGCCAGTTCCGGCTTTGAAAAGATTTGGGTACTTGCGTTTAAATTCGTCCTCACATTCCCAGGTATACTCCGGTCCTCTCTTGGAATTCCAACGAACCTTCACAAGAGGAATACGACTCTTCTTCAATCCCTTAACCTCACGATCCATGATTTCAACAGGCTCCTCAACAAAATGCAATTGCTCGTCAATCTCAATCTCCTCAAGCGGAATTACAGCGGTTTCATCGGTCAAACACTTCTTTAAATTCGACACGTGGAAAGTAGGGTGAACTCTACCGAGCTCAGGCGGCAATTCTAGCTTATATGCCACAGGACCAATCCTCTTCACAATCTTAAATGGTCCTATATAACGGGGATTCAACTTTCCTTTCTTACCAAACCTGGTCACACCTTTCCAAGGCGATACCTTCAACATAACCCTATCCCCTACCTGGAATTCCAGGGGTTTACGTCTCACATCTGCGTAACTCTTCTGACGGTCATGAGCAACTTTCAATCGGTCTTTAATTTGAGCAATCTTCTCGGTCGTCTCACGAACTAAATCTGGACCAATAAGCTGAGCTTCTCCCACTTCGTCCCAACATATAGGTGATCGGCACTTCCGGCCATAGAGTGCTTCAAACGGTGCGGCCTTAATACTCGCGTGGTAACTATTGTTGTAAGAAAACTTAATCAAGGGCAAATGGACATCCCATCCATTCCCGAAATCAATCGCACATGCACGTAGCATATCTTCCAAAGTCTGGATGGTTCTCTCGCTTTGACCATCGGTCTGTGGATGGTAAGCGGTACTCATGTCATGGTTTGTGCCAAATGAATCTTGAAGTGACTTCCAAAAATTCGAAGTAAACCTGCCGTCTCTATCTGAGATAATAGACACTGGCGCTTCATGTCGAGATACTATCTCCTTCACGTAGAGCCTGGTTAACTCATCCATACTGTAGTTCTCTTTGATTGGCAAAAACTGTGCGGATTTAGTTAGTCGATCGACTATTACCCAGATAGCATCAAATCCTGTCGAAGTCCTAGGTAACTTGGTGACAAAATCCATTGTTATTCTTTCCCATTTCCATTCTGGGATCTCAGGTTGCTCTAGTAAACCAGACGGATTCTGATGTTCAGCCTTAACTTTGGCGCACGTAAAACACTTACGGACATAATCGGTAATCTCAGCCTTCATATTGGGTCACCAAGATAACTTCGCCACATCTTGATACATCTTATCAGATCCTGGGTGAATAGAATACTTTGACTTATGAGACTCGAGCATAATTAAGTCTCTCAGTCCTCCAAACAATGGTATCCAACTTCTTTCTTTGTAATACAAAGTTCCATCTGAACGTTTGATGAGGCGAAAAATGAACCACTTTTAGGGGGTCATTTAAGCCCGGAACTGAATTTATTTGATCAAATATTGCCCTAAATCGTTCCTTTTGTGATTTTAGGTACTTTGGGAATGAATTCTGGAAAAGGAAGCAATTCGGATGTTTTTGGAGCATAAAAGTGAAGAAAACGGCAAAGACTTAATTTTTCATGCTGAGAACAGTACCTGACGGCGTCAAGAAGAAAAACCTGACGGCGTCAAGAGTAAAATCCGTGACGACCCAGTGAAAACCTGAAGGCGTCACAAGAAGGGCATCAAGAGTTAATATGGTGACGGCCTGCATAAGGGATACACATGACGGCGTCAAACCCAGATCTAGGCAGTCCGAGAAACTATTTGGCGGCGAGATGACGGCGTCAGAGATTTGTTTTTGACGCCGTCACCTCAGAAAAACTATATATACTTTTCTATTTTTCATTCATAAAGAGAGGAACTTGTGTGGAGAATACTAGGGTCGAACCCTAAAAACCCTTGGTCCTTTTTTACTGTATTTTCAAGGGTTTTCACCCCTTGAATCCTTTCATGTTCAATTGAGATAAGTCTTCTCTTAATTCATTCAATATGTCTATGTGTTGTTTGAATATATCTTATGCTTGTCTTGATTTCAACATGTTAGGCTAGATCTTTCATGTGTTTGCTTAGATCTAATGAAACCTAGATGTTAATTATGTGTTGATGACTTGTTTATAGTTGTATTGGATGAATGATTTCAATGTTAGGCTTAAGAAAACTGGCAGATCTCCATTGTGTAACATGCTTGAATGTCTTAGGAAACATGAACCGATGTGTACTAGGTTTTATTGGTTGTATTTAATGCATGAGCAAATTCTAATGATCCCATGTTAGGAGCTTCTTAGCCGGCTCGACATAGGAGTGAAGTAGGCGCTTATAGGATTGGGGAAATAAGTACGCCACCCCATGAATGGTATTAAGGAATACACTCCGTCATCCACGCAACTGTAACAAGTAATTAACATGTAAAAGATATCTAGGGAGTAGTGAAATCTAAGTAAACACAATTCTCCCATATATTGCTCACACCACTAGTATAATTTAGTTTATTTTCATTTCTAGTATTTTATTTTGATTGCGTCTTTAGTATTAGGTTAGTTGACTAGCAACTAATTCCGCCCAACTCCTTCAAACCCGAGATTTTTAATTGCTTTTATAAAAACTAAAAAAATACAAAAAGAATCATCCCTCATCTCTAGACCTAGTCTTTAGGTTTTATAATCCTAGCGACACTATTCCTAGCTGAACGATCAATCCCCCGGTACTTGTCATTATACTATACTACATCGATCAGGTACACTGCCTGGTGGGGGTTGTAAGCTTCTCGAGATCCCTCGAGAGGTAAAGCCTGGTGCAATCCCTACGCATCAAGTTTCTGGCGCCGCTGCCGGGGAATAGTTATTGTCTAGGTTAGAATCTCTTTTTATTAGGTCTACTTGCTAGATTCCTTTCTAGTAAGATTTTATTTTTATTTTTAGGTTCTCTTTAGTCTATCTTATTTCTTCGTGTTTTTGTTCGTAACTCTTCACCATCCGACATCATGGACGATGGCAATATCTTTAAACCCATCATCCCACCACAACAAAACCCACCACTAGCTAACCAACCTCTTAGGCCCCGAACCCTAGGAGAGTACTCCCGACCTAGCCACCAAGGCTATCGAAACACTATTGAGCTCACCGGAGCCAATGTGTCTCCCTTGCGATCCGACACCATCCGGTTGGTGCAAAGCGGATGTGCATTCCATGGACTTCGTTCCGAAGATCCAAATCAACATCTCAAGGACTTCCTTAAAATCGTAGATTCTATAGACCTTGATGTTACAACTAGAGAGTCAACCCGATTACGCCTATTCCAATTCTCTCTACGTGATCAAGCTAGTCAATGGCTTGAGCGTTTACCCGCGGGATCCATCACCACATGGGATGTTTCCTTGCTCAATTTTTCCCACCGGGGAGAACTACCAAGCTTAGAAATGACATCTTGATGTTCCAACAACGTCAAGGTGAAACTTTTTACGAAGCATGGACTCGATACAAAGACCTGCTCCGAAAAGTCCCTCATCATGGCATCGAACCATGGCTCCAGATTCAAATCTCTTACGATAAAGTTAACTATCAAACAAGGAGGGCCATAGATTACGCAGCCAAGGGCAGGCTAAACAGACTTAGCATTGACGAATGCTGGAAAGTTCTTGAGGGGTTGGCACAGTACGAAGAAGAAGGATGGGAGGATCCAATGTTTTCAAGTAAGGGGAAACTTGATTACGCACACGCCAGCCAAGAAAAATTATTAGGAAGCATCGAGAAGCAGGTAAAAGAATTAATGAGAGCTGAAATACCTGCTGCTGAAACCGCAATGAATCCTAACATACGTGGGAATGCGGTTATCAAACACAATTTTCCTGAACGTTCACGACAAGAGGAGTTCGAAGGGATAATGGTAACCTTCATGAATAATCAGGAAAAACAAATCAGGCACTTAGAAGCACGCATGGAAAGCACTCGCAATGCTTTTATGGATTTAGCAGACAAATTCATATCAAGGATCAAAGAGAAGATTAAGGAAAAATCCGCACCAAGAAAAATTGAAAAAATCTTTGAGGTTCCAACTCCTTTGGTGTTTGACCAAGAGGATAACGAGAAATCCCTTCCAAGTGCTTCGCCGTCAATCACCTCCTACTTTTGTGAGCATCCTCAGGAGGAGAAGAAATCGCAATTTCATAACATTTTCGTTGGATGCTTGCAAACCACGCTCCCAAATTTGTGCAAGAGATGTTCCTTTGGTTTTAAACCCGGTGTAAAGAGGTTGCACCTCAAAAACACCACAACTTTGAGACCCTCTATGGAACAATACCTCTTTGTACCCACCGTTGACCAATGCGAAGGTTACAACTTAACTAAAACCTCACCCACCCCTTTCTACAACCACACCTCTTCTCGTGACAGTAATAAGATGTTCGACCCTGGTGGACTTCACTAATGGGATAGCTACTCATAGTTTTTACTTGAGTTTAGCTATTCACACTAGTGCAGGGACTGAATGTGGAATTACCACTTTTTATTCCTGATGCGGGCATCTGACGGCGTCAGATGTTAACTCTTGACGCCGTCACCTCGCTATCTAAGCAATAATAACCCAAAATCCATCACTTTCAACTCATACCCCACAAATCACACCCAAATTGATGCTCCACCTCCTAGTCTCCATCATCCAATCCAACATCTTCCGTGACAAATCTCCACTTGGTAAGTAGTTTTTATTCACTCTTTTTCAGTCAATTATCCTTAGGTTCAATCAATTTTGAAAACCCCCATCATCCGAAACCCCTTTTTTGACCCATATTTGATAGATCGTAATGCCTTCCCCTTTGGTGATTTGTAATCATGAGGTTACCATTAGATGATGTTTTCCTACTTGAATCATGCGTTAATTAAGGGAAAATCTTTCACACCATGGATTTTTTGACCCCCCACCCATGTTTTCTGCATAAAGGAGTGCTTGGTCTGACGGCGTCAGGATCTCCTTCCTGACGGCGTCAGATGTGTCTGACAGCATGAGCCAATAAAATTCTCATTCTAATCGTTTTCATCCACTCTATCTTTTTCCAGGAAAATGAGCAAGCGATCACGACAACACCGTGGCAGCTCATCTAGGTCCCAACAAGTTAACTACAGGGAATTGGTTAACAGTTGGGGTGAGTTCGACAATGATGCCGCTACAACTAAGTATGCGGAGCTTGTTAATCACCACATTGATGCTGGTGCTGTGATTGATTGGGAGTTTCTGAGATCCCAAGGTTTAGTGGCTGAGTTTTTAGGGAGGATCCAAACCGATGGGTTCACGGGTCCTCAATGGGAGAGGTTGTTCAGGATGAGGGAGACTGTGTATAGTGAGTTGGTTAAGGAGTTCTTTGCGACTTTTCACTTTGATTTGGCGGAGGCCAGCACGGATATGGGGGGTACCACTATTTACTTTAGGTTAGGAGGGGAGGTTCGATCATGTTTGGTTACTGAGTTTGGGTGGAGGATTGGTTTGTACACTAGGGAGGAGGCCGTTGAGGGAGGTTTTATGTAGAGGTTGTTACATGGGGAGACTGTGAGGAATGAGATGAGGTGCGCCACTTTTTGGCCAAGTATTGGGAACGGGATGTACACCTCGACTACTGGGGCAACATCAATAAGGGACCCCATGATCAGGTTAGCCCACAGGTGCATCACATACAGCTTGTCGGGGCATCATGGCACCACTCACCGTGTCACTGCTTCAGATCTTTTCTACCTATATACCATCTTTTCAGCGGGTGTTTACTGTAACATCCCATTTTGGGTAGCCAGCTATTTGAAGACCAGTGTGGGGGAGAGGGATATTGACAAGGTGTATGGGGGGATGTTCGTGACCCGGTTGGCTCGATCTTATGAGCTTCTTGTTCCCCAGATCATGGGATACTTGAGCGACTGCGAGACTTGTAGGGTGGTGAGGGCTAAATCCCTCAGGCAGATGAGCATCATGATGCAGCTAGTTGATGGGTCCTATACCTGGTACATGGCAGGAGGACCTGATGGTGCTGAGGATGATGATGATGATGATGAGGGAGCGCCCCAGCAGCATCAGTTCGGGGATTATGAGGTTGGGTCTGCTGACTACTAGCGACACATGAGTCGGGGAGACTGGCAGGCACACCAGGGGGCCTGGATGGGTCAGGTGGACGCATGGCGGACCACCACTGACCAACGCTTTGATTGGATGTATGATCATACCATCCGCCAGATGCAGCACCTCTCCACCCGTGATCAGATCGAGCCCCAGCTGCAGATTGACAGACTACCCTCCCTACGGGTACACTGGGCACCTCCCTCCTGGTTATGATTACCGTTATGGTCCCCCTCCCCAATGATCTGTCTTGATGTCTGTTATGTTTGAACAATTTATTGATGGTGATGTAATTTGAAACAATTTGAATTGTAATAGTTTAGGTTATGGCCTTTGTTGGCCTTGGATGATTTTTATTTTTATCTTTATGCTTACGTTAATTAGTAATAATGGGGTGTGCTTATGATCTCATTCTTCGTTTTGTGTGATTTTTATTTTTGCTTGTTTGTTATGTGCTTCCGTATGCATGCTTTATTTTTATTGTTGGTAGATCATGTTTCAAACTAAATGGTGAAAATACTTTATTTTGTTGTTTGGCTTAGTCTTAACTTCATCCAAAGGTATTTCGCAAAAGATAAGTGTAAGGGGAAACCCCAAATATGTTTTTAAGAAACAAAACCGATCATGATTCTCCACAATATTAAGTGAACATGTATATTCGTATTTGTTAGAGTCAAATGCTTGTATCGAGTCATAATGATGTTTTGCAGGATTTTCCAGGAAGTAGGACCAAATTTTTCCAGAAATTTTCCGGAAACTTAACATAAGAATTTCTGCAGGTCACTTCTGACGGCTTCATGAGTTTCCTCTTGACGGCGTCACGTGTAAAAATCTGGAAATTTTACCAGTTTTGTTTTTCTAACGGAGTCTTAAAGTTTTTGTTGAATTATTAGTTTTATAATCTCCAGGAAATCCGCAAACATCATTCCACAAGCATTATATCTTATTTTGTTTTCTAGGACTTATTAGCATATGTAGATTGCCGCCAATTTTATGCGAGGTTGCCTTGTCTGTTTTCTCAGGTTTAACAGGTTATATATGACAAGAAGATGATTTATATTCTGGAAGGGAAGCTTTGATTGTTCATTTTCTTGGAGGAAGATCTAACCTTGTTACCACACTATCCATACCGAGCGAATCAGGGGAGTATTTGATTTCATTCTTTTACCTGCTTTTACTTTTACATTCTTTAATTAAACATTGGGGACAATGTTCATACTAAGTGTAAGGGGAGGGTAAATGATGATACCTTATAGGATACACTTTCACTTGAGTTTGTTTGTGTGATGGTAGATGTGTAATAAAACTATAAGAAATACTTGTTAGAGTAATTTTAGCGCCAAATTTAAAAAATTTTACAACATTTAGGAGTGAAACTTTAGCCATAGCAAGCGTCTCATGGATAGGAGTTGTATGACTAGCACAAAACCGTACTATTCAGAAAAATTTTCCACCCAAATATGTGAGGTTCGCCTTTAGATTTGATAGGAAAAGCATTTACTATTAGTGCTTATGAGTGTACCGGTAGCATTTAGATTCTAGAACTTGCGTTAGTGATGCATCCCGAGACTGCTAGTGAGACTACATTCGTGTAGTAGGATTTACTACATGATAAGAGGCATTAGAATCACGCTTGTGTTAAACCCGTATCATAATTACTTGACCATTTAAGTCATATTATTTGGCTAGTTAAGTCAACTAATTTTTCCCACACCCTTAGCGTTGTACTTATTGTTAGTACACGAAACCCCTAGTACACCCCTCCGAGCCTATCTTTTAATTTCTAACTTTAAGCATTTTACTTAAAGGAAGAATTTATTACACCCCACTTAAATGTACACCCAAATCGCCTTAGCCTTCCGTGTATGCACTTATCTTTAGTGCATTATTGTTATTTGTTAAACCCTAAGTTAATTATCTAATTGATTACATGGTTGCTAAGTCGAGTCATATCCTTTTACATATTGTTTTGGGACGATTGGGACTCATGGGTAAAGTACTTATTTTATGGAGTAATGTGGAAGAACATAATATTATTACTCCCATATGTGCGTTAATCTTAAAAGTACTCCAAGTGTTTTAATTATCTTAATTCGAGTCATTAGATTAGTTTATTGTAGAGTATGTAAAAATTCAAGTGTAAGGGGAATTTTCATTCCCTATGATGTATTATTTTGGATGGTAGGGTAAGAGTGTATGAATAAAAAAAAAAAAAAAAAATAGAAAAAGAAAAAGAGAAAAACATACGGACTACCATCCTTTTCATTCTATGGTTATTTTATGTTTTTGTTATTTTTGATTTATTAGCTTAAGTCGAGTCTAGTCTTGGCTTAGCAACGCCATATTGTACATGTAATTAACCAAGATTGTTAACTCGCCACCATTAAAGACTGCCTATATCCAACAAAACCGTGTATTCCAAATCCCTACACCTAACGTTACAACCCTTTAAAAGACCTCTTTGATAGTTTATCCTAGCTGCTTACGCCATGTGGTGGAGGTTTGATCCTTTCCCAAGCCTATGGTAATCTATTTTGCTATGACAGGTAGTGAGAGATATTTTCCGTTTCCATATTGTGATATTACTTTATTACACCCGAGAGATGTGAGTATCTAAACACTATTTGTGAGGTGCTAGTGTATGACCTCCGTGCTTGTCTTTGGTCTTTAGTGGAACGATTATTTGTTGTAATTACTTTTATATTAGTGTTAAATGACCCCTAACTTGTATTTTGACTAGAATAAAAACGCATTTGCTTGAGGACAAGCAAATCTCAAGTGTAAGGGTATATGAAGAGGCAAAAAATGAACCACTTTTAGGGGGTCATTTAAGCCCGGAATTGAATTTATTTGATCAAATATTGCCCTAAATCTTTCCTTTTGTGATTTTAGGTACTTTGGGAGTGAATTCTGGAAAAGGAAGCAATTCGGACGTTTTTGGAGCATAAAAGTGAAGAAAACGGCAAAGAATTAATTTTCCATGCTGAGAATAGTACCTGACAGCGTCAAGAAGAAAAACCTGACGGCGTCAAGAGTAAAATCCGTGATGACCCAGTGAAAACCTGAAGGCGTCACAAGAAGGGCGTCAAGAGTTAATATGGTGACGGCCTGCATAAGGGATACACATGACGGTGTCAAACCCAGATCTAGGCAGTCCGAGAAACTATTTGGTGGCGAGATGACGGCGTCAGAGATTTGTTCTTGACGCCGTCACCTCAGAAAAACTATATATACTTTTCAATTTTTCATTCATAAAGTGAGGAACTTGTGTGGAGAATACTAGGCCCGAACCCTAAAACCCTAGGTCATTTTTTAATGTATTTTCAAGGGTTTTCACCTCTTGAATCCTTTCATGTTCAATTGAGATAAGTCTTCTCTTAATTCATTCAATATGTCTATGTGTTGTTTGAATATATCTTATGCTTGTCTTGATTTCAACATGTTAGGCTAGATCTTTGATGTGTTTGCTTACATGTAATGAAACCTAGATGTTAATTATGTGTTGATTACTTGTTTATAGTTGTATTGGATGAATGATTTCAATGTTAGGCTTAAGAAAACTGGCAGATCTCCATTGTGTAACATGCTTGAACGTCTTAGGAAACATGAACCGATGTGTACTAGGTTTTATTGGTTGTATTTAATGCATGAGCAAATTCTAATGATCCCATGTTAGGAGCTTCTTAGCCGGCTCGACATAGGAGTGAAGTAGGCGCTTATAGGATTGGGGAAATAAGTACGCCACCCCATGAATGGTATTAAGGAATACAATCCGTCATCCACGCAACTGTAACAAGTAATTAACATGTAAAAGATATCTAGGGAGTAGTGAAATCTAAGTAAACACAATTCTCCCATATATTGCTCACACCACTAGTATAATTTAGTTTATTTTCATTTCTAGTATTTTATTTTGATTGCGTCTTTAGTATTGGGTTAGTTGACTAGCAACTAATTCCGCCCAACTCCTTCAAACCCGAGATTTTTAATTGCTTTTATAAAAACTAAAAAAATACAAAAAGAATCATCCCTCATCTCTAGACCTAGTCTTTAGGTTTTCTAATCCTAGCTACACTATTCCTAGCTGAACGATCAATCCCCCGGTACTTGTCATTATACTATACTACATCGATCAGGTACACTGCCTGGTGGGGGTTGTAAGCTTCTCGAGATCCCTCGAGAGGTAAAGCCTGGTGCAATCCCTACGCATCAACGTTTCTCCTTCCTGATCATCCCATCAACTTTCTCCTCCTTTTCACGACTTCCTCTTGAGCTTGCAGAATCTGGGCGGGTAAATTCGAGTTAATCGTCAAAACTAAAGCTCGAACACGTAACGGTTTCAAACGTTCTTTGCGACTCAATGCATCAGCCACAACATTAGCTTTCCAGGGTGGTATCATATCTCGCAATCATAATCGCTCAATGTCTCCAACCATCGTCGCTGTCGCATATTCAACTCTTTCTGATCCAAAATATACTGTAAACTCTTGTGGTCGGTAAAGAAGACACACTTAGTACCATAAAGGTAATGTCTCCACAACTTAAGGGCAAAAACCACGGCTCCTAATTCCAAATCATGAGTGGTATACTTCTCCTCATGAGTCTTCAGCTATCGAGAAGCATATGCCATAACCTTCCCTCGCTGCATCAAAACTGCTCCTAACCATTGATACGAGGCATCACAATAAACCACAAAATCCTCCACTCCATCTGGAAAAGCCAAGAATGGTGCACTACAAAGCTTCTGCTTCAAAGTCTGAAATGCCTTCTCTTCTTTTTCTCCCCATTCATACTTCTTATCCTTGTGGGTCAACGCAGTCAACGGTTTGCATATCTTGGAGAATCCCTCGATGAATCTCCTATAATATCCAGCCAATCCTAGAAATTAATGAATTTCTGTGGCGTTAACCAACGTTGCCCATTTCTCAATTGCCTCAATCTTAGTGGGATCCACATGTAGTCCTTCACTGTCAATCACATGACCCAAAAAATTGAACCTTACGAATCCAAAACTCACACTTAGAGAACTTTGCGTACAACTGCTTGTCCTTGAGCAACTTAAGAATCACAGCCAAATGTTGCTTGTGCTCCTCCTCGCTCTTTGAGTAGATCAAAATATCGTCAATGAAGACTATCACGAACTTATCTAGATAAGGCTTGCATACTCGGTTCATGAGGTCCATGAACACTGAATGCGCATTGGTCAAACCAAAAGGCATTGCTTGAAACTCATAATGACCATAACGGGTCCTAAATGTCGTCTTGGGAATATCCTCTTCCCGAACTCTGAGTTGGTGATAACCAGACCTCAAGTCAATCTTAGAGTAGTAACTCGATCCTTGCAACTGATCAAACAAATCATCAATCCTTGGTAACGGGTAGCGGTTCTTCACTGTCAACTTATTCAATCCTTGGTAGTCGATACACATCCTAAAAGATCCATCCTTCTTCTTCACAAATAATACTGGAGCTCCCCAGGGCAAAGAACTAGGTCAAATAAATCCTTTATCCAACAATTCTTGCAATTGCTTCGATAACTCCTCCATTTCCGATGGTGCTAAACGGTATGGTGCACGCGCAACAGGTGCAGCTCCTGGAACTAAGTCGATGCGAAACTCCACCTGTCGGGCGGGTGGAAGTCCAGGCAATTCTTCAGGAAATACTTCAGGAAACTCACGCACTACAGGAACATCCTCGAGACGCTTCTCTCCCGACTCCTTCTTAGCCACATGTGCTAGGAATGCGTGATATCATTTCTCAAGGTATTTCATGGTCTTGATACATGACATGATATTCAGGAGAGTTCTACTCCTATCACTTCGAACAATCAAAATCTCATCATTGAGAGGGATATGAACAACTCGTTATCCACAAACAATTCTCACTCGATTCTTGGACAACCAATCCATCCCAACTATTACGTCGAAGCTGCCGAGCTCGATTGGCATCAAATCAATACTAAACGGGTGATCTAAAAGATTAAGGGTACAACCACGGATCACGGTACGGGTGTCAACTAGGTTACCATCAGCTAACTCAATGCTATAGCTAACGTCTAATAGGGTAGGGGTAAGTCGGAGTAACGGTGCAATCTTAGAAGACACAAAACTCATATCGGCACCCGAATCAAACAAAACTTTAACACGAAGGTTGTTAAGAAGAAACGTACCAGTGACAACATTCAGATCTTGATGCGGCTCTCCATTTCCCATCACATACACTCTACCTCGAGCACCTCCATTTCCTTGTCTAGCATTCTTCGGGAAATGATTCCTATAGTGTCCACGCTCCCCACATCCATAACATGTAACCACAGGCTGGGCACTTGCTCCTGTCGCCACAGCCCTACTCTTACAAAACCTCGCAATATGACCAACTCTCTGACACTTCGTACATCTCACAGTAGATGGTCCAGTATGATGTTGGTGACACTTCTCACAACAAGCTTGCTGTCCAGCATTCACTCCTCCTTGTGCTGGTGCGGCCATAAATGCCTTAACGGTCTCCTGTCTCTTATTCTGCTGGTGATGGTGATTGTTGTTACGATACTGATTGGTGTTGTAGCGGTTGTTGGGGTTGTTATAGTTGTTGCTCCTTCTATTATCCTCCCATTTTCTCTTGTTGTCAAAGTGATTACTTTTCTGAACAGCACCATGCTTAATCACCTGATCCATAAGATGTTCAACCATGCTAATAGTATCATCCAAAGTCTCAGCATTGTACAATGTCACGTTTCCTTAGATACTTGTAGGCAATCCACCAATAAACTTCTCTAGCAACTTCTCATTCTCTGGCACCATGTGAGCACAAAACACTTTCAGTTCTTGGAAACGTCGCACATAAGCAGCAAGATCAGAACCCTTCACAACCAAATAGTAAAACTCAGTATCCAATTTCCTCAAATCACTATGAGAACAGTACTTCTTAACCATAGCTTTCTTGAAATCTTATCATGAAGTACTATAGGCATCCTCCATTCCCTTCTCCTGAACATAAGCATTCCACCATAACAAGGCATGCTCCAACAACGTGCCTGTCGCATATGTCACCCTATTGTTCTCAGTACAGTTGCTCCTCTGAAACACTGATTCTACCTTCTCAAATGATACATGGGAATTGCACCAGGCTTTACCTCTCGAGGGATCTCGAGAAGCTTACAACCCCCACCAGGCAGTGTACCTGATCGTTGTAGTATAGCATAGTGACAAGTACCGGGGGATTGATCATTCAACTCAGGAATAGTGTCGCTAGGATTAGAAAGCCTAAAAACTAGGTCTAGAGGCGAGGGATGATTCTTTTTGTATTTTTATATTTTTATAAAAGCAATTAAAATCTCGGGTTTTGGAAGAGTGGGCGGAATTAGTTGCTAGCCAACTAACCCAATTTATCTAAAGATGCAATCAAAATAAAATAACATAAATTAAAATAAAGCTAATTATACTAATTTGGTGTAAACAATGATGAGGAAAGTTGTGTTTACTTAGGTTTCATTACTCCATAGATATCTTTTACAGGTTGATAGCTTGTTACAATTGCATGGATGACGGCTCATATTCCTTAATACTAGTCGTAGGGCCGTGTACAATATTCCCTAACTCTATAGGATCCTACTTCACACCTATGTCGAGCCGTTAGAAGCTCCTAACATGGGATCATTAGAATTCTCCTACGCATTAAATACAACCAACTATCGTAGTACACCTCCGATCATGTTTCTTAAGACGTTCAAGCAAGTTACCAATGGAAGTATGCCAGTTTTCTTAAGCCTAACATCGAATACAATCATCTGTAACAACTGTAAACAAACAATCAACCCATAATTAACATCTAGGTTTCACTGCATCTAAGCAAACACAAAGGAAATCTAGCCTAGCATGTTAAATTGAAGACAAGTGTAAGATATATTCAAACAACACATAGACATATTGAATGAATTGAAAGAGTACTTATCTTTAATTGAACATGAAAGTTTCAAAGGGTTGAAACCCTTGAAAAAGCTGGAAAATTCGGCCTAAGGTTTTCCTCAAAGTTGCACCCTCAAAGTTACACACTAATGAATGAAATTTAGAAAACTATATATAGATTACAATGGGTGACGGAGTCATGTATTGGGTTGTGACGCCGTCAACTCGCCGCCATAATAAAAATCGTATTGCCCAGATCTAATTTTGACGCCGTCATGTGTAAATTTCTTCTGGGCCGTCACTAATACTTGGACCATGCGGCCTTGGGTGACGCCGTCATGTCCAATGAACAAAACTCTCTGGATCGTCACGTGTATTTCCCACATCCACCTCTTTTGTTACTCTTGACGCCGTCATTAAGGAAGTTGTGACGCCATCAGGTACTGTTCCCAGCAAGGAAAATTAAGACTTTGCCGTTTTCTTCACTTTTATGCTCCAAAAACATCCAAAATGCTTCCTTTTCTAGATTTATCTCCAAAAGTACCTAAAATGACAAAAGGAACGATTTAGGGCAATATTTGATCAAATAATCTCGAATCAGGCTTAAATGACCCCCTAAAAGTGGTTCACTTTTCGCCTCATGATCAAACCATTGAGTCAATCCAATAGCTCCTTCAGTTCCCTTGAAGGTAATGGGCTTACAATCCATGAATTCCTTAAAAGTGCAGAAATGGTTGTTGGGAACAGCTTGAGCTCTAGCCTGTTCAACATTCTGAGGAACACCTGCTTGCCTGGCAAGCGCTGCAGCAACGCCCTCATCAATCAACTGCTGAATAGCAGCTGGGGTCATCTTCTTAGGAGGCATAATTCTATCAATCAATACAAAGCACAACACTTGTAAGTATTTGATTAATGTCTCAGAATCATAGCACAAGATGAAACAACATCACGAGAATAAAATCATAATATAGCATAAGTCAACATCAATAACAGTACATTACCATAATACATCATAGATTTCATACTTGACATTGGTCTTACAAGATATGTAAAACAAGTACAAGTTTCAAATAAAATATACCAACTGAACTATTCAGTTTAACATATACTAGGTAAACTACCAGCAAGATACCAACTACTATAAATGATCCAATCATTGATCTCCTGAACGATCTCCATACACAGCCATCACGTCAATACTATCATAAGACCTGAGGCGGGTCATCCTCTCTGCATAGGCATGTCTATGCATCTCATGTAACTCACTCCACAACTCACGGATACTAGTACGGTAATGTCGACTATCTATGTCCAAGAACACCTCCTTTATGGTCAACTTATCAACCATTTTCTCCAGCTCAACCTTCTTCCTATCTAGTGAATCCATACGCTCCTGAAATGCAACACTCATTCGCTCCAACGAACTCAACCTCTCATCCTACCTGTGAAGCTCCATGTACATCTCTCCTGCGGCTCTCCTGTCAAGCCTGAACTTCTCTCCTCAACCCTGTGACCTCAAACTGCCTATCACTCATACGTCGAGTGATACTCCTATGACTATTCCTATGCCACGCTATATCCTGCCTCAGACGACTCGTAGCAGCTCTAAGCTCTGACGGAGTAACACGGGCTACTGTCGATGACTCACCAATCTCGTGCGTAGAAGTAACCTCAGTCTCAAGCGCGTATCCTAATGCCTCAGACGTATCCGACTCATAAGTCACATCCGACACAACAGGCGAAGGCGGTGGGGGAACATACTGATCCTCCTCCATAAACTCCTCATCATCCTCCTCCTCATCATTCATCTCCTCATCTCCATCAGCCTCAATACCAACATCATCCCCTAATCCTAACTCATCATCCAAACCAACATCAACATCCAACTCAACCTCATCTCCTAAGGGCAATGGATCAACCACTGGTGGGACTGGAACCTGATCACTGGGAACTGGGACAGACATGATACTCTACAAGAGTATAAGATAGAATAAAAATTCTAGCCAAAAATTTTCGCGGAAAATCATTTTATAAGCCAAAGCATAATAGTGGAAAAGTCCAAACCAATCTTAGTATCAAACATGCATATATATATATATATATATATAAAGTTTAAAAGAAATACCAGGGCGTGAAGTGGCACGGAAGGCTGTCGGCTTCTGTCTCAAAACATTTTGACTCCAGGAAAAAGTTTATAGTTGAGTGCGAGCTCGTTCTCTATAAACGATGCTCTGATACTACGAATGTAACACCCCCAACCCAGATATACGGCAGCCAACACGGCCGGGGGCGTTACGCAGGCGGAAACCAGACACCTTTATAGTTAACGACCACAACACGGGACGTTTAAAAGTGTCTCAAACACATCATTCGAATTACAAACCATTTAGAGTACATAGACTCTTTATCAAATAGCAGCGGAATAATAAAAAGAGTTTAGCAGTGGAAAAAGTACCAAAGTTTAGCAGCGGAAAAGTATCAAAGTTTAGCAGCGGAAAATAAATAAGTTTAGCAGCGGAAAAGTAAACAAGTTTTAAAGATACACCAAGGTTTTACAAATGACATGAAAATAAAGAGAGTAGAAATGATAAAGCTGCCTTGACAGAAACCTCCTTCGACCAAGCCACTCCACCACGCCCAAGTCTTAAAGCTCCAAAGCTAATTATTATTAATAGCAGTAGTAGTACCTGAGAAACACATGCTTAAAAGTCAACACAAAAGGTTGAGTGTAATCCATAGGTTTAACTAATAAAGTGGAGAACAAGGTTTTAATCATATGATATGAGCAACAAATGTGAA
The DNA here is from genome assembly GCA_030686995.1 of Artemisia argyi. Lineage (NCBI taxonomy): Eukaryota > Viridiplantae > Streptophyta > Magnoliopsida > Asterales > Asteraceae > Artemisia > Artemisia argyi. The sequence goes on from CM060700.1 coordinate 61,777,831, forward strand.
TACCAGGGTAATCAAGGTAACACCCAATATGTAGAGGCAACACATGTATACATACTGTTGATGATGCTAAGCTCATGACACGCAAAACGTTAACCAAACCAATCTTCAGTAACTTTGTACTGGAATAAACAATAACCGCGGAATTTCATAATATAAAGTGCCCCCAAGGCCGGGTACTTGCCATTTACCCAGCAAAATCGAATATAGTACACCCAAATTGCCTATCCAGCAAAAGAAGTGGGAGGGTCAATTCCTATAGGCCTATATCCCTATATTCGCGCTCACTCGCAAGTGATTAATGGCTCATGATCTGAGGGTCTTGTCAGGCAAGATAAGCTACTTAGCACAACGTCAAGAAAGCATACCAATCAGGCAAAGCATACCAAAAATACTTGTGCTCAGAAAACATTTAAAGCATGTGTCTCACCCCCTGGGTTTATGATGAGGCGAAAAATGATCCGTTTTTAGGGGGTCATTTAAGCCCGAATCCGACTTTATTTGATCAAATATTGCCCTAAATCGTTCCTTTTGTGATTTTAGGTGTTTGGAGAGTGAATTCTGGAAAAGAGGCTATTTTGGACGTTTTTGAAGCATAAAGTGAAGAAAACGACAAAGTACCAAAAATCCAAGCTGAAAATACAAGGTGACGGCGTCAAGACCAAAAGCTTGACGGCGTCAGACATGAAGAATTAAATATCGAAGGTGGTGACGGCGTCAGACGTACTGGTGACGGCGTCAAAGTGGCCAAGAATAATTTACCGTGGGTGGTGACGGCGTCACATAGGCCGTCATAAGTGGAACAAGGCCGTCCGAGGAAGTTTATGGCGGCGAGGTGCCGGCGTCAGAATTAACTCTTGACGCCGTCAGACTATTTTTCCTATATATAGTTTTCTAGTTTTTTCATTAAAAGAGAAGTTTTGGTGAAACCCTAAAGACGATTTTGATGCCTCTTTCACAGGTTTTTCAAGGGTTCCAAACCCTTGAGACCTTGCATTGTAATTGAGATAAGTGTACTTTCAATTCAATCAATATGTCTATGTGTTGGTTGTTTATCTCTTGTTCTTGTCTCAATTCTACTATGCTAGGCTAGATCTCTCTTGTGTTTGCTTAGATCTAATGAAACCTAGATGTTGATTATGTGTTGATTACTTGTCTATTCTTGTTTTGAATGAATGATTTATATGTTAGGCTTAAGAAAACTGGCAGATCTCCAAATGGTAACATGCTTGAACGTCTTAAGAAACATGAACCGAGGCGTACTAGGTCTTTATTGGTTGTATTTAATGCATGAGCCACTGTTTACAATCCCTATAGTTGTGCTGGGTCATGGTGTAGGAGGAGATAAGAGCTCATAGAGTTGGGGAGTTATGTATGCCACCCCACGAATGGTATTAAGGAATACAACCCGTCATTCATACAAGTGTAACAAGTAATTAACATGTAAAAGATGTCTAGGGAGTAGTGAAGTCTAAGTAAACACAATTTCTCCAATTACTGCTCACAACCTTAGTTTAATTTAGTTTAATTTCATTTTTATTATTTTATTTTGATTGCATCTTAGCTTTGGGTTAGTTGATTAGCAACTAATTCCGCCCACTCTTCTAAAAACCGAGATTTTAATTGCTTTCATAAAATATAAAAATACAAAAATAATCATCTTTCACCTCTAGAACTATTAATTAGGTTTTCTAATCCTAGCGACACTATTCCTAAGCTGAACGATCAATCCCCCGGTACTTGTCACTATACTATACTACAACGATCAGGTACACTGCCTGGTGGGGGTTGTAAGCCTCGCGAGATCCCTCGAGAGGTAAAGCAAGGTGCGATTCCCACACATCAAGTTTTTGGCGCCGCAACCCGGGGAAATAGTTATTGTCTAGGTTAGGATTTCTTTTTATTAGGTCTACTTGCTAGATTCCTTTCTAGTAAGATTTTTATTTTTGTTTTTAGGTCTTCTTTAGTCTATCTTTTTCTTTGTGTGTTTGTTCGTAATTTCCATTGACTCTTCCGTTCACCATTATGGAGTACGCGAATCCACCATACCACCAACCACAAAGGCCATTCTACCCTATTGAAATCTCGAATTTCAAACAATATCGAGATGAACCCATATATGATGCATGGACTCGTTTTAAAATTTTACTTCAAAAATTCCCTCATCATAGTTTCTCTTTAGTATCCCTAACCGAAACCTTTTACTATCGTGTAAGCCGATGTGACCAAATGTGCATTGATGATTTTGCCAATGGGGGCCCTAGGGAATTAAGTGCTGAAGAAGCATGGGATACCATAGAAGACTGTGCCCAATATTATTATAGAGTAGACAACCCAACAAACAACATCACAAATCAATCAAAAACAAGTTTGAATGAGCAAACAGGAAGTTTGTCTGGGGATGATTACTCAGGGATACCTGTGTGGATGTCACCTAAAGCCATAGTACAAAACAAACACATAGGTAATCTAGATACAATGGAGGATGAGGTGGACAATTCAAGCCTACAAAGTACCTCACAAGTCCTACCATCATTTGAGGCACATACACCGCCCGTGACTTACCCGGAAGAAGTAGAAGAGACTATAGGAACCCCAATTGAGGTAGAACCCTTGGACCAAGTACCACTAGAGGATATAGGTTTGAACACTTGTAGTGATAACCTTACTCCTAGTTCTAGGGAAGTTCCTAGTTTTGATGAACCGGAGCCTCAACCAAAACCATTACCTAATCTTCCATCCTTGGATGAAGATTTAGGAATTGAAATAGGTCCCGATCCACCCATCAAACCATGTAGTCCGGGTAGTTTTACGTTGAAGGTAGTAAACCCCAAGCCTTGTAGAGAAGAAGCCAACATAGGAGTGAACCATGACCTTACATACTTACATCACCCATTCATGATTGATCGTACGAAACATTATGGGTTTAAACCAGGTTTATTAGGTCAAGATGGATTCCCAACTAGGAGTCTCTCGAAGTTGATAGAAGATGATCCCTTTCTAGGAGAAAATCTTAATCCACCCATTAACCCGATTGAATTAGGTAAGGTTATGATGATAGGAGCACACCCCTTTGAGCATATAATTTATCCACCACTATTTTCTCACGTGGCATACTTCCACCCTAAGGGTGTGTATCGCTACTTCCACCCGCACTTAATCCTAAGTGTAGGAAAAACTTCCCTTTTATCCGTTAAATAAGGGTAGAGTCAGGCTCGTGACTCGAACAAAAACAAGCGCTTATTGGGAGGCAACCCAAGCTTTATTTATTTGTTTGTTTGTTTGTTTATTTGATTTCATTTGCTTCCGTATGCATGCTTTATTTTTATTGTTGGCAGATCATGTTTCTCAATTAAAATTTGGAAATACTTTATTATGTTGTTTGGCCTAGTCTTAACTTCAACCTAAAGGTATTTTTGCAAAAGATAAGTGTAAGGGGAAACCCCAAATATGTTTTTAAGAAACAAACCGATCATGATTATCCACAATATTTAATGAACATGTATATTCGTATTTGTTAAAGTCAAATGCTTGTATCGAGTCATAATGAAGTTTTGCAGGATTTTCCAGGAAGTAGGACAAAGTTTTTCCAGAAATTTTCCGGAAACTTAACATAAGGATTTCTGCAGGTTCATTCTGACGGCGTCAGGGCATTGCTCTTGACGGCGTCAGGAGTCAAAAATCTGGAAATTTTACCGATTTTGTTTTTCTAACGGAGTCTTATGGTTTTTGTGAATTATTAAGTTTTATAATCTCCAGGAAATCTGCAAACTTCATTCCACAAGCATTATATCTTACTTTGTTTTCTAGGATTTAGTAACTTATATAGGATGCCGCCGATTTTACGCGAGGTTGCCTTGTCTACTTTTGTCAGGATTTACAGGTTATTTGTGACAAGAAGATGATTTATATTCTGGAAGGGAAGCTTTGATTGTTCGTTTTCTTGGAAGAAGATTTAACCTGGTCAACTAAAATCCATACCGAGCGAATCAGGGGAGTATTTGATTTCATTCTCTTTACTTTTTAACTTTTACATTCTTTACTTGAACATTGGGGACAATGTTCATCTTAAGTGTAAGGGGAGGGTAAAAAGATGATACCTTACATATGCACTATCGCTTGAGTTTGTTTTGTTTGATAGTAGATGAGTAATAAAACTATGAGAAATACTTGTTAGTGTAATTTTAGCGCCAAATTTAAAATTTTTTACAATATTTAGGAGTGAAACTTTAGCCATAGCAAGCGTCTCATGGATAGGAAGTTGTATGACTAGCACATAACCGTATATTCAGAAAAATTTTCCACCCAAAAATGTGAGGTTCGCCTTTAGATTTGATAGGAAAAGCATTTATTATTGGTGCTTATGAGTGTACCGATAGCATTTAGATTCTAGAACTTGCGTTAGTGATGCATCCCGAGACCGCTAGTGAGACTACATTCGTGTGGTAGGATTTACTACATGATAAGAGGCATTAGGATCACCCTTGTGTTAAACCCGTATTATAATTACTTGACCATTTAAGTCATATTACTTGGCTAGTTAAGTCAACTAATTTTTCCCACACCCTTAGCGTTGTACTCATTTTTAGTACACGATACCCCTAGTACACCCCTCCGAGCCTATCTTTTCGTTTCTAACTTTAAGCATTTTACTTAAAGGAAGAATTTGTTACACCCCACTTAAATGTACAACCAAATCGCCTTAGCCTTCCGTGTATGCGCTCATTTTTAGTGCATTATTGTTATTTGTTAAACCCTAAGTTAACTTTCTAATTGATTACATGGTTGCTAAGTCGAGTCATATCCTTGTACATATTGTTTTGGGACGATTGGGACTCGTGGGTAAGTACTTAATTTATGGAGTAATGGGGAAGAACATCACTTATTACCCCCATACGTGCGTTAATCTTAAAAGTGCTCCAAGTGTTTTAATTTTCTTAATTCGAGTCATTAGATTAGTTAATTGTAAAGTATGTAAAAATTCAAGTGTAAGGGGAATTCTCATCTCCTATGATGTATTATTTTGGATGGTAGGGTAAGAGTGTATGCAAAAAAAAAAAAAAAAAAAAAAAAAAAAAAAAAAAAAAAAAAATCGAAAAAAATCAAGAAAAAGAAAAAAAAATAGAAAAAAAAAAGAAAAAAAAAACATACGGACTACCATCCCGTTTTTATTCTATGTTTATTTTATGTTTTTGTTATTTTTCATTTATTAGCTTAAGTCGAGTCTAGTCTTAGCTTAGCAACGCCATCTTGTACATGTAATTAACTAAGATTGTTAACTCGCCACCAGTAAAACTTCCTTTATCCAACAAAACCGTGTAATTCATATCCCTACACCTAACGTTATAACCCTTTAAAAGACCTCTTTGATAGTTTATCCTAGGTGCTTACGCCATGTGGTGGAGGTTTGATCCTTTCCCAAGCCTATGGTAATCTATTTTGCTATGACAGGTAGTGAGAGATATCTTCCATTTCCATAATGTTATATTACTTTATTACACCCGAGAGATGTGAGTATCTAAACACTATTTGTGAGGTGCTTGTGTATGACCTCCGTGCTTGTCTATTGGTCTTTAGTGGAACGATTATTTGTCGTAATTACTTTTATATTAGTGTTAAATGACCCCTAACTTGTCTTTTGAGTAGAATAAAAGCTCATTTGCTTGAGGACAAGCAAATCTCAAGTGTAAGGGTATATAATGAGGCGAAAAATGATCCGTTTTTAGGGGGTCATTTAAGCCCGAATCCGACTTTATTTGATCAAATATTGCCCTAAATCGTTCCTTTTGTGATTTTAGGTGTTTGGAGAGTGAATTCTGGAAAAGAGGCTATTTTGGACGTTTTTGAAGCATAAAGTGAAGAAAACGACAAAGTACCAAAAATCCAAGCTGAAAATACAAGGTGACGGCGTCAAGACCAAAAGCTTGACGGCGTCAGACATGAAGAATTAAATATCGAAGGTGGTGACGGCGTCAGACGTACTGGTGACGGCGTCAAAGTGGCCAAGAATAATTTACCGTGGGTGGTGACGGCGTCACATAGGCCGTCATAAGTGGATCAAGGCCGTCTGAGGAAGTTTATGGCGGCGAGGTGACGGTGTCAGAATTAACTCTTGACGCCGTCAGACTGTTTTTCCTATATATAGTTTTCTAGTTTTTTCATTAAAAGAGAAGTTTTGGTGAAACCCTAAAGACGATTTTGGTGCCTCTTTCACAGGTTTTTCAAGGGTTCCAAACCCTTGAGACCTTGCATTGTAATTGAGATAAGTGTACTTTCAATTCAATCAATATGTCTATGTGTTGGTTGTTTATCTCTTGTTCTTGTCTCAATTCTACTATGCTAGGCTAGATCTCTCTTGTGTTTGCTTAGATCTAATGAAACCTAGATGTTGATTATGTGTTGATTACTTGTCTATTCTTGTTTTGAATGAATGATTTATATGTTAGGCTTAAGAAAACTGGCAGATCTCCAAATGGTAACATGCTTGAACGTCTTAAGAAACATGAACCGAGGCGTACTAGGTCTTTATTGGTTGTATTTAATGCATGAGCCACTGTTTACAATCCCTATAGTTGTGCTGGGTCATGGTGTAGGAGGAGATAAGAGCTCATAGAGTTGGGGAGTTATGTATGCCACCCCACGAATGGTATTAAGGAATACAACCCGTCATTCATACAAGTGTAACAAGTAATTAACATGTAAAAGATGTCTAGGGAGTAGTGAAGTCTAAGTAAACACAATTTCTCCAATTACTGCTCACAACCTTAGTTTAATTTAGTTTAATTTCATTTTTATTATTTTATTTTGATTGCATCTTAGCTTTGGGTTAGTTGATTAGCAACTAATTCCGCCCACTCTTCTAAAAACCGAGATTTTAATTGCTTTCATAAAATATAAAAATACAAAAATAATCATCTTTCACCTCTAGAACTATTAATTAGGTTTTCTAATCCTAGCGACACTATTCCTAAGCTGAACGATCAATCCCCCGGTACTTGTCACTATACTATACTACAACGATCAGGTACACTGCCTGGTGGGGGTTGTAAGCCTCGCGAGATCCCTCGAGAGGTAAAGCAAGGTGCGATTCCCACGCATCAGTTTATAAACATTTAAAAATATAAAAAGCAGGGCCATGAATCACACCTTAATAATAGCAGGAAACGAGATATAGCAACCAATCAATAATGCGTCACAGCAAATGAACCTCAGCACAACCTAAGCAATATAAATGGCATAACTCAGAACTATACTCGAATATCTCAATAAATAATGCTTGAACAAAGGTTTTTATAAATACAATGGCATTTGAAATAAATTGATTTCCAAAAGTCTCGTGTGGGAGACAAGAAAGTTAAGAAAATGAATACGTCGGCGAAAGCGAACGAAAACCCAAAAGAGACGAAAATGGACGAAAGAACTCCTCGAAGAAAATCGTCGAAAAGAAAGAAAAGAAATGAAAATGAAAATACACTTATATAAATAGTAACACGTTAACAACAAGTCTCAGATTTATCCATTTTTCCCAAAGCGACGTTGAATGAAAAGGGTTTTAAAATAATAACGTTTGGTAAAATTATTTAAAGTTTATAAAGAATTTTTATAAAATTTCGGCATGACCTTCCCGTTTATATACTATTTTCTCGAGTTAATGACTCTTTTATTTAAACAACGTTAATATATTATTAATATGATTGGACATATCATTCGCGTAGTCCATTAGTTGTTTAGGTTTATCGACCATTTTGTATTGTTCGGGTTCCAGGTACGTTAAGATCTTTACGGGCCTAACGTACCCTACCATCTCGTTTACCAAAGGGTCCATAACGTCCAAATAACCAAGGCCGTAAATCCAATACGTCCAATTCAAGCTCACAATATAATAATACGGAAACATGTCCGATATCAAATCCGCTTAACTATAACAAATAGATTTTAGGTTTCATATTTATTATTATCCGTTTTATTATTATTTTTACCGTTTCTAAACTAATAATCATAATAATCCCGAGACTAGTTAACCGATACCCAAAATAATCACAACAACAATAACAATAATTCAAAATCAAACCCAAGTCAATCCAAAATAACCCGAAACCAAAACCAAATCCAAACCGAGCCTTAAGCTCACTCTGCTCAACCAAAACCATTCCAAACTCGATCCAAACACTTCCAAACAACAACAACAATAATAATAATAATGATATCATTCCCCTCCCCCACCACCACCCAAGTTGCGGTGGTGGTGGCTGTCGGCTGTCAAGGCACACCCAAACCAAACGGACCCTCAAAACTCCAACAACAACAAGAAATAATACTCCATTCGTCATCAAACATCAAACAGTAACAAAAACATCATGACCTCACCGAGTCGACTGAGTCAACTCGGTGAGTCGAGACCGAGTCTCGGCGAGTCGAGGTTGAAGAGTAAGCCACACGAGTTTTTGAGTTCAAAACATTTATAAAAATGATTTTAGTGAAAGGTTTAATAACAAAAATATAAAAGATTTTTATAAAACTAGGGTTTTAAAGTAAAAAGAAAATTAAGAGAAGGGTAGCGAGTGGTGGTGCTATACCGGCGGTAGGAGGTGGCAGGGTGTGGTGGTGACCTTCGGTGGTGGCGGTGGTGTTCGATGGTGGTGCGTAGAGGCGCGTACGTGGGGTTACGGGGTGTGTGAGTGGTACGAGGGTGTCGGGGATAACCCAATCTACAAGTTGGTGTAAAAAGATGGGTGGTCGGAAAAATATTTCGGCGACAGTGGCCGGATTCTGCTGGTGTTTCGGTGAGGGGCGGCGGCCGGTGAAATTAAGAGAGAGAGAGAGAGAGAGAGAGAGAGAGAGAGAGAGAGAGAGAGAGAGAGAGAGAGAGAGAATTGTGAGGTGTGTGTGTGTGTTTTATTTGAGTGGAATTGAGGAAAAGTGGGGGTAATAGGGGTATTTATATGAAATAAAAGTATGGGGTAGTTTTTGAATATAATGAAAGTGTAGGGTGAAATAGAAAGGTAAGTCAAGGGACCAAAACTTCCAACGAATTAAACTTCTCAAGATAAACGCTTCGGGCTCCAAACAACATAGCAAACGGACTCGAAAAATTACGAAACTTGCGCCATTGTTCACGAAATAATTTTTCCAATAAAATGTAGCATAAACTTCATAGTTTTTCTCAAACTCAAAATAATTCAAATAATTTGGCAAATGCAATACGATTCGAGTTTTCTAGGTTGTGTTGGGTTAATCAAGGGATAAAGTTCTCGTTTCCAATATATCTCACGTTTCTCAAACCCAAATAATCATGCATAAAAGTTTTAATGTGTCTCAGGTACGAAAAATAAATATTTGGCTAGTAATAGGTTTTAGGAAAAGTACCAGGGGTTACATGTACACCATAGAGCATATGACGTGGGGTGAACAAAAAGTAGTTCCTCAAGCTCATTATGCTCATTTACTCTCTCATAATATGTATACCCTGATTGCATCAAATGTGAGTAAAGGACTTGAATTGGAGTTCTATCACCTATTATGGCTCCCCGGATCTTACTTTGTGTGTTATATATAGTTTTAACGCTAGACACGTTATATGGATTACAACCATGTATTGTCGAAAGTATATGACGTGATTGTACGTTATACTCTGTCAATTGTTTGACCAAACCGAACTCATCATCCTTTAATCGCATTGCATATGGGAAACCATGCAACGACTCTGCCAAAGGATGATTATGCCTATCATCCTTCACCCTCAATCTCCAAAAAAATTGTTTTATGATATTTCGCCATGATGTGTGGTTTTGTAACCTTGCAAAAGGTTTTACCTCTCAAGGGATCTTGATAAGCCTGCAATCCCCACCAGGCAGTGTACCTGACTGTTGTAGTATAGTATAGTGACAAGTACCAGGGGCTTGATCGTTCAACTCAAAGAATAATGTTCACTAGGGTTAAAACTCAATTAAACTAGTTCTAGAGGTGAGGGGTGATTCTTTTTGTATTTTTGTATTTTATGGAAAGCAAGTAAAAATCTCGGGTGGGCGGAATTACTTGCTAATCAACTAACCCAAATAACTACAAATGCAAACAAAATAAAATAAAATGACGCTAAAGTAAATGTGGAGAAAACAATAATAAGAGAAAATGTGTTTACTTAGATTTCATTACTCCCTAGCTATCTTTTACTGGTTGATTAGTTTGTTACAATTGCATGGATGACGGGTTATATTCCTTAATACCATTCGTAGGGCCGTGTACGATCTTCCCTAACTCTATAAGCTTCTACCTCTTCCTATGTCGAGCCGACTACTAGCTCCTAACATGGCCTCCTTAGTAGTTACCTATGCATTAAATATAACCAATTTATCGTAGTACACATTTGATCATGTTTCTTAAGATGTTCAAGCAAGTTACCAAAGGGAAGTCTGCCAGTTTTCTTAAGCCTAACATCGAAATCATTCATCCACAACAATTATAAACAAACAACCAACCAATAATCAATATCTAAGTTTTATTACATCTAAGCAAACACAAAGAAAACCTAGCCTAGCATGTTAAAGTGAAGACAAGCATAAGATAAAATCAAACAACACATAGACATATTGAATGATTATTAGAAAACTTATCTTCAATTAAACATGGATGAAACAAGGGTTTGAAACCTTTAAAAATAAGGTGAAATTCGTCTAGGGTTTCTCCAAAATTCTCCTCTCAAAGTTGCACACTATATATAGAGTTTTGAGTCTGACGGCGTCAAGAGTAAATTTTGACGCCGTCAACTCGCCGCCATAAATACTATCGTATTGCCTAGATCCAATTCTGACGCTGTCATGTGTAAACGCCCTCTTGGTCGTCTCTTGTGTTTTGTACGTGACGGCCTTGGTGACGCCGTCACGTGTTAAATCTCAATTTCCATTCTGGCGCGTCACGTGTATTTTACATATCCACCTCTTTGTTAAAGGGTGACGGTGTCATAAGCAAATACTGATGCCGTCAGGTACCAAATTCAGCATGATTTGGAGACTTTGTCGTTTTCTTCACTTTTTCGCTCCAAAAACGTCCAAAATGCTTCCTTTTCCAGATTTCTTCTCCAAAGTACCTAAAATGACAAAATGAACGATTTAGGGGAATATTTGATCAAATAATCTCGACTTTGGGCTTAAATGACCTCCTAAAAGCGGTACACTTTTCATCTCATCACCCCACCAATTTGAATGGACAATTTGTTTTAGAGGTACTGGTTTACCGTTTTCCAGTACCTTCAGGTTCATAAATCCCACCCTTTGAACACCTAATTGATTTCGTACAAATAACCCTTTTCTGATTTTGGTTCTTTTTTTTACAATGATAAAACCGAGCCCCCGAGCTATATTTTGAACCCAATCCGTTTGTTGCTAGTCAGAACCGAACTCCTGAAAATACATTACAAATTTTAACATATTTTTATAACATATATAACTTTAACAAATTTTATACATTTATAACATTTAACAACTAATTTTAACATATTTTATAACATTTATAAATTATAATTACAACTTTTTTTTACAACTTACTTTTTTTTAACTTTAAAAACTTTTACAACTAATTTTTTTAACAAAATATTTTTAACTTATTTTATGTACAAAATATTTTTAACAAATTTTTTTTTAACAAAATACTTTCTTTTAACAAAATATTTTTTTTTAACTAATTTTATGTACAAGTTTTAACAAAATAAAAAAAATTACAACTAAATACTCTTTACAAATTTTACAACTTTTTTACACTTTTATAACATTTTTACAACTTTTTACACTTTTATAACATTTTTACAACTTTCTACACTTTTTACAACTTACTTTTTTTTTAACTAATTTTATGTACAAGTTTGAAAAAAAAAATACAACTAAATACTTTTTAACTTTTTTATAACATTTATAACTAATACTTTTTTATAACATTTTTTTACAACTTTTTTTATAACATTTACAACATTTACAACTTTTTTATAGCTAATACTTTTATAGCCTTTATACATTGTTTACAACTTTTGTTTTTTAAAAAAAAAAAAGAAAAAAAAAAAGAAGAAGAAGAAAACGCATTTTTACAACTAAACCTCACCCTCATATGATCTGTGGTCAAACACACACACACACCCCATACACACTCTGTCATAACACTCTCTTCTCTCTCTAAACTCACATCTCTTCTCTCTCTCACAATACGTGTTTCCTCTCTCTCTTTCTCTCTCTTACAAACGCGTTAGATCTAAATGGTGATGTTTATGTGATGGTTATGGTTAGATCCTGTGATGGTTTTTTAGATCTAAAACATTTTTTTTTTTTTTTTTTTTTTTTTTTTTTTTTTTTTTTTTTTTTTTTCAGTGAAAGGTTGTTTTATGTGATCTTTTTATAACCAACAATTTAAGAAAGAAAAAAAAAAAAACCATCCGTGATGATGGTTGGTTTTTTTGTTATATCTAAAAAAAGTGTTGTTAGATCTAAAAAAATTGATGGTTTTTTTTTGTTAGATCTAAAAAAAGTGATGTTAGATCTAAAAAAAAAATTGATTGTTTTTTTCGTTAGATCTAAAAAAATGGTGATGTGTCTGTGATGTTTCTTGATTTCTTGGTTTCTTGATGGTGATGTTTCTTTGATCTATTTTTTTAGATCTAAAACATCTCGATGGTGTTTCTGTGATGTTTCTCAGTGGTTTGGCTTGTGATAGTTTCTTAGTGATTATTTCTGTGATGGTGATGGTTGGTAAAAAGTTTTTGTGATAAAATTTTTATGTGATAAAAAGTTTAGATCTATAAAAAGTTTATGTGATTACGTGATAAAAAGTTTTAGATCTATAAAAAAGAGATGGTTTCTTGATTGATGTTAGAGATGGTTTCTTGATTGATGTTTCTTAGTGGTTTGGCTCGTGACAGTTTCTTAGTGATTATTTCTGTGATGGTTATGGTTGGTAAAAAGTTTATGTGATAAAAAGTTTGGATCTAAATAAATAGTATAAAAAGAGATGTGGTGATGGTTTCTTGATTTCTATGGTAATGGTTTAGATCTAAAAAAAATCTTAATACCATCTTTTTTTGGATCTAAAACTTATTTGGTTTCTGTGATGGTTATGGTTGGTGATGCTTTCTATGATGGTTATGGTTGGTGATGCTTTCTGTAATGGTTAACTGTTGGTGATGTGGTTATGATAAAAACCATCTCGTTTGGCTGGTTTTATTTTACCAACGAGATGGTTTATGTGGAGATATACATACCCTCTCTATAATTTTATCCTAACCCTCCATTTATGTGGGTGGTTCTGTGATGATACTTGTTGGTCCTTATATTGGTGATCATGGTTTAGAAAATGCTTTAGCAGTTGTGATTTTTCTTGAAACTGCTTATTATAAAATAAGCAGTAGTGACGAAACTAGAGAGGGTATGTATATCTCCACCAATTGTTTTTGCTTATATGCTTACAAGCAGTATACAAAGTTTCAATTTACGGCAATGATGATTTAAAAAAAACTTGATTTTGGCGTGGCATTACCGAATGGACGATAAAAAAAAACTTGATTTTGCAACCTTCGATGTTGCAGCCATATATGATAAAACAATAATCTGAGCAGCTTGTTTTTGTTTTGTGAATTGAAACTTTGTATACTGCTTGTGTTGAAAGCTATTTGCTTGATGGTTTAAGCAGTTTGCTTGATGGTTTAAGTAGTTTGCTTGAAACTTTGTGAATGGGGCAGTCACTTTCAAAGTGGTATATGCTTATGTTGAAAGCTATTTGCTTGATGGTTTAAGCAGTTTCTTGAATTGTTTAATGAAACTGCTTATAAAAAAATCAAGGACGGCGATGATGATTAAAAAAAAAAAAAAAAAAAAAAAAAAAAAAAAAAAAAAAAAAAAAAAAACCTTGTTGTGGCATAATCGAATGGACGGCAAACACTTTGCCACCTTCGAATTTGCCGCCATATGATTAAAAATAATAATTTAAGCCGTCTCGATGTGTATTTTTTTTATAAACGTAAACTTTTATATGTAATAGCGTAAAATTATACCTCGTTCGTGTAAAACGGTGATGAATTCATCATAAATTGAAACTTTGTATACTGCTTGTAGCTTGTCTTTGTTTTCCGAATTGAAACTTTGTATACTAGTTGTAGCTTGTCTTTGTTTTGTGAATTGAAACTTTGTATACTCTGCTTGTAGCTTGTCTTTGTTTTGTGAATTGAAACTTTGTATACTCTGCTTGTAGCTTGTCTTTGTTTAGTGAATTAAAACTTTGTATACTGCTTGTAGCTTGTCTGTTTTGTGAAGGAGAAACTTTGTGAATGGGGATGTCACTTTCAAAGGGTATATAACCATGCATATGTGATCTCAAAAACGTGTTTCACAACCATGCATATGTGATCATCACCAAAAACGTGTTTCACAACAATAGTGATCTCAAACCCGTGACTTCAAAGGACTACCCGTGACTTAAAGACTGAAAAAGCATATATGCTTTGGACTAGCTTTTGACTACTTCTCTTTGAAAAAAAAAAAAAAAAAAAAAAAAAAAACCTTATACCTACCTACTTTGGTCAAGAAAAAAAGGGAAAGAAAAACCAGTTTGAAAAAGAAAATAAAAAAAATCCTAACTAGTACTACTAACTTTGGAAAAAAAAGAAAAACAACAGTATAAGACGAAATTAAAAAAAAAAAAAAAAAAAAAAAAAAAAAAAAAAAAAAAAAAAAGTTAAAAAAGTACACCTCCATAGGGAGGGTTTTGTACCCGATCCCATAGGGAGGGTGTGATTAGGGGTTCTCAAATAAAATTAGGGCTAAGCTATCCAAACCCTCTCTAGTTCTACAAAGCAAACCCTCCCTACTAGGGAGGGTGTACTGTTTGTCTTTTTTTGTTTTTTTTTTTGTTATTATTATTATTTTTTTTATTTTGTTTTTTTGTTTTTTTGACCCATGTGATAACTCTACCTAACCTATCTACTACCACATAATCTCTACACACTCTGCTATCTATCTCTCTCACTCACTCATTTCACTCTCTCACTCATTTCACTTACCTCCAACACCAACCTCCCTCATAACCTCCCTCTAATTCAATTAGATCTATATCTAGAAAAAGATAAATGGAGATGATCGGCTGATTTGGTTTCGTTGTGATTGGTTTTTTTAGATCTCGATGTGGTGGTTTTTTTTAGATCTCGCTAGGCTATGGTGGTTTCGTTTGGTTGTTTTTTTTCTTTCTACGCTCTAAACACTTTAAATTTGTCATCATGGAATAAATTTTCAGGAACCATACCAAAAATTTATAATAATCTAACAAAGAAATTTAATCTAGATCTCGTATGTTTTTTTTCCTGTAATCGTGTGTGTGTGTGTGTGTGTGTGTGTGTGTGTGTGTGTGTGTGTGTATATATATATATATATATATATATATATATATATATATATATCTAGATCTCGTATGTTTTTTTCCTGTAATCGTGTGTGTGTATATATATATATATATATATATATATATATATATATATATATATATATATATATATATATATATATATATATATATATATATATATATATATATATATATATAAAGAGATGGGAAAAAATTATGTAGTTCGTTTAGATCGTTTATACGTGATGTCTGTAACGCTCGGTACTTTTCTTAAACCTATTTTACGAGCTAAAACCTTTACTTTTGATTTTCATCAACTTTTGAACTTCTTTGAACTCGTTTGGGTTTGAAAATCCATGGATATCTTGCTTAGTGTAAGCGTTATTCCTTTATCGAGCCGGCACAACCTAGAAAACTCAAATCGTATTGCATTTGCCAAATTATTTGAATTATATTGAGTTTGAGAAAAACTTTGAAGTTTATGCTTGATTTTATTGGAAAAATGATTTCGTGAACAATGGCGCAAGTTTCGTAATTTTTCGAGTCCGTTTGCTATGTCGTTTGGACCCCGAAGCGTTTTCGTGAGAAGTTTAACTACGTTGACAGTTATGGTCCTCGTGATAATTACCCTTTACAACCCTACACTTTCATTTATTCCATTCCTATCCTACAACTTCTTAATATAAATACCCCATATTTATTTTTATTTCGGTGTACTATATTCGATTTTGCTGGGTATACGGCAAGTACCCGGCCTTGGGGGCACTATTATATTATGAAATTCCGTGGTTATTGTTGATTCCAGTACAGAGTTACTGATGATTGGTTTGCTTAACGTTTTGCGTGTCATGAACTTAGCATCATCAACCGTATGTATGCACGTGTTGCCTCTACATATTGGGTGTTACCTTGATTTACCCGGTATTTGCATTCGTTGCTTATATCATATGATTAAAACCTTGTGCTCAACTTTATTATTTAAACCTATGGATTCACTCAACCTTTGTGTTGACTTTTAGCATGTGTATCTCAAGTGTTAGATTTTGCCGCTACATATTTTACTTGGATGAGCTTGGCGAAGGGCATGGCTTGGTCATAGAAGACACCGAAAACCGTTTAGGACTATTTTAAATTTATTTTTGAACTATAGCTTCCACACTAATTTTAATTGTTGTAAATTGAATGTTTTAAATTGTGAAATTTTCTTCTAAAATGGTTTGTGTAAAACCGTTCTTTGTACCTCTTGTTTTGTAACAATCGAGTAGCACCCTCCAGACTTGTAGGCTTCCGCTGATCTGGTTTTCGGGGTGTCACAGAATGGTATCAGAGCCAAGGTTATAGAGAACTGGTATTTTCAAAACCCAGACTATAACCATTTTTCCTATGACCAGAACGTGCCTTCCTGCCAAGCCAATGCCTCGCGTGTGATTATAATTGCTGATGATATTGATGTCATGCTTGATAGCATGTTTGATGAGATATTTGTTGGTGATCGTTAAGCAGTCAAAGGACAAAGGACTTGACAAAAACTTTAACAAAAAAAGTTATAAAACAAAAAAAACCACAAAAGTTATCTTAGCACACCAAAAATGAAAAAAAAAAAAAAAAAAAAAAAAAAAAAAGTAAGAGAGAGAGAGAGAGAGAGAGAGAGAGAGAGAGAGAGAGAGAGAAGTTAAAAACTGTACAAAAAAAGCCAAACAAAAGAGAGAAAGCACGAAGAAAAAAAAAACATGAAGTACAAAACTAGATAGGGTTTGGGCATAGGGAGGGTTTGTATAGTACGACCCAATAAAATTAGGCGGTTGATATCCCAACCCTCCCAAAATGGTTATCCGCACCCCCCCCCCCCTTTTTTTTATTTTTTTATTTATTTATTTTTATAATTTTGTTTATATAAAAAAGCTATAAACCTGAAAGTGCGGAACAAAAAATATAAAGTTTAATAAGTCAAATGCTTAAAACTGACAGAAATACGGAACAGAAACTGACAAAAAAATGTGTTATACAGAAATTAAATGGGGACAAGAGAAGGGGACAAGGGGACAAAGGTGGGCCAGAGGGTGTGGTTAACACAACCCAAGGTTATGTTAACCAGATCTCCCTAGTGGAGGAATATTCCTTTTGTCTCCTCCTTTTCCCTCTTTTATTTCAGTACAACACAGTTTTTTGTCAGTTTCTGTTTCGTATTTTTGATAGTTTTAAGTGTTTGACATATTAAACTTTATATTTTCGGTTCCGCACTTTCAGGTTTATAGTTTTTTTATATTAGCAAAATTATAAAGAAAAAATAAAAAAATAAAAAAATAAATAAAAGATTAAGGGGGTGGGGATAAAAAAAATAGGGAGGGTGGGGATAACTGCCCCCTATATAAAGGGTTGTGTTGACCGGACGGGGGTGACCCCACTTGTCCCCCTGTCCTTTTCCTCTTTGTCCCCCCTTTTTTCCAGTGCAACACAGTTTTTTTCAGTTTCTGCTTCGTATTTCTGACAGTTTTAAGCGTTTGACTTATTAAACTTTATATTTTCTGTTCCGCACTTTCAGGTTTATAGCTTTTTAATATAAACAAAATTATATACAAAAAAAAATAAAAAAAATTAAAAAAAAGGGGGGGGGGGGGGCGGGGGAGTTTGGCTAAAAATTTTGGGACCGTTCGGATAACTCACCCCTATATAAATTATGGGCAATGTTATACGTACGGGGGGACAAGGGTGGCAGGCCCCTTGTCTCCTCCTTGTCCCCTATTTTTTTTCCAGTATAACCCCGTTTTTTGTCAGTTTCTGTTCCGTATTTCTAACAGTTTTAAGCGTTTGACATTATAAACTTTACATTTTATGTTCCGCACTTTCAGGTTTATAGCTTTTTGATATAAACAAAATTATAAAAATAAAAAAAAAATAAAAAAATAGGGGGGGGGGGGTTCTAAAAACTAGGGGAGGGTGTGGTCAACACTAGCCTAAATTATATTTTTCTCTCTCCAACATCAAATCCAAATCCTAAAACCTTCTATAAATCAAACGGGCCCTAAGAACATGAAGTGAGATTTGGCTGCATGTGACAACTTAAAACTGGTACACTCTACTCACATAGCTAAAAAGAATCTCATCATTAGATTTGATTTTATTTTGATCATTTGGACAAAACCATTTTACTCTCCACTATTTTTATACAGAGTACTTCTTTCATATTATACTAGCGGGATATATGCGCATTGCATCAACGGATAACATGCAATTAAATTCCCTTTTTTTGGTAAAAGATTTCTCTGGTAAAATATATTACTCGAAAAAAAGTTAAGTATAATGGTTGAGGGTGAGTCCCACAACTCAACCCATAAAGGCTAAACAAACACTCCTATAGAGAATAAGACCTATCCTATCATAAGAATGACATGTCATATTTATGCATAACAAGAAAGAAACCTATCTAATTTGACCATGAAGATGAATGTCATATGCATTAGCATACTCCTATTGTGCACTAGTCAAACCATAGTAATCAAGATCTTCATCATTATAAGGGCTTTAATCATAGTTATCCTATTTCCATCTTTCAAATAAGCTCTTCTTACTAGCTCCACCACCACTTTTAGGACCATCATTCGTCATGTAACTAGAAGTTTCAATTACAACTTCAAAAACTTCATCATCATCATCATCACTTTCTAAATTACCAAAATCAAATTTCGAATAATCATCCTTTTTATGAGTTTAGGAACCGGCAAATCTAGATAGTCACGAAAGTCATTGGACGCATTGATTTCAATCAAAACTCTTGCATAACTACTATGTCCCCGTGACTCCAAACTCAATCCATCCGGAGTGTAGGCAACAATAGGGACATCGTGAAACTTCACCCATACCGGAACACATGAAAAATTTTCCTTAAAAAGACTTATTGACTGAGACCACTTGTTGAGAAAGATGGGGATTCCACGAATCATCCAAGGACCATCACGAAGAATAGCCTCAGCATCCTTTGTAGACGAGAACTTGAAGAAGAAGAAGAAATTGTTCGCATTCATTGTAACTTTCCTAATACCATATTTACCCTAATGCCATTAAAATTTACAGCAAGAAATGTTTTTAAAGTTATATATTTTATGATACAATAGCTTTCCTGATGACGACAATTTTAGCTTTGAACAACTTTAATCAATAAAAAATTAACTCATATAAAAAATGTAAATTACCCATGTGATATTGTGGCAATACATAGACGGTAGCTGGTATATTATGGAGATATGAGGTTAAAATAACTGACAATGGCCCGTACTCGTAAGTTATTTTTAAATAAAAACACAATATCGAATTTAAAAAAAAAATCATTTACATCATGTTAAGAAAATTTTCATCTTGTTGACAAAATCATGTTATGGGATTTTTTCTTGGATAAGGTCGACCACCATCTTTTGTTGTTTACTTTAGTTAGAACTGCGATCGACTGAATTGCAGCTAGGGGAGGGATGGGTTGACATTTCGGGTTATATATATGGGTCAAGTGTCCTGAAAAGGTGACGGTTGTCACAAACCGGTCTCTCTCCACACCTAGGATACCCCTAGGTCTACATAGAACTAACTACATATATAAAAAGGCCATCATACACAAGATTTCAAATCATATTCGGACTTTTAGCATATGATATCACCAAGCCAATGACATATTCAGGGGCTCACATGGTGGAGATTTGACATATGTCGTTTTAAGTTTTGATAATGGTTATACAAACAGTTCCTTTTTCTATGTCTATAAGTTATGATGGAGAGTAATATGTCATTTTTTTTTTTGAAAACACAGTTTATCTCCAACTTATTGTTTTCTCGAGATGTATAAAATAAGAAATAAAGTACTGTAATGAAGTTAAGATATTAGGGAAGATTGAGGATGACCCTACTTATTCCTTTTTTTAATGTCTAAAAGTTACAATGGGGAGTAATGTCCTTTTTTATGTCATAGGCTATTGCAAAAGTGTTAGTACTATGTTTTTACTTTTCGAAAACCAAGTAAATTACGCAATCGAAATAATTTAAACTTTGAATAAACAATATATATTCATATTTAGATTAAACATGCACCAATCGAACAACTAGCTACCAAAACACGTAAATTACACTATAGAAACAGTTTAAACCGTATAATAACACTAACACAAACTAAAAAACGAGATTAAGTACACTAACCTATATTAACATTAACTAACATCAAAACAATTTAATATGTCAATAAACTATCAAACTAACTAACAATTAGGTTTAAACACAAATCAATCAAGCAATTAGTTATCAATAATGTTAAGATCCCAATATATTAATCAAACACACTCATATAAACTTAGAGAGAGAAAGTGAGATGAGGATGGAGAGAGAAAGTGAGAGAAAATAGATACTTATATTTCACCTATTAAGCACACACTTTTACACATACAAGCATCACCTCATAAATAAGACTTGTGAGACTTTATATAGTTCCTAGGCTCCACATGTTGGGCCTTAAGATGGGTTTTGGTGTTGGACTTGGTGTACATAATTTATAAGGCTTATCTTACTTTACTAACTAGTTATCCAAGTCCATAGCCCGATATTACTAATGTAACTAACTATTACAACGTATTATAACATGTTACAAGGTTCCAAATAATATAGAATAACAATCAATTTAAATGATATTTTCGTAATGCTAACAAATAAGCTATAATACATATATAAATGAAGTTTAATTTGTGTAATATGACCTCAAAATGAGAGGTATAAGGGCTTTTTAAAAGGTAAAGTGACTTTGAACAACAATTAACAAATTAAAAGCTTTGAAAAGGGGGAAATAAGGTACCGATAAGTTAAAGGTGAATCCGAAGTGAAGAAGAAGAAGAATGGAATTGGGTGGATGAGATTTTGAAATGATATTTGTTTTCCCGCTCATTGGGTGTTAAACATGTCAAAATTGGTTATGCTAGTGTTGACTTTTGATATATTTTAGTTTTACTGGTTTCAAAATTTTTTAGGGTGTGTTTATTTTACTGTGGATGTAGGATTAATGCGTCTTTTGGTTTGCAAAAGGTTTTAGAAGATTTGGTTTAGTATGAAAACAATTTGACGTGATAGAAAAAATTAGTATTTGAGCTCTTTGATTCATATGCTTTTTTTGAATTTTTAAAGAATCATGAAATTGTAATTAAGGCCCCTTGGTTGATGGGTTTAGGCATGGTTTTAGGATATGATGATAAAAATGTTCATATGTTATAAAGGCTAGGCTTCAAAGATTGGACTAAAAGTAAAATACTAAGGGCCTGTTTGTTTGGGGTGTTTTGCATTGTGGGTTTGGCTTCAATCCAAAACATTGTTGTTTGGTTCAAGTTTTGGATTTCACAAAACCTTAAGGGCCCACAAAATTGATAGTAGGGGGAGGTGGTGGGTTTTAACACTATTTCCCAACTAATTATTTCAACCACATATTTTTGTATAACTATACATATAATGATATTATAATATATTTTCTCTCTCTTACATTAAATACAAATCCAAATCCAAATCTAAATTCAAATTCAAATCCGAATCCGAATCCAAATCCAAATCCTAAACCCATCTATAAATCAAACGAGCCCTAAGATTGAGACTTAAACCAACATGGTGGGGCATCTAGAAAAGTCACCTACATGAGTAATGTTAACACAAGTTTGCGGGGTTTTTTTTTTTTTTTTTTTTTTTTTTTTTTTTCGTGAGTTGATATGTAACACTTGCCTCTCATTCATTTTTGTACTAATATTTTAGAAATAATATTTTTTATATTTAATTGTATACTATGTTATAAATAAGTTATTATTTTATATTACATTTATCTTTCCTACTTTAAATCATAATCGTGATTCTAAACCCATATATAAACCAAACGGGCCCTTAGGGTGTATTTGGTTGAAGGGTTTGGCTTGTGTTTTGGGACTCAAAAGAAAAAATATTTGTTTTGTTAAAATATTTAGGATTGGGATCTTCGCATGAGTTATAAACTTTTGAACTATTTAAAAGTCAGAGCTAAGTTTAAATAAAGGTGTGGGCCCATTTAAACTATTCTATTGTACTTAACATTCCTATGATTAATATACTTCACCAGGGTAACCCTTTACCCAAAAAACATTAGGGTTGTGAGGCTTAGAAGTGTTATATACCGATGTTTATTGATTTAGTTTATAATATTTTGTGGGCCTAGTAGTAACATTGGAGGATTTGGGTTCATTTCTCTTATGAAACGAACTTGGGGTTAACAAATTTGCTTTGGTTACCCTTAGTTAATTTTTTAGGCTGAATATTCGGTTGTTTTGCTATAAGTGGCCTATAAAAACATGATTCTAAGTAAGAATTTTCGATGGTAACATATTACTAGAAAGGGAGAATTGCATACATATCCCTACAAACTAGGGCTTAGCAAATGACCCGAACGAATTTTGATGCAATTAATTACATAGATATAACCAACTATGAATTGAACATGTGATGCATCTTATTGATAAAAAAACTACCGCTATAACCCAAGGACGAATTTTGATGCAATTAATTACATAGATATAATCAACTATCAATCTGGTAATAAGAAATTAAATAATTATCGAATCAACTGCATCACTTATCACTGAACACTAGACATTTAAATTTGTAACAATTAAATGTATAGAAATCCAACCAATTATAATCTGGTAAAACAGGAAATCAAATAAATTTGTTGTTGTACAAGGGTATCATGGACATTTTATATTTAAATTAGATTTATCATATTTTTTTTGGTTTTAAATGTATATAAATAATTATTCGGATATATATATGAAATATTTAGGGTGCGTTTAGTTGGGGGAAAACACCATTGTTTTCTACAAAATGTTTTTTGAAAAACAAGAAAAACAAAGATCGCGTTTAAATAAGCGTTTTCCAACAAAATGTTTTACAAAACTCAAATCCCCTATTTCCTAACTTAACAAGAAAAATTACAAAACAAAATTTAGTTGTTTTCCTTTGTAACCCACAACCTTCCTCCCTTTCTTCAAAATAGAAAATGCAAACATCAACTAAACGCATTTTTTTATATTTTTAAGTATTTTGTGAAGATAAATTTCCCTTTCAAATTTTTACAAAACTAGAAATAGAAAACAAGAATTTTTTTTCTCCAACTAAACATACCCTTAAGATTTAGTAAGGATATATATATATATATATATATATATATATATATATATATATATATATATATATATATATATATATATATATATATATATATATATATATATATATATATGAGTTTTTGTTGGAATATATATGCGGTTGCCAAAAAAATATTTTTAAAAGATACATATTTTGTTAAATTAATTTCGAAAACGCAATGCTCATTTAAAAAACTCCATTGCATTATGACCCCGTTTAAAGATTTTTGTTATAAGAACACCAGATGAATACCCGACAAAGAAACGGTGTATAACGGCTAATAATTATACTTGTGATGGTGGGAATCTTGATGCAACACTTACGAAAAAATGGTGCTACAATTTTGTGCTAGATAATGTGGGTCTTTGATTTATCCTGTGAGTCCCTAATTCTTTGTTAGTGTATTTTTTGTAAAGAATTGTAGCTACTCCCTCTGTTTCAAATTATTGTCTGTAATTACGTAGTTTAATAAAAATTAAGTCACTTTAATTTTCAACCACTCAAATGAAATATGCATCTACTAAATTATCTAGTTTGTACTTAAAAAAAAGAAAGTGGACACTGAGACATCCCAAAAAGAAAATATAGAAATAATTTTAAAACGGAGGGAGTAATTGGCTACAAAAATTGTAGCTAAACTATCCCCATATACAAATCGTGTGCATTCCTTTGCATTTCACAATAACCTGGGGCTAAATCTGTAGTGGTCACTTTTGGAGTTTTAGGTATTTGTCAAACGACTTGGTAGCAATTAAATATGTGTTAAATTGTAGAATAGAAAATTATTACACGTCGCTTGTATCATCTCAAGGTTACAAGACATTCTGAATAATAAAAATACTTACAACCATTGAGCAACAACAAAGGAGAAAATCGCACGCCTTTTGGATTCTGTTACACTTAACTATTTTGACACTCTCTTGAGCAATGATACAATAACAAGCACCCCGCTAAAATTCATACATACCGACCTCAGCTCCTCCAGTTATGAGGAGAAGCAGGATTCCTATGGTTTATAGCTGTAAATACAAACAAGGAGCCCTAGATATTTATTGTTGCATCCCACAATCTGAGCAGTCCATTACGGCCACCACTGCATATCCTTTTCCGTTCAAGATCTGAAGCCACACATCTTACCTGAAAAAGTACATGATAGTATGATACTACCCTCAATAACACTCACATGGCCTCAAATATAAACGGACTGGCTCTAGCAACAATTAAAGTTAACCCGTCATGTTTACAAAATTAAATATGACAACTTTTATTCGCGTGAAGATATGCTAATGCTGGGAAATTATGTGTATGCGAAATCTACCCGCTCATAAAGGTTTGAAGTGTTCATGAACTGTTGTCATGACACCAAGCTTGGTATCTACGAATCTTCAAAACATACATGAGCATATTATGGTAAATATGTGATTTGCTGGAAGCAAATTTTAGTGGTTCAAGTAACTCCCTCTGTAGCAAACTAAAAGCAAAAAGTGTGTACATGCTAAAGATGGGAATAAATGTACTTATATGACAATTTTGGATGATAGCTAACAAAAGCTAATCTTTGATTTAACTATACAAAAAAAATAGCGAATTTGAACATGCAAAAGAAAGTGTTTTCAAAATGGTTCTGGTAAACTAATCAAATTCATGTACATAGCCAAGAGACTCCTTTACTA
Source organism: Artemisia argyi (assembly GCA_030686995.1). NCBI lineage: Eukaryota > Viridiplantae > Streptophyta > Magnoliopsida > Asterales > Asteraceae > Artemisia > Artemisia argyi. Next base: position 61,803,051 of record CM060700.1, read on the forward strand.
GGGTAAAGGTAGCGGTTTCGACTAATTTGTGGGTGAATGGGTTGATATGGATTATATTTTTTTCTCTAGCGGTCACGTCGGTATAGTCAAAATATTCGATCAAGCGGACATGGTCAAACACGTCAAAATCCGCTCAAAGGTTATTCAAAAGGAATGTATAAAATCTCCTAATTGTTTTGTTCAAATAACTTATAAAAGAATGTGTTTGTGGGTGAATCTCACCCACTGTGAATGAAACTAGTTTTAACCAGTTACCTAAAGGACCAATCACTACCTCTAATCGTTCAGAGACACAAGGAAATACATACCATTGCTACGGTTTTTTGGGGTGTTCTGTAGAGCTGCCAGCTAGAAGTCTTAGAAACAGTGCCAGAGAATTGAGGACGATGGAAGAGAGACATTGTATTATCAGCAGCTCCAATTCCCAACCAATTCTCCCCAGCATTAATGGAAAGAACTGCACCACTATGGATCGTCACATTTTTTGAGCTTTTCAATCCTCCTGCAAATAACAATAATCGAAAATCTTGAGTTCCCCATCCTAATAAGAAGTCCATTATTTCCAAAGCGTAACAGATGTATACTCAACATTTAATGTGTCTGAAACTTAATTTCTTAAGATTATGATATCCTACAGGAATTCTCCATGCCCCAAAACAGATGGACTTCCATATATCCTTTAAGGATGGCTCAGGGGTGTTTGGATATGCCTTCTAAAAGTTATCCGAAGATCATATGGTCAGTTGCTTAATGCTAGTGACAGTTAGGTAATACATGTCAATAATCAAATTTTCTCCCACTAACTCCTTACCTGATTATCTAAACCTGATTATTTTGACAGCTAGTAATCAGTTTACCCAAACACTTCAAACTACAAATTGCAACATTTACACAGAAGTTTCAGTTTAAATGCACATCCAAACACCCCATCAAATTTTACATCCACCTTGATGGTTAAGTGATTCATTTTACTATATCTGTGTCCTTTCATCAAGAAAATTACTAAGAGTAATAATAAATGCAGTTGGAAGGTTTTTGCTGTTCTCACCGTCCTCATTTTCCCAAAACTTGACCAAACCATCACTTGAACCTGAAAAGAGATATGTTATACTTCAGAAGGGTGACGTTGGGATTCAAAAAAAAAAAAAAAAAAAAAAACCCACACACACACACACACACACACACACAAACACAAACAGACACACACACAACTTAAATGGCAATTTTGACCCATTTACTTATGAATGGGTTGACTCAGGTATGTTTATTCCAAGCCGTTAAATAGGTCAGATACTTTTTTTTAGAAAAAATGGAACCAGATGAAATACCCCCAATGCAGTTTCAATGCATATAACATCCATTTGCTTTATTCAGATTTTTGGGTAGTTACTGTCACTGAAAAAAAAGGTCTTTGTAATTAAAGTAGCACATTGATTATAGAAAAAGACAATTAAGAGTTTCAAGTTCACACGACCTCTTTCAACCAGTACTGCCAAGTGGCCTTTTTCGACAAGGCTGTTTCGAAAAGTTACCATCTTGTGACATAATAATTTGACTTGAGAGGTATCAATAAAAAGGGTTGAACAATGTAATAAAGAAATCACAAACCCGTTATAACTCCTCTATCTGACTTTGAGTACTCAACACAAAGAACTGGGCCAGCATGGCAAGCCAGTACAGCATCACACGTTCCTCGAGAAATGGACCACATTCGAGCAGTCCAGTCATCACTACCAGTTATTACAGTATCCCCAACCATTCTTATTGATCTGCACACCAATCAATAATCATTAACTCATGAGTCCAGAGACCAACAATACACAGAATATCAGTCCATAATAATGTCTAAACTCACCTGATCCATTTAGAGTGTCCTAAGAGTTTGTGCATTTGTCGACCAGATCGAATGTCCCATATGTTTGCAACCCTGTTAATGGAAACCAACATTATGATTACTGTTCTGGAGAACACATTACTATGATAGTGTAGGTGCTCTTTAAATAAAGATTCCATTTCAAGTTTTAGGTTAGAAAAATATATCTAGGAGCAAAAGAGGTAATTTAGGCCCATTTACTTGTAAATATGTGGATTTGGGTTGTGTTTAATCAAATTCCGGATAAGTGGTTCAAATATAAAAAAGGAGTCCAAGGAACAGGTCAAACGAATTGAAAGGCACCAAAATATATTTGTTAAGGCATACAAATATACACTCTCCAAAAAAATTATACAAATTTCTAGATTAGTATTGTAACAGCGTTATTATATTGTTACGATCAACAAGTTGATAAATTACAAAGAAAAGTAACGAATGGAGAAAAGTGTTTGTGGTCAACCCAACATGGCCTGCTACCACCCTTCCGGGCATTCTTTCAAATGGCAACTCACACACCCATTACACAACTGTAATTCATAACATAAATTTGCATACCCGTCTCTTCCAGCAGCAGCCAGGACTCCAGTAGAGTCATCATATTCCATGCAAAGGACAGCACTGGAGCAACGACCCACGGTAGCAACACACATATCAGTTCTTACATCCCACATTTTTACTGTTCCATCATATGCTGCAGTCAACACACGCTCCCCAGATAGCATGCGAGCACAGCTAACCTACAATGATGAATGAAGGGTTCAGGAATGCTGAAATTTGTGAGATTTAGAACCTACCACGTGAATTCAATAATAGTTTCACATGTTCAAAGAGCTTATCAGTATTTTTGAATATATCAAGTTATGCAAGTAATCGTAGCATGCATACTGGTGCATAAATGGAAGACATCAGCATAAAGTACAAGAAATAGCAACATAATTCCCACCCTTACTTCCTTTGTGATGCAGGATGGAAATATGAAAGTGTTTACACTCACCAAAATTTATAAAATTCTGAACTATCAAAATGACATAAATGGTCCTTTGTGGGACTTTCAGACTTCAGAACTTCGTGTGCACTACAAATTGAAAAAAAAAAAAAAAAAAAAAATAGTTCTTTTGTACTGTGTGTATTCCGCCTAATCTATGTACGATGGTGCTATTTGGAACTCATCACGATGTTCTGGAAATAGGTTTGTGTTTTGCCCGGTCCTCTTTGGATACTGATCGCGCATATATAAAAAATGTCTTTACAAAACATTATCTCTCTTTTAAATTGATTTAGACGCAAACATGTAAAGATTTTGGAGGTATCTGGTATCATTTGTAAATGAATGCTATGTATTAAAAGCAAAAGAAACATTTCTTTTAACCAATTTCATATTCAATGAATTTGACAGTCAGCCGGGGACAAAAGGATCAGAGAACAAACAATTTGATGACAAGAAGAATAATCATCTCAGCAATTAATATACTTATTAAGAGAATAAGTTAAGGAGTTAGCGAAAACCTCAGCATCATGGCCCTTCAGCTCTTCTAGAAGCTGCGTGGTCTGTTTATCCCATACAAGCACATAGTGATCATCAGATCCTGATACAATTTTTCCTCGATCAGAACTAATTGCCCTCACAGTCCTGTATACCATGGAAAAAATTAATGTGAGAACTTCTTAGACCCAGTACCAAACTAATGCACCTCACTTGACAAGTTTTATACTTCAAAAGCATCATCACCTTGTATGCCCTTTTAGAGTTGCTCTGAGTTCATTACCACGAAGACTTGGATCCCAAATCTTAACCTGCATTGCATCAAATTTAGGTCAAATACCATAAGGTATAAATATTGAAGAATGTACTTTTACATGGATAAATTCGTGTGATTTAGCATAAAAGAGGTCAAATAAAAGATAGTTAAAATGGTAAGGGATAAGACTGGTCAATTGGATTGAAATCTTCCAAAGACTATTTTATACGACCCACTAAATTTTTCATATTATGAAACCAATTTTGCATCACACCTAACAAAATAATTTGAGAAATGGACAAGAAACTGTTTCCAGAACAACCCCTGACCCAGTCTGGCATTAAGAAGTGACCAGTTTGACCCATTAACTTTTTAACCAGCGGAACCACCATCTACAATCTACATGCAGTCTTAAGTTAATGACTGAAAGACAATGTGACTACTAATCATAGTATATAACAATAACACCTAGATCTTACCGTGCAGTCTGTACTTCCACTTATAAAAAATCCTGCATCTTCACGGTCGCCTACAAGGTCCCAAACTTCTCTCTGTGTCACACAATGCAGTGCTGTAATTGCACCATTGTGACCTCTAAGTGTTCGGATGCTAGATTGTAGTTTAGGCTGCCCAGTAGTACCGTTCTCACTTTTAGCTATTCTCGTACCAGATACGAAAACAAGTTAAAAAAAAGATAACACTTAATTATAAAAATCGAACAAATATTGTTCCCAAAGGATGCTATACCTACCTTGATCAGACGTCCCTTTACGGACACGAGTGAACGAGTTGGCCCTTAAAGTAGTATCTCTGGTAAACATGCTCTGGACCCAACTCCTGCCAGAAGCCTCGGCAGGTTGTTGAGTGTCGGTGGTAACATCTTGTGGGCGTGGGGAGGGTAATGCCAAAGAAGTCATAGCCTGGGACTTGACTGAATATACTCCCCAATAACCAACACATAATTGTTGGATATGCGACATATATCCCCTAAGTTTTATCTGGTGGAAGTTAAAAAGGAAAGATTCAGAAAAATTTGTTTGGAATTTAAACAAGCTTATTTTAAGGAGCATCTCACGAAAAGCACTAATTAAGTAGTGCATGACATGCAGCAATGTGAGCAAGATACTTCCATTTAGATGGAATCCTGCCTGGTTTCCCAATTATACAATCATAATTTGAAATCTGTGCGATAGCATATGTTTTCTAGAGAATATTTAATATCCAAAAAACTAAAATTAGGGCAGATGTATAATACGAATGCCTACATTTATATAATTACAATTTTTTTATAAAATCACTTAAATTAGTGAATAATTATGGAGAATTTATTCCATTTCTGGAAACTAATTAGCGGAAATACCAAGTAGTATTAATTAATACTTTATTTGTACAGGAAATGCAAAACTACTAACAATAAAAAAATTATAATGGATACAAGTAGTTTTTGGGATTAAAAAAGTTAACTGGAACAACCTTAAAGGACAAAGTTACTGCAAAGTGTTCACCAGAAAACATAAAACAGAAGGTTTCGTGTGACTGATATTTTCAGCATGCCATAAGTTATGAGCTCATAATATACACCATACCATGATGGTAATAATGAAATTGTAAATTACATCATAACATTGTGTTTCATGATTGAGTATAAACTAGAAAGAAAGTTTCAGTGGTGTGACTGTCAACTGTCTAACACACCCATACTAAAACCTAGTCCAAATCACCAGGGACGTGGAGTGATGGAAGAAGGAACTAGGTCGTTAATGAGAATTGAAAATTTTAGATGATTTTTAATATCAAATATTAACTTCACGAATGTATAATTTTAGAAATATATATCTCAAAATGTTTAACTTACAATATGACTGTAACCAATGTTGTTCTTCCCTGCAATTGTTTCGATGATATACCAAGAATCCGTATCAGGAAGACCTAACCCAGCCTTTATAAAAACAAGAACTAAATCAGTATAAAAATATGAAAATATGCTAACCATAAAATAGTGACACAATAGTTTTTCTTTTGAGACGTCAGGAGAAAAATATACCATGTGTGTGGCCAAAATGATTAATTGTGCAGTCACCAATGCCGCATAGTTAGTTGACCTGACAAATTGTTATACAATAATAAAGTTCAAGAATCATGATATTATTTTTCGGTTCAAGATTAGTGGTTTAATTGGGTTTTCCTTGAAATACATCATTTTAAAGGAAAAGTGGGATGCCATAAACAACAGATTGTTACTTACTTGTTTGAAAAGCATTCCATTAGATACTCGAAGTATACATCCCAGAAGCTGCAATAGGATTCATAGATATAAAGAACATTGACACACAAAAAGATGTAAACACTTAAATTTTTTGATATATACATAGTTACTTCCCTTGAGCTACACAGTGAATAAATATTATCACTAGCCAGAACTTATTGTTAAAAGTTACGTATAAATATTAATTAGTAAATGTCTAGTATCGAACCCGAGACCTCGGGATTGCACACTTTACAAACAAGAATAATGTAAATAAATATATATATGTTAAATGTATCGTATATATATATTTATAAACACTTAAGGGACTAAATAATCATTAATATTAAACGTAAGTATTAATTATTATTAAGGGATAAGAGAACGAGGACTAGAGTGTAACTTGGGAGTCAAGAAGGATCTAGAAACACCCCAAGGGTGCCTAGGCCGGTCGAAGCCCACACCATGGGTCGATCCACCCTTGCTTGTGCTCCAAGGAATCACCTAGTATATATACAAGGCCAAGGATTAGGGTTTCACATCTCTTGTGCACACACACAAAACCCTAAAGTTTTCTTCTCCTTGTTTCTTCTCTTGGTCGATCGATCCTCACTCCCATAAGGGTTTTAGGATCGAAATTTTCATAAGCAAATTAAGTGTTTTGTTTACTTGCATCAAACCTTTATTCGTTGGTAGTTTGTGTGTACAAGAACGAGGTAATTACTTACTTTAGTAATTATCAAGAGATCGATAAACAAAACGGTAAGGGGTTTATCATTGATCTAATTGTACAAGAATCAAGGTTTATTTGAAGTGCATCGGGTATGTTTTCTATTTATGTTTTAGTTAATCTTTATACGTGTTATTACTTGATCCTAGCTTCCGCAATATGTGTACTTTGATTGTCAAACTCTAACAGTGGCATCACGAGCCATGGATAACATGTAATTGATTACTAAAACGTAATAAAAATCGGATCTTTAATTGTTTTAGATACATGTTTTTCTAGGGTTTTCTTTAAATTTTTTTAAAAATTTTTGTAACCCTAACCCTAATTTTAAGGGGGGGGTCGATTTCCACTATAAAACCCTAATTAGGGTTTGTGGTTTTCTTGATTATATAATAATCATATAGAAACCCTAGGTCTAAACCGGTTTTTGTGGACATACTTGTGACCTATGTGCTAATTGTTAGGTTAATCCGTGACGAAACATGCATGTTAGTCATGGATCTTGTTTGTTTATTTATGTCACATGTTTTAAATAGATCTAAAATTGGGGAAGACTCCATATATATTAAAATCAATTTATATGCTATGTGGTGTGTATATTATCTTTGGCCTACGCAATTGATTCGTCAATGTATGTGGCTCCACTTCCATTAAGAAGGGAAGGCCTTAGGTGATTACATGCATAATTATACCTAGAATTGATTTTATTAGGATCTTTTAATATGGTTTGCATGTGGCTAATTGTTTCAGGTTTTATTATTAGTTGTTTATTTTCTTTAAATTACTTGTTTTATTGTTTTCTTAATTGTTTGACTTGATGTAAGCAATAAAAAGGGTGATTTTCATAAAAGAAAATAATATGGACTAATAATTTTGAAACCCTAAAGTGATAAAGTAAGAATCTTGCAAGGTCTTATTGACAATCGTGGTCCGATTCGCACGGTAATCAGCTCCCAGTCGAGACTAGCAAAATTCAAACTTTATTACTATTTTGAGATTGAATCCATAAACTTTTGCTTGAATGATGTTTTGTGCAAATATGTTTTTAAAATTAAGTCTTTTAAGATGATATTCATAACCGTGATTTGAAGGCTTAGAAAAGAGCCTTAGAGTCTGCCTTGGTTATCACAATCTTGAATATGTCTTAAACGAATTACTTTTAAAATCATATGTTGTAGAAAGTCATCTTAGGGTTTTGGCATAAACCTCAAGTAAAACTTTGTGTATTAATTTCACGAATTGGATATAAAAAGTTTTTATGAAAACTTATGTTATAAAGATGAGTGCATGCATCTTTGTACATATTTTGATTGACATATCAAAAATAAATACCCTTTATAATTTAAGTTACATGCCATCTACCTATAAGAAACACTTGGAATTTTAATTTAGTAAACGTGAGACCTAGGCTAAATTACTATAACAAGGTAAAATTCTTTTAACGCGTGAGACCATAATTGTAATTTTACAGTTTCTAAGGTAGACGACTTAATTAAGTTGTGCGTGAGACCTAGAACTTAAGGCATGAGATGGGATGAAACATGCTTACAAGGCAAATTGATGAATCAATTTGATGTAATTCCCATAATGATCTAGGAATTGGAAATCTTGTTTGCCAATTATTGTTCGACAGATTACTATCTTTTGTACTTTCACCACTAGCAGATCAACTGATGTGGTGGAACTATGTAAAGTTAGATCCTAGGTTTTCAAGAAAATTTTGGTGGTTATATGAATATAACTAATGGGTATTTTATTTTCTTGAAGATATTTATTATCGAAAATACTAATGTTTGAACTTTTATCTGTAGATATGGCTCAACCCGATACCCCATCTGTGATTTCTGCTTTCAAGAGTCATCTTGAGAGAGAGAAACTGACTGGAAAGAATTTCAATGATTGGTACCGCTCACTTAGAATTGTCTTGAGGTCGACCGGTAAAATGGACTATTTGACCGAAGAATGCCCAGCTGAGCCTGCTGCTTCTGAACCAGAAGCAGTCAAGGCGGCATGGAGGGTGGAACATGCTAAGTTTAATGAGGTTGCTTGTTTAATGCTCACTAGCATGAGTGCTCAATTGCAAAAGAAGTTTGAGTACTTTTTCCCAAAAGATATGCTTGATGTTCTTAGGCAATCTTATGAGAAACCACCAGCAGTTGAATTGTATGATGAATTGGACAAGCTACATAACTGCAAGCATGGTGATGGTAAACCAGTTGAAGATTATGTGACTGAGATGAAGGAATCTTTTGATCAGCTTCACAGAATTGGATTTGGTTACCCTGACAATGTGCAAGTGCACTTGATCAACAGGTCCCTTAACAAGGACTTTGCTGGTTTTGTGCAGAACTTCAATATGCACTGCTCGGGGAAGACAGTATCTGAATTACTCGCATTGCTTATTGAGTATGAGAAAAGTCTACCAGCCAAGGTCAAGAATCCTACCCCGCAAGTGTTGGCAATTCATGGTGGGAGAATCCAGAAGAAATCGCATGTGAACAAAGGCAAAGGGAAGGTTAACAAAGGCAAGCAGGTCATGGCCTATCAACCTGAACCCAAGATGAAGCAACATCAGCCTAAGCAGAAAAAGGTGAATCCACCAAACAAGAAGGATCAGGCATGTCACCATTGTCATGAAAAGGGCCATTGGAAGCGCAATTGTCCTCTCTATATTCATGACTTGCGACTCAAGAAGCAGGGGAATGAAGCTGGTAACCCCAGTTCATCAGGTGCGTTCTTTATGATTGAATTATTCACTCTTACTCCTAAATTGAATTCATGGGTATATGATACGGGATGTGGCATTCATATTTGCAATACCTTGCAGGGGTTTAGAGTTGAGAGAAAGCTGGCCTATGGACAACAATTCTTGCACGTTGGTAACGGAGCGCATGCAGGAGTTGAAGCTATAGGAGTTTATGATTTAGTGTTGCCTTCGGGCTTAGTACTATCTTTAAATAATTGTCATTATGCACCGTCAATTGTTAGAGGTGTAATTTCATTTTCATGTTTGTTGAACCTTGGTTTTGAGCATACTATTTCTAGCAATGGAATTTCGGTTTCTTTAAATGGTGTTTTTTATTTTAATGCTATTGCTGTGAATGGTGTCTTTGAAATTGATATGAATGATAATGATAAAGCTTTTGTTAAAAATAATTCAATGTATAGCATCAACAATAAGAGAATCAAGAAAGGTCTGGATTCATCTTATCTTTGGCATTGTCGACTTGCTCACATTGGCAAAGATCGCATGAAAAAGCTGCAACATGATGGGCTTTTAGAAAAGATCAATGATGAATCATTTGATAAATGCGAATCTTGCATTGCTGGGAAAATGACTAAGAAACCCTTTAAAAATAGGATTGAAAGGGCGAATGATCTACTTGGTCTTATTCACACAGATGTGTGTGGACCACTTAGACATGTGTCAAGGAGAGGTGCTAGCTACTTCTTAACATTTACGGATGACTACAGCCGTTATGGTTATGTTTATTTACTTAAACATAAACATGAGGTGTTTGAGACATTCAAAGTGTTTAAAGCAGAAGTAGAGTTGCAACTAGGAAAGAAGATTAAAGCTCTTCGATCCGATAGAGGTGGTGAATACCTGAGTCAAGAGTTTATAGATTACTTAGCAAAGGAGGGAATTGTCCAGCACCTTACTTCTCCATATACTCCACAACAAAATGGTGTATCTGAAAGAAGGAATCGTACATTGCAAGATATGATACGATCTATGTTTAATCTAACAACTCTTCCTTACTCGTTTTGGGATTATGCCTTGGAATCTGCAGTTCGCATTTTAAATATGGTTCCAACAAAGAAGGTTGATAAGACTCCATATGAAGTATGGACTGGGAAAGTTCCTAACTTGTCTTATCTAAAGGTCTGGGGTTGTGAGGCGTATGTTAAACGTGACTCAGCAGACAAACTCCAACAAAGATCTGTAAAGTGCATCTTCGTAGGTTACCCTAAGGAAACTATGGGTTACTACGTTTATTACCCAGCTGAAAACAAGGTTTTTGTTGCAAGGTATGGAGACTTCTTAGAAAAGGAGCTCATATCTCAAGAATTCAGTGGGAGAGTATATGATCTGGAAGACGATCATGAAGATGTGACACCTTCTGAAAACACTAGCCAACTTCCTGAAGAACCTGAAAGTTTAGGTCCTCCACCAGAAGTTGAAGTGATTCCCGTTCGCAGATCTTCAAGATCTGTGAAGGCTCCTACACGTCTATGTTTAAACATGGAGTGTGATGACAACTTGATAGGGGATCTTGATGAACCTACAAGTTATAAAGCTGCCATGAATAGTCCAGAAAAGGAAAAATGGCAGGGAGCTATGAATGGGGAAATGCAATCCATGAAAGATAATGAAGTCTGGGAAGAAGTAGACCTACCTCCGGGTGCCAAGCTAGTTGGGAGTAAATGGCTCTACAAGAAGAAGACTGATATGGATGGCATTGTACACACCTATAAGGCCCGTTTGGTAGCTAAAGGCTATACTCAAACTTTAGGTGTTGACTATGAGGAGACCTTTTCTCCTGTAGCTGACATAAGGGCAATTAGGATTCTTATAGCCATAGCCGCTTACTATGACTATGAGATTTGGCAAATGGATGTCAAAACCGCCTTCTTAAATGGTCGCCTAGATGAAGACATCTATATGGCGCAGCCTGAGGGGTTTGTAAATCCAGAATTCCCAGATCGTGTATGCAAGCTTAAGAGATCCATTTATGGATTAAAGCAAGCATCACGACAATGGAATAAAAGATTTGATAGTGAAATTAAGAAGTATGGATTCACTCAAAATCTTGATGAGCCATGTGTATATCACAAAGCTAGTGGGAGTAATGTAATTTTCCTTATATTATATGTCGATGACATATTGATCATGGGGAATGACATTCCAAGTTTACAAAAGGTTAAGGAATATCTTGGAAGTTGTTTTTCTATGAAAGATCTAGGGGAAGCTGCATTTATTCTGGGAATCAAGATATATAGAGATAGATCTCAGCGATTAATTGGATTAAGCCAAAGTGCTTACATTGATAAAATATTGAAGAGATTCAGTATGCAAAATTCCAAGAAAGGATATTTGCCGATGCAAGAGCAACATGGCTTGAGCAACAAAGTTTGTGCTTCAACACCCGAAGAGGTGCAACGCATGAAGAGAGTCCCTTATGCTTCGGCTGTGGGATCTATAATGTATGCGGTAAAAAGCACAAGGCCTGATGTTGCGTTTGCTCAGAATTTAACCAGTCGATATCAGCAGAACCCAGGTGAAAAACACTGGACTGCTGTTAAGAATATTCTTAAGTACCTTAGGGCTACTAAAGAGATGTTCTTAGTATATGGGGGTACTCCATCTGCAGAGCTTGATGTAACAGGTTACTGCGATGCTTCTTGGAAAGGTGATAAAGATGATACGAAGTCTCAGACGGGTTATGTCTTTGTCATTAATGGAGGAGCTGTTGATTGGAGGAGCAAAAAGCAGAGTGTACTGGCGATGTCTGCTACAGAAAGTGAGTATATAGCTGCTTCAGAAGCTGCAATGGAAGCTGTTTGGATTAGGAAGTTTGTTTCAGGGCTTGGGGTTATGCCTTCGATTCAGCGACCTATAAAAATGTATTGTGACAACTCAGCCGCAATTACATTTGCCAATGAACCTGGAATCATGAGAGGCACCAGACATTTCCCGATTAAGCACCACTATGTCAGAGAACAAGTTGAGATAGGTGAAATCGAAATGCTCAAAGTTCACACAGATGAAAACTTAGCTGATCAATTTACAAAGCCTTTACCTGGCACCAAGCTTTACAAGCATGCTGAAGGAATAGGACTTAAATTAGCTGATAGTTTCATGCCCATTTGTGATTAGTATTTGGATAAAGGATGTAATGTACAATTATTAATATTTACTGAAATAAAATATTGGTTATGTTTATTTATTCATTGTCTTATTAATAATATATCCTATATTTGCATGTTTAAGATCCGTGAATAATTTATTATTCTAAATAGTCCGTTGTCGATTAATGATATGGGAATATCATTAAACTAAGACAATTTTGAGTATTGGTTTAGGATATACTTGAAAGTATATTGATGCGTAGTCATACCAATTTCACATGATATTCAATGAATTGAGTATTGGACTTATCCCAACAATATGATTTAAATTTATTGTGAGAATCATATTTAATAGTTATCCTCAGACCTGAGATACCAGATAAGTGTCATGGATGTAGTGCATTTTGTGGAGCAATCTACCGCTTACCGTAATTGGAAGTCATAAGGGTTGTTTTCAGAATGTTGCAAAGTTCATGGGTTATTCTTGTAGTCAAGAGAGAATTCGCTCCTTCTGATTTGTTCAGAAGTTTAATACTGCTGGGCCCCTCGTAGGGTTGACAAAATGTTTGCGTGGCCACGCCCAAAGTCTATCTGGAATACGTTCAGATGTTTTGGTAATTTTGTTCAATCATAAAGAGACGAGAAACAGAATTTAATAAAGAACCTCACATCTTTATTAATGTAGTATTAGAGGCGAAAGGATAATAATAATGATGAATCATTAAAGGTTTTCCAGGAAACCTAGCTCAGGTCGAACTAGGGGCATTGGAGTGTTGCAAGACGCTAACCATTGTCATTTTACTATTAATAGATATACGAGTGGGAGCTGTTAAAAGTTACGTATAAATATTAATTAGTAAATGTCTAGTATCGAACCCGAGACCTCGGGATTGCACACTTTACAAACAAGAATAATGTAAATAAATATATATATGTTAAATGTATCGTATATATATATTTATAAACACTTAAGGGACTAAATAATCATTAATATTAAACGTAAGTATTAATTATTATTAAGGGATAAGAGAACGAGGACTAGAGTGTAACTTGGGAGTCAAGAAGGATCTAGAAACACCCCAAGGGTGCCTAGGCCGGTCGAAGCCCACACCATGGGTCGATCCACCCTTGCTTGTGCTCCAAGGAATCACCTAGTATATATACAAGGCCAAGGATTAGGGTTTCACATCTCTTGTGCACACACACAAAACCCTAAAGTTTTCTTCTCCTTGTTTCTTCTCTTGGTCGATCGATCCTCACTCCCATAAGGGTTTTAGGATCGAAATTTTCATAAGCAAATTAAGTGTTTTGTTTACTTGCATCAAACCTTTATTCGTTGGTAGTTTGTGTGTACAAGAACGAGGTAATTACTTACTTTAGTAATTATCAAGAGATCGATAAACAAAACGGTAAGGGGTTTATCATTGATCTAATTGTACAAGAATCAAGGTTTATTTGAAGTGCATCGGGTATGTTTTCTATTTATGTTTTAGTTAATCTTTATACGTGTTATTACTTGATCCTAGCTTCCGCAATATGTGTACTTTGATTGTCAAACTCTAACACTTATATTATGACTTTATGAGTAGTAATAATTCATCATAGTCGTACGTGTTGAAAGCAATTATGTTATACACAATTCAAATCTTGCATGAGATCACTATAATTTTTTGACATGTTTCACTTCATAGGTACTATCAGTCAATTATTTTGTTAGTGGTCATTCGCATAAACAAGCACATACAAGATGCATTTAATTCAAATTTAATGATGAAAATAAGACACGTGCAGTTAACTTAGGTAACTACCAGTAGATCTAAGTTGCATGCCAATTTAGTATAATAAAAACATACCGTAATTCCTCCCAGATGGAGAGGGAACGCAAATGTCTCTGAACATAATCTGCAACATTATTCCTATCTTTCTTGTACATTTCAGCTGAAACTTCAAGGGCATCTCTAATAGTTGCTATATCATTACGTGATGTAGCACGAGTGATTGCTGTTTTTAGCTGTGTAACACAAAAAAGATTTAAAAATGAGATTTTCTATAGTAAAGTTGAAAAAACAATACATTGTACTCCGTGTTAGTGACCGGGGGCAAACAGATAGAATACAAAAAGAGACATGCAGCCTACAGCAAATAGACTGTTTAATAATACATGTCATACTAAACTACTAAACTGAAGTTAGATACTACTAACACAACATATACTCCTCCAGCTGGGGCATAGGTATAATATGTCAAAACAGTGTTTAGTACATAATATCATAAGGGAAATGTAACAATGGATAAAACATAACACTAAAATCAAGAACAATAAATCATTTCACAAGAATAACACATATGCCTTCATATACAAAAGAAACAAATACTTGAGCATAAATTACATTAAGTCTATACCTTGTGATAAACCCATAATAATCAAACTTAGACCAAGACACTAAGAGATGGCAAGACAGAATTAACTGCAATAAAACATTATAAGTTTCCAAAAAATTTGATGTTACTTAATTTTTTAAATTGATAGCAGCTAAGGGGTTAATCAAACGCTGCATCAAAGAAAAGTCAAGATTTACAGAAGTAATGACAAGTCAGTCATCAACCATGTAGCTGTTTGGACCACTAACTAGTACTTATCAGATCATACACACTTTTTTAGGTTTGAGGGTTTTATGGGAGAATGCACTGTTGGTCATCTGAAATAGAAACTGGACCACTCAAAAGATAGAAAGAAAAAAAAAAGTATCTACAGGAGTTGTAATTAATATCTGACACAATTTCAAACTCGACAAAGAAGAAAGAGTATTGATAAGATGAAGACTAAAATCATACTTTATCTCTCTCACAAGCAAAAGACAGTATTATTATTATTTTTTATTGTAAACAAGGGAAATCCAACCCAAGCCACTTTTGGTCAGTGGTGACCTGGCAAAGTGGCAAGTAAGCTGATACCAGACGCCAGCTCATATGACCCATGGAACCTAAAGCCCTCCACAATTTTCGATTATTACTCCACAATTTTTGATTATTAGGTCGGGGCAACTTGGCCCCCAAGACCTTACCGCTAGGCCACCCCTTGGATTCTGATTTTTAATGTTCATATATCTAATTTTATAAAATAATTTGCAAATTTTCTTCCCTTTTTACAATCGTAAGACAAAAAATCAATCATAAATAACATCATACGAAACCACATCCAGGTCAGAATCACAATGTATCTACACTATTGACATACCAGTTCTTTCACGGCAATAAATTGTTCTTCCGTCAAATGACCTTTCCAACCCTGACAACACAAAGAGTATGTATGTAAGCTCCCAATCATGAGCACTAATTTTAATACATGTACTGTCCACAATATTGCATACCGAGTGAATATGTTCCCTTATACATTCAACAAAGCCACTACCACCAATCCCCTCGGCATCAATTTCTATTAAAGCTGCAAACATTATGTGTGGCAAAGCCAAAAGAGCATTATTTCCTCTACAGAAAATGAAGGAATAGCTTACTGCATAAATACAATTTTGAGCGGCATACCAAGTATTGTTCCATATTCAAACGATGAAAGGGGATCATCAGTGGCTCCCAGTTTCAAAAGACGTAGCCATAGACCCTGTTTCACCACACCATTGATTATCAAGTTGGGAATGCTAAACAAGATCAACATAAAATTTAGATGTTAAATATACATAGGGGATCTTTTCTAGAACATAGAACAAGATGCCAGATTAGCACCTCTTACTCAAAATGACACCAGAAAAGAGCATATACATATATGTAGAAGCTAAACTATACCTGTCGTTTGCATACCAGTCAATCAATGGTGCAAATGTGGAAAAGAAAATGAGAACCCAAAACATTTTATATACAGGCACCACGTAATCTAGAACTAAGGCCATTACAGTTTTCAGTGATATTTCATGCATTGTATTCTGGAGATAGAACGTTATAGAAGTTTCTATGAAGGTAAAACAAAATATGGCAATCCTTAAATTCAAGAACTTGATTTCCTTCGGATCCATATGAACGGAAAGAGACACAAAAGCAAAGTGTGATGCCCATGTGGTAAAAGCATACACATTCATGATTCATCCATATACATGCATGGATGTACATGCATCGTAGGTAGACATGCGTGAATTCATATTCATTCCCATAGACATACAATGTGACAGCAGATGTGAAGGGCAAGAGAGGTTCTGTATGAACAGGCCCTTTCCTCACCTGAAGCTTGACTTTTATATCCAAGACCATGCGCTCCCGTTCAGCCTGTATTTTAAAGATGTTTAGATTGAATCACAAAATCAAACACTACAAAATTACCAGGAATAGAGGGGGTTAAATGAGTGGTACAGGCGGGTTAGACAACTTGTACAGGCCAACTTAAGTATTAGTTTCACAGGCCTGGTTGATTTGGGTTGGGTTGGGTTGCCAGGAACTCTGTCCATTTTTTTGCTAGAAAATGATGCTTTAAAATGTGATTACAAAAACTATGTAAAACAAAATGAATTTAATTATCAAAGGGCTTGTGTCCCAATGGTACCCCATGTTGTGTGAGAAGCTCCCAACCAAATGGTTGTGGGTTCAAGTCTTCCTTAGACATGTGAGAGAGTTAAAAATTGCTGTTCTAAAAAAAATGAATTTAATATTTTCATAAAACAGTGGGAGGTTGTATACATATGAACGACTTTCGACTGTTTCTTCTCAACTATTTTCTTTATTTTACATATTTGATCTTTTAGAGATAAAACATAACCCAAATCCCCATTCATAAGTAAATAGGTTGAAATTGCAACTTGTAATAGTGATCAATGTAACTTACAGCTCTCTCTCTAGGACTTAGACTTCCACCTTTAGAGTCTCCATTGTACATTGAAGGTGAACTGATATAAAGCAAGTAAAAATGTTTAGCAAAATAGATCAGTGAAAAATATTTATGAATATGTCTCACTTAAATACACAATTTTCACCTAGGAGTATGCTTCACAGAGTATTCAAGAGCTCCACTAGCTGCAGATAGTATCTGCTTCCTTTTTTCCTCTTGCTCTTCTGATCTATAGTTGGCAGGAAACCTGTCATAAGTGTGTCTGGCACCAGATCCTGGTCATACAACAAACTGTTATTAGTATAGTTACAAATTAAACTAAGAAGCATGACTCTACTTGGTGATAGTAAATTACAATATCTATATAGTACACTTTAGAATCGGAAACAGGTCGGGTTGGGTGGCTGGTCAAAACGGGCCAAGGTATATAAGGGTAACTTTTTGGTACAGCTCAAATCAGGTTGGGTTGACAATTTCCACGAACACGTTTATCTAATGAGTATAAATGTTTACATAAGGTTACCTGACAAAAAAGCTAAATATTTAACATAACTGATTTTATAGAGTAGAACACCTCCAAATTATTCACTAAAAATTTGCATATAAAATAGTGCAAACGCAAATTAGGAACCTTTTTAAAAACATATTAGCTCTAAAGAAAACTTGCTCCAATGTGTACACTATACCTTCGCACAAAATCTATTTTAATTAATTTAATATCCAATGAAATGCAATGAATAAAGAAAAAAAACAAGATATATCAATATTGGGTGCATATTGATGGTATTAGTGAAAGACGTATAAAGCATATCCTGTATAGAATTATTTGTGCTAAAGATAAAGAATAAGTGGAAATCTTGAATTTTTAATGTATGAATATTGTTTTATGCATTTTGCTTAATGCTAAATTCAGCATTAACATTGGACAGCTTTTTAATTACTCGTTGCACGATTATAGTGCAAAAGGTACATTTAGTGCCAACAGTGTGCTTCTCCTCCATTTACCCATTTATTGGAGATGCTCACGGCTGGACTTTTGACAGCTTACGACCTGTTTCCCATTTAGCTAATCTTTTTATATTTTATCCATTTAATCCATTTGAGATACAAGATAACCAAGATCAACCCATTCATGAATAAACATGTCCAAATTGTCATCTTTAATAAAAAGGAAGACCTGCTAAAACTACACATATGATGGATATAAAAAATATAAAAAGTACTGGCTAGTTCCACGAAAAATTTATCTACTTTTATTGTCACTCGAAGATGGATATAATATGACCAGGCGTGATTCTTATGTACTATTATATTTTTATATATGTTCCAGTTACATAGAAATTTGCACATGAGAAGTACCTGATATTCCGAGACCAGGGTCTGATATAGTTAAAATTTCAGGCTCTGCTGAGGCTGAGGGTAAAATGGAAAGAAGATTTTGACCTCGTCCCATCGCGTCTTGCAACTTATCAAGTAGATTGTTACCATTTTCACTAGAGCCTAAACCTCTTTCTAAGTAATCCAAGAATCCTTGAGACTCTAAAAACTGAGTTACCTGTGCAACAGCCAAAAAAATGCAGTTAGAGGGTTGCGAAAGCCGTACTAGAAATGTCAAAATAGGCAGATCAGGTGGTCAAAGTGGGTATTTTTGTGCAGATCAAAATAGGTCCGAGTAGAGTTGGCCCAAGAACACTTATTTACACAGATTGTTACATTTTTTGATGAACAGCTGGTGTTATGTATGATTACAAAATCATTTTCACTTCAATAACAATCTATTCTCTGAAGAATATGAGTTTAAAGGTTGTATGCATTTAAAATACAATTTGGTGGACTTTGTACAAGTTCCATCCATTTGACCCTTCCCTTCTAAACTGTGATTCTTTTTTTTTAAATTTACTCATGCGACGCGTTAGAAATAAAAGAAAAACCCAAAATCCATCAATAAAGTAAATGGGTCAAAATTGCCACCTTGGTAAGCAATATAAATAGCATAAATCGTCCCTAAAGTTTGGCCAAATTGCATGTTTCGTCCCAAACGTTACGAAAGTGCAAGGATCGTCCCTGTGGGGAAACCTTTGGTGCAAGTATCGTCCCTGTGGGGAAACTTTTGGTGCAAGTATCGTCCACAATTGCACCAAAAGTTTCCCCACAGGGACGATCCTTGCACTTTCGTAACGTTTGGGACGAAACATGCAATTTGGTCAAACTTTAGGGACGATTTATGTAATTTACTCTATAAATAAATTTAAAGGAACAGCACTTATTTTGACCCAAAACAAATGATCACTCATATAACTAGAGAGCATGTCCAGAAGTGATAATTGTAGCTTAAAGCATTGTATTATTGTCCATTACCATATCATCTATAGGTTGTTGAGTTGCCCGGGAGCGCTTCTTCAAAAATGCTTGAGTATTGAACACTTGATTTCCAGTATTTTCCTAGAGATGTTATGATTTTATCAAATGAGTTCCCACATTTAAATAGCATATCCACTTTGTAAACAATAAGGTTGCAGTTCTTACTATGAAATTGCGGTAGCCTCCCAAGATCGAAGCAAAAAACTTAAGAAATATCATCCTGAGATAGAAGAGGAATTTTTTCAAATGATTAGCATCTATTTGAGAATTAAAGATAGTCTGCTTTACCATACTACACATTCTATAGCTTAAAGAGCAGTGCATTGCACTCTCCCTAACAAAAGTTCTTAAACAATGCCACAATGGAGCGAGTCATTCTGAAAGAATGGAAAAGATGTTCTGGGGTTCAGTGACTCATCCCATCAAACCTCTCCTTTCACTTCCTTTTACACAGGGTATATTTACATCCAGTAGAGGAATGCTTGTTAGGATTCAGAAACCTAAATTGTTGTGGCTTCATTTACTAATTTGCTCCTGAATTTTTTAATACCCTAGGTGGTAAATTTTAAGAGTAAAGTAATTCTCATTTTTTTAATTTTTCATTGTATGTTCCAATCTAGATATAATATTGCTAGAAACTAAGAGTGGCTTCTTCAAAAAGATGGTCACCCTTATCAGGACATATTGCAATGGACAACACCAAAGGCCGGTATGTGAGTGGCCAATCAACCAAAAGATTGTGGGCTCAAGTCTCGTGTGAGACAAATGTTAAGTGTATATACCAAGTTGTTGCCTTGCAGAAAAATTGTAATGAATAACATGACAAAACACACTTTCAGTCTTGACTCAAAACATAAGTATACGATAAGTTTGATTGGATTCCAAGTACTACCTGAGCTGGACATCATTCTCTGGTGACCAAGCCTTGCTATTGAATCTTGCATATTGCTCATGCGAATCAAGATCAACCTTCATTGAGTCTATCCAAACAACATTTGGATGCAATAATTTCATAATCTCATTACGTAGTGAACTCATTTCTGGCTCTGGTATAGAAGGAATGTCCTCAGACGTGGTGATCAAATTATGTTCAAGATCAACAACCACTACCTAAAAAAATATATAGTCAGCAAAAGATCTGATGCTCAACTATCAAATGACGCAACACAGTAACAAATCAGTTTTGAAACTGGATTTCCGACTAAGGATTTGGATCGGCATTCTGAAATATTCCATGTAATTAGACAACGTACCTAGCCTACATCAAAACTGTATACTAGTGGCAGACCCCATCTTAAGAGGAAGCCATTGGTTCTTTAATGAAGACCATCTCAACAGGATTATAAATTCGTACTTGATAGTTTTGACTAGTAAGCTCTTATACGTTAGTAAATACTACAATTGTACATAACTTAACAAACTCATAATTAATATATGCATACTTCTTTGATTACTTTTTATAAAAAGTTGTAATTATGAGGGCATTTTGCTACTTCTCATCCAATATTGTAGCTTTAAAAAATATCAACTTGATGGCCTTTGGTACATTTGATTACTGTTGTATATTGGGAAATTTCCATCTTCAATTAGACTTCAATCAAACTGTTCACTTCTGTTTGAGCGCCCCACAAAGTTTTATAATATTAATTAGCAAGAAGAGAATAAAAGCAAGATTTAACAATGGTTTAATTTAATCAAGTGGGAAATATAAGAACTTACACCATCCATTGACAGACCAGTAGTATCAACACCAGAATGAAGTCCCATCATATATGGTGTAGGAGCGTCAATATAGTCAACTCCACTGAAAAATAGCAATGGAATGTAGACATGCTTCAGCACAAAAACAAAACAATCATCAGATACCAATCTAAGAAAACATCGCATAATTGTTCCGGTATGCAAACATATCAAATATGCTTTTGTGTAGCCGCACAGAAAAGATAGCTCAGACCCAGACATATTGAGATAAAGCATTCTAACATTCTAAAAAACTCTACCTGCCACCGGAAAGGATAGATCAAATGGCATATAGCTTCGGAAGCAAGTGTTAGTAAAGAGTATCTGCATAAACCAAAGAAGTCGGTAATTATTACATGCACTCACAAACATAAAGTAACCACTTGATTTGAGGTATCTTCAAACCATGGTGTTATAAGGTTCGATTGCGGTGGCCAAAAAGGCTGTTTCGGCCAAAATAAACCATATTTAAAGAAGTTAATATCATGAAGAGGAACCAGAAGGCATAGGTTCGACACTCATGTCTTCCCTATTTGACTTCTGTTTCAAAGCTTTCTGAGTCCTAAGTGACAACAGAGATTCCAAAGTTAAAAAAACTCTATTTTCTAAAAAAAACATGCTGATACGAAAATTGTTCTTTCTTTCTTTCTTTTTCTTTTTCTTTTTTTTTCTTTTTTTCTTTTTTTTCTTTTTTTTTTTTTTTTTTTCCCATACAAAAATGCTGAAACGAATTGTTCTTTACTATTGATCATTAGATGTTGGTAACTGAACATAACTAGTTAGGTATTTTAGTCTGCTGATGAAGTAAAAAAAAAAAAAAAAAAAAAAAAAAAAAAAAAAAAAAAAAAGAGGCTTAAATCGTCAAACTGGCCAAACCAAACAATTTTTTCATGGTTCAGACAGTTCAGCCGATATCACTGATTCAGCCAAACTTTCAGCCACAGTTTGGTTTTAAAAAAAATGTGAAACTGAGTTTACTGGCCAGACAAACTGAACCATGCACAATCTTATGGTATCAACTCTAGATCAGAAAGCGAAGATTCATAACTTTGATTAGTCAATATAGCTTCAAGTGAAAGAAATACTTGTTTGATCGAAGCAAAACCCTCCTCTCAATTAACACGGCTGTAAACAGTTTAATGAAATTGTCAACATCCAGGCACTGAACCAGCGGTTGAAAGGATATCTGTTCAAGTAAATAGGCAATAATTAAAAAGCATAAAAGCCAATGTTTAATAAGCACAGATTTACCATCAATTAAGTCAGAAAATGTTGATGCACTTACATCGACGTGAGGAAGCCCATCCTTTGGCGGAAAGTCAACCGAAAGCAAGCTATTTTCAATGGCAAAGAGAACACGTTCTTTTCCAGGAGTAGGCAAAGGTACGTTGGACACAGTATAGGCAATAACATCCCATAATGGCTTGCTGCAATGGTTCCAGAACTCAATACATTATATAGAATAAAAGATGGACATGGGCATTTAGCATCTCCTAACAGAATATAAAGCTCTTTATGGCAAAACTCAAATACTAAAGCTCTACAAAGATAACTATGATGTTTCTCATAATTTACAAGATATAAATATTTAGATAATCAGATATTGAGATAGTAAAAATAGTAGAGGTGGTAAATTTGACCCATTTAGTCATGAATTGGTCAAACCATTTAGTCTTGGTTGGTGCAAACGGGTAAAATAAACCATTTAGTTTTTGTTGGTTGGTTGAAACGGGCTACATTATGTCATATTGGGTCAAACGCTAATAAAAAAGCTTAGAAGGAAACGAGTCAAATGGGTCAAAAGTTGCCCAGTGTTTACTTTAATACACAAAACCTCCTAAATCTTTTTTATCAAATACAAACAAACAAAAAATACAGACTTTGCAAATCATAGTTGATATGCTAATGGATTTTTCAAAACTAAAAGGTTTGAACTATCCAATGTTTGCGATCAACATGACCTGACCCATTACCCAATCGCCTCGACCCGCCCAATTTGCCACCTCTAAAAATATTTTTCACCTGTAAGTCGCATTGCCTATGTTCCATCAGTATATACAGATAATGAATCAGTGCATGCATTTGCAAGAAAGCATCTAAACACCAGACAGAAACTGACAAGTATGAGCATAGAAAGAACAAACTTGATAGTCGAATCACTTAACACACTCAGGTTATCAATTTGGTTAACCATAAAAAAAGATCTTACCTACTTCCATGTGTTGAAAAGCAAAGAAGATATATTTCCTCTAATACTTCCCTAAGAATGTGAAAACTCGGAGCACGTGAAACCAGACAGATACATTTGTCAGCAAATGAATTCGCAGGAATGTGATAAGCTTCAGCAATATCCTCACAAACAGGGTCACGAAATGCAATGCAACTGACATATATTTTAGAACCGTCACCCTCTGCACCAATATTACATCAAAACATAATGAAACGTTAGGAAGTGTTTCCTACATAGCTTCAACTACGTAACCAAAACAATACTTCAAATAGAAAAATGATGTCATGCATAGGCAACCATACAAAGGGAAAGAAGAATGTGTGCCCACCATTCATTTCAGCGAAGCAAATACTTTATACACTGAATAGATAGATCTACATGTCTAAGAAGTGTATTACATAAATATATATATATATATATATATATATATATATATATATATATATATATATATATATATATATATATATATATATATATATATATATATTCAGCACTATCCTCACAAACAGGGTCACGAAATGCAATGCAACTGACATATATTTTAGAACCGTCACCCTCTGCACCAATATTACATCAAAATATAATGAAACGTTAGGAAGTGTTTCCTACATAGCTTCAACTACGTAACCAAAACAATACTTCAAATAGAAAAATGATGTCATGCATAGGCAACCATACAAAGGGAAAGAAGAATGTGTGCCCACCATTCATTTCAGCGAAGCAAATACTTTATACACTGAATAGATAGATCTACATGTCTAAGAAGTGTATTATATATATATATATATATATATATATATATATATATATATATATATATATATATATATATATATATATATATATATATAATTGAGATCAAATGAGAACTTTTTTAAAGTTGTAAAAATGAGAACCAACCAAAATCTCACAAATGATACTCAACTTAAAAGATAATAAAAACATAATTAATTACAACTAAAATTGTTAAAGATTTGATGGGTTTTCTTATAAAAATTGACGTAAACTAAGTGATACACTTTAATTCAACGTGTAACGTGTATCAAGGTTTAGTATTGTGTATCAGTAATCCGTTTCTCATGTATGAGTTGGTTATTACTTGATTTAATGTTAACTTGTATTAATATATAATATTTTGGTGCATCTTTGCTTAAATGCTTATGTATCAATGTTTAATGGTATTTTAGAATAGTTCTCATTTTTACAACTTTAAGAAAGTTCTGTAACTTTCTTAAAGTTGTAAAAATGAGAACTATTCTAAAATACCATTAAACATTGATACATAAGCATTTAAGCAAAGATGCACCAAAATATTATATATTAATACAAGTTAACATTAAATCAAGTAATAACCAACTCATACATGAGAAACGGATTACTGATACACAATTAAATTTTTGATATATATACATTTAAATCTCAAAAAACTAATTTCTTATACATAAATTGATACACCTAATACGCAAAAACCACTAAAAACTTGATACACAATACTAAACATTGATACACGTTACACGTTGAATTAAAGTGTATCACTTAGTTTACGTCAATTTTCATAAGAAAACCTATCAAATCTTTAACAATTTTAGTTGTAATTAATTATGTTTTTATTTTCTTTTAAGTTGAGTGTCATTTGTGAGATTTTGGTTGGTTCTCATTTTTACAACTTTAAGAAAGTTCTCATTTGATCTCAACTCCAAAGATGTGAGCACAAACAAGAAATTCCATTTGATGGATTTCATATCCTATTTGATTACATCTGCTAATGGAATTGAATTCTGGCAGGCTCCATTTAGTTCCCTTAAGCTAAATCATTTGACATTCTGTTGTGTGTCGATGGAAAGCCCAATTTATGAAACTAAATACAAATGAAGTTTATTATTTATCATTATGATATATTTTTATAGCTATAACTATTCAATACATTCTAATTCATATCTACAAGCCAAGCATGAACTCACAAGAAACTAAATTGCAGTTGCATTTCAACCAAGCAGATAGGTTTTTAATTAAGGAAGTGATTTGCACACTCCCAAAAGTGATTGGCACACTCAAATTTTGAGTGTGTTGACATTTATACCCTCACATTATTTGGACTTATTCATATCTTGTAAGGATATAAATGTCAACACACTCACATTTTGAGTGTGCCAATCATTTTTGGGAGTGTGCAAATCACCTCCCTTTTAATTATGTGAACCACACAGCCTCTAAGGAAAGAAGATAGAATTGTGAGGGTCAACACTGCATGCAGCCAACTTATGTGAGAGACAGGAACGGTAAAGGTACCAAAACTGATCAAAGGATATGGCCAGCTATATTTCAGCAAATGGAGCTTTTTGTAGATCTATATGGTGGCATAGGAAGCATGAGATGCAAAAAAGTGTAACTTTCTAATTCATGCAGACTTGAAATAAGTTTTAGTTCTCAAAATTCAAATGACCAAGGGATTATCCCATTTAAACATACCTTTCCAACAACCTCCATGTACCCTATTTCTTTGTCTCGTCACTTGTTGTCTAATTACTAAGTAACAACGTAGTTCTGAACATGGTATTCTTAGCATTTACTCATTTAGTATGCCTATCTATCATAGAAAGCTACTTGTTTAGTATGGACAATCCTATAATAGGAAATTACTTGTTTAGTATGGGCAATCCATTCATGTAGCGATGTAGTAACGAATGGAACATATTTCAATTTCAATCATTTCGTTTGTCATCCTAGTATTGAATTATATCAACTTCTATTTAATTGTATTAATGACGTATGGTATAAGATTATCAGTGTTTTTATTCATGCTAGCACATATGGTCAGTTTCCACGATTGTGCCTATTGATATATTGCATGTATACGCAAAAGAAAGAATAATAAAGCGAAGAGAAAAAAAAAAAAAAAAAAAAAAAAAAAAAAAAAAAAAAAAGGAGTGTGTAGTGAAAAAAGTCCAGACTCCACGCCTTTACATTATAAAATTGACTGCATATCTCCATCATACATTCGTATTTGCATGTACGAACATTTATTAGTAGACTATAGCTAGTAGCATGCTTGCTGTGTTACCCTACAAGTTATCTATATCTATACTACTATATAATGCATTTGGGACTATTCTATAATTAGAAATGCTTAAAATTCAGACTTTTTTCTTGCTTATTATGGAAAGATTTCAAAATTAATTAGTTAGGAAGCAAGTTGGTTAGGAAGTTTGTTAGGAAGTGGTTGGTTGTTCAAACTAAAATTATTTGGCTTAACCATCTCTAATATTTCTACTTATAAAGCATGAAGACAACTAAACGTGTAACCAAATAACGCAAAATATAAACACACAGTACCCGCCGCCGCATTGCGCGGGTACCGTTCTAGTATTTTAATAACCGCCAATAACTTAATTTACCTATATCCACAACATCAGGCCATTTTTTTTATTATAATTTTGAATAGTTTGCAAATATTTTACGTGTTGCCATTTTTATTCTTGTATTCCTTTAACTGGATTGCTTTGTTCCATATCCTTGCAAAAAAGGGGACTCTAGATATTACCACTCATAGATGGACCTCCATTTTCCTAGTAACAGTAATAAGCATTCATACTACCATAACAAAAACCTCGATAACATTAAGATTCCCACCTAGGAATGTATCATCAAATAACTTTATCACGCCAGCAAAACTACTTAGTACACTATTCTACAATCAAAGGCTATAAGCTAGATATACACCAACCAGAAATTTGGTCTGTTCAAATACCCTCCCTATTATCATAAAAGGATCATACGGTATCTCCTAAACAAATAGTAATGACAATGAATAAAAAAACCACGATTTATGTTGAATAGAAGCAAGTGACATACCTGTTAAAACAATAGGATAACTACGTGGGAAAGATAACGGATTACTGGAATCAAACCCTGTTGTGTAGAATTCAATACCAGCGGGTAAAACACACTGCAATTACAAACAAAACTTAATTCAATACTAACTAGTAGTATAAACGTAAACGTAAATAAAGATACAAACTTACAGTGGGAAGCTGGGGAGGCGGAGGGGGATAGAGGGTGTGAGTAGGAGGCGGGTACTGATCGAGAAGTGAAGCTAAATAGAAAACACCAGTTCCATGAAACCCTTTTTCCCCGTCAAGTGTACGGATCTCGGGTCCAATTCCACATACCACGAAATACTCAAATAATTGACTCATTTCTCCCTGTTACAATATATAATTTGTTATTAGTTAGCCAAGTCGGTTAGTCTTCTAATTAGCGTACATACATACATCTACTCTAAATCTCTTATCTTTCTAATTCATAACTTATTATAAACAGAATATACGATTCTATCTGCCTATATTTTACTTACAGGGCGTTTGTTTCAGCCTATTTCCGAGCTTATGAGCTTATTTGGTTCGTCTCATTCATCTGGGGCATTTGTTTAAGCCTTTAAGCCTATTTGTGAGCTTATGAGCTTATTTCATTTCGGCTTATATTCCACAAGCTTGGATTTTCTAGCTTATTTTGAGACTTATGTGCTAAATAAGTTTATTATATCATAATAATAAGCTTATATAAGCCTATAAAACTCAAATAAGCTTAAACAAACACCCCCTAAGATAGCTTATTCTAACTTATGGTGACTTAATAATACTGTAAAATAAGCGCATAAGGTGAATTAGAGGCAAAGATAATGAGCTTGTAAAAAGATAAGCCAAACAAACACTCTATATAAACATAACTACATATACAATATCAGATCCAGATTAACGGAATAAAGTAAACATTTTATAAAATGTGAGTTACCTTTGGAGATTAATTGATCATTAGAAACACAATGACGGGCGCCAAATGTGAGGTTGCTGAAAATGGATCTGATGAATGATCAATCAGAAACTACCGGATCAATTTTTTCTACTTTCTTATGTTTATGTTTGTTTCCTTTAGACAAAAATACATTGTTGGTCCTGAAACATAACTTTTAAAAAAGGTAGAAAGGCGTTCAAACCTGGTGTATTTAAGGCGATTGCGTCCTTTGACCAGTTTCGGCTTGGTCAATGCACGTTTTTTGTTATAATATGAAGGGCATAATAGTCCAATCACGTTATAACCATTAGTTAACCTAAGCTAAACCAGACATACAACTTGAGGGACCATCGGTGTAGTCACACATTAACTGTGTAACTTTACCGTATCTTCTCTGATACGCATATTAATGTTTTCGCGGGAATCAATAAACCCACACCCAACCATTGACAGTTGAGTAAAACCCGATCATCTACCACACACATTGTCACATACAACCTCAACCCAACACAACCCTCAACAAAGTACCCATATTCTATCTTATCGAATCCCATCTAATCACACACCCACAAACAATCGGAACTTGCAAGCCTTGAAAAATCAAACAACACACATACGAGGTAACAATATTTACTGATTTATGTTTAATTAAAACATTATTTGTGATAATTTTAATCGTTAATGCAGAAGATATGTATGGGAATCAATTTATTTGCGTTTTGGACGATCCTGAAGAGGTTTTGTGGACGTATGGTCTGGACTGGGCCAGGCCCGGCAGACAGCGGCCCACTCTATGCCTAAACCCTAATTCCATGCCTTATAAATATATTGCTGGGATTCCATTCACAATACAAGATAACAGGTTACCCTAAACCTAACTCTTCTATGCTATATCGCACCAATACTAACTTGACCGTCGGAGGTGGATCCCGGGGCTACGGCCTCGGGTCCACTCCTAACGGGTTCTCTTTGTTGACAGATCTACTCAGGGCTTGAGAAGACGACGAACGGCCCAGGGAGAGTCGTTAAATCCAGCCCGCGCCAGATTATGTATCAACAAGTTGGCGTCATCCGTGGGACCCACACGACAAGTTTTGTGCTCTCACATTACCGGAAAGCAACCATTGAGTTCAAAAGCCGGTACCTCTTTACCAATATATTTTTTGATCGTGTACCTATCTGCTAGTGCACGACACACAAGATATACACTGACACGATTAACCTAAAAGCAATTCGTTTATTTTTCTTTGGTCTAATATTGCGGCTACAAGATAAATCCTTTATTGGTTTTTGTTTTGTTCTCCTCGTTACAACATATATTCACAAAGTTAATCATCTTTGTTTATTTGATACTACTCTTTAGTTATAACCTTTCGAACTATAATATTGAAAATATTCTGTCGGTTTGGAACAATATTTTCTAAAATTTAAAAAGATATCCCAATTTTTTGCGCATATCTTTTAAATATTCAAAAGATTTTATGTAAATCTTTTAAACTTGGTAAACACGATTTTACCTATAACCGCACTTAAATCCGCACGATCGGACCTATTTTATCTTTTAGCCGCGAACAACGCAGTCACGATAAATCTACCCGCGTTGGGCCATGCGTCCGGACATCTTCGCAGATTAGCGCCATGAGCGCACTGTCACGTACAGGCACCACGATGCTAGCCAATCGCCATGAGCGCACTCGGCAAAAGCCGTGGTCATGTTATGTTCATCTGCGATCATTCACGCACGTTCGAGTCTATGCTGTCACGATACATCCATCTGCGTCTGTACGCGCAATTGAAACTATTAGTCGCGGTCACGGTGTTTCCATCCGCGCCATTGTTTTTATTATAATAAAAAAGAACAAGATCAATAAATCGCTATGAGCGTACTGCGTTCGCAGATTAGTGTAACACCCCCAAAAGCCGTTTAATAACAGCGGAAGACTTAACATGTCAGCGGAAGACTTTCGGGGTATTACTTCGAGGATCTTTGTCACAATCATAGTAGATATCACAAAGTGAAGTATTAAAGATTTATTTTATTTCAAAATACCAAATATCAGGAATACAAAACATTATTAAGTCAAGAACGTGTTTTATTCTGAAGGAAAATAAGTAGTTTATTATAGTTCTTGTCATACTTTTGCCCACTCCGTGCCATCCAGATCCATCTTGTTTAGTTACCTGAGATAAACATGCTAAAGTCAACATAAAGTTGAGTGATATTCATAGGTTTAAGTTTAAGAGTTTAATCACAAGTTACGAATGTATTGTAATCACATACAATCAATATGTTAAGAAAATTTAATGTTCCTGTTATTGCCTTAAGCTCATGATACTCAACGATTAACAGCCAATCATAAATATGAATTATGATGGTAAGTAATAGGCCCCCAAAGATAGGTATTTGTCAATAACCTATTTATAAGAACAATAAAGTGCGCCTGGTGTTTTCTCCAACAACCAAACGAGGATTGTTAATCACTAATAGTACTATCCACAATTATTTACGTTCACCCTTCAGGTGATTAAGGTTCATGATAGAGGGACTTCTGACAATAGTAACTTAAGCAAATAACATTGGCCTGACGGTATTTCAATACCCGGTATAAAAGACTTGTGATCGAGTTTTAAGCATGTATCTCCCCACGGGAAAATAGTTAAAGAGTGGGCTATGAAATCACCTTAGTAGTACAGTGGTATCGTAGTCTCAACAAAGCAAGGAAACGGCTTCACACAACACAACCTAAAAGATAATGCAAGTTTCAGTTGATAGTCTAAATCTGGTTTTATCGCGATTACTTGTTATTTAGTTATGAATAAATCTCGTGTTTGTTTAAGTGTCTAAAGTTCAAAAACAATGTCATATATAATTATATCTCGTAAGTAAAAATATCGATGATTGATATAAAGTTAGTTTTTATAACAGAAATAAACGTATCGTTTTACAAGAATAATTAACGTATTGTTATATTGTTTAATTATATATCGTATATATATATATATATAAGTTTATGTTTATATAAGTCTTATATTAATTATATGTTTAAATATGTAAAAGGTTAATATTATTTTTATAAAATAATATTTACGGAAAATTCCTTTAAGTTTCCAAAATTTACATTTTTAACCCTAACTATATATATTTTACACCGTTAGTCCAAAATATATACAATTTACATTTTAGGTCCAAAAGCATCAATATTTACATTTTTCAACTCTAATTATCATTTTTAACAGTTTAGAACTCAAAGTTTTACGTTTTGACAGTTTCTACCCATAGTTTACCATTTTGACACTTTTAGTCCCTCGATTTGAAAAATTTGCAAACTTAGTCCAAATTTCACCAAATGAAAAGTTTAACATTTTTATTTATTGAATAAGCTCAGAATATTTCAAATAGCTTATTTGATTAGCTTATTAGCTTAAAAACCAATTTTTATACAAAATGGGCCTTAACGAGCCAAATTAAGGGTCCGTTAACGTTTTGTGATCCAATGGGCTTACGAAAGGTTTGGGCCTGACTTTGGACTCATTTTAGAACACTAAAAACACTGGTGTTGGGCTCCCAGGCCCAGTGTAGCACATAAGCTTAGTGGGCTTAACATAAGCCCACGTAGCTTATATAAGTTTTGTAAAATCCGGTTTTTGTCGAGACAAAAGGGGTCGAGTGAAGTAGATATACGAGCTAGTTAGGTCAAATGAAAAGCGTTCTCTAATTGTTTACCAAGGTGACAATGGGGTCGAGCAATAAAACATGTAGGTCGTGGGTCGAATTTAGAAATGACTAGTCCAAAGCTTATGACCGAAATTTATAAAAAATGGTTTCTATACTTAGAAATATTCTAAGTGTTGGGTTTGTGAATCAAAGGGTCAAGTGACCTTCTAAACGTGTCTAAATAAATATGTAAACGATATTATTAGCTTCGAATCTTTATTATACGTGATTGCTAGCATGGTCAAAAATGAAAAGAAAGGAAAACATATACATGTTACGTTTTAATATAACGAATTAATTTAGTAAAGTAAACGTGCACAATTTAATAGTAACGATATAAAAATAGAAAGGAGTTCGTGAGTTCTCACCTCACCTCAAAAGGGTGGGGTAAAATTGTACGTATGGATCGAGTTTGGTTCAAGGAGGATTGTAGCGTGGTTCACGGCACACCAAGGTTCAAGTAGACTCCAAGCTTGCTTCCTAGGTTCTCTTCTAAGTGTGGCTCTCCTAGCAATCCCTTCGTCCCTCCATAGCTCCTTTTCGTTATTTATTTTAGTGGTATGGTATGTATGAGTGTATGAAGTGATGTGGTTTGCATGTAAAGCTTATATAGGCTGCATTTTGAATGTGTATGGACAAGATAAGTTCACAAGGATGGAGGTGGCACGTTAGGTGAATAGTGACGCCACAAATCTAAACCAATCGAGTATTTACATAGCCAAGATCTCGTGTGATTGTTCCTGCTCACTCCTGACGCATTCTTACATTCACATTGTTCATTTAGATGGGATTGGAGAGCAAGGGGTGGTGTTAAGGGATTTATTGACACGTTTTGAGTTATCTTGTAACATGGCTTTCGAGTTTTACTTTGGGCAAAATTTAGGTAGTAAACGAGCGACTCAAATTGTAAACTTGGTCATTCTTAATTCCTTGTTAGCTCGTAATTTAAGTTATGTAAAAATATGTGTGTGTTATGTGTCGAATTTATAGGATAATAGGGGTGTTCCTTGGCTCGATCGTGGCTGGAAACAAAAGAAAAAGAAAAGAAAACAGGCCGGGAAATGGGCTTGTGGGTTTTGGGTTGCTTCGGCCCAAAAATAGAAAAGAAAGAAAAAGATAGTATTAGTCCGTTTGGTATTTATGCTAGAAAGTGGGGCCCATTTAAGATGTGGGGTCCACATAGAAATTTTAGGGAGTCGGGATAAGTTCAAGTAACGATAGTGAATGATCTCGAGAATTTTCGTAGGTTCCGGAATATATAAATATTGTACGTAAAAGGTGTCGTATAATATATAATTATTAATATATACGTTTAATAATTATCATTACAAACGTTAAAATGTAATCGCGATAATTTAGACTATCTAGGTTTGTGTGCAAGCGATGTCTCTAGGCAAATAATATATCACAATATTCCGTTAGTGATTCAGATAATAAGTCATATAAAAAAAAAAATTTGGTCACACGTAATAATGGGAAATTTAAATAGTGCAAGTGTTTACTAACCGTTGGGAAAATTACGAGAGGCTACAGTACATACATCTTACAGTGAATTCCGTCCCGGAATTCGAGTTTAGGAGGGTTGCCAAGGGTGTCTAAGAGAAGAGGTGTGGGTACTTGGTGCGAAACTGGTCCTCGCGTTCCCAAGTATACTCTGGTCCTCGTTTAGAGTCCCATCGAACTTTTATGATAGGGATACGGTTTTGTTTTAGTTGTTTGACTTCTCTATCCATGATTTCTACTGGTTCCTCGGTAAAAACGAGTTTGTCATCAAGTTGTAATTCTTTCAATGGAATGACCAAAGATTCATCGGATAAACACTTCTTGAGATTTGACACATGAAAAGTGTTGTGAATTCGGCTAAGTTCCTCGGGTAGTTCGAGTTTGTATGCCATGGGTCCAATTCTTTCTAGGATTTTGAATGGACCGATGTATCTTGGGTTTAATTTTCCCCTCTTTCCGAATCGTATCATTCCTCTCCATGGTGATACTTTTAACATAACTTTATCTCCAATCTGAAATTCCATGGGTTTTCTTTTTAGGTCGGCGTAACTTTTCTGTCGGTCTCTAGCGGTTTGTAAACGTTGTTTGATTTTGATGATTTTCTCGGTTGTCTCATGAACTAGATCCGGTCCTGTGAGTTGTACTTCTCCGACTTCTGCCCAGCAAACGGGCGATCTACACTTTCTACCGTAAAGTGCTTCGAATGGTGCTGCCTTGATACTGGTATGATAACTGTTGTTGTATGAGAATTCTGCTAATGGTAAGTGTTTGTCCCAACCTTTTCCGAAGTCTATAACACAAGCGCGTAGCATATCTTCTAAGGTTTGTATTGTTCTCTCACTTTGACCATCGGTTTGTGGGTGATAGGCTGTGCTCATATCCAGCTTTGTTCCTAAAGCTTTTTGTAATGATTTCCAAAAATGAGACGTGAAACGACTGTCACGATCTGATATAATGGAAATCGGCACTCCATGTCGTGATACAATTTCCTTCAGATATACCTGAGCAAGCGTGTTCATTTCATCAGTTTCTTTGATTGGTAGGAAATGAGCTGACTTGGTGAGACGATCAACGATAACCCATATCGTATCGTAGCCGGTAGGGGTTTTGGGAAGTTTGGTGATGAAGTCCATTGTAATACGTTCCCATTTCCACATGGGGAGTTCGGGTTGGGTGAGTAATCCGGAGGGTTTCTGGTATTCTGCTTTTACTCTTGAACATGTTAGACATTTACTGACATACTCAGCGATGTCGGCTTTCATGTTCGGCCACCAATATAGTTTCTTAAGATCTTGGTACATTTTGTCGGAACCTGGGTGAATGGAGTATTTTGACTTGTGAGATTCATGCATGATAAGGTCACGAATACCTCCGAAGAGAGGAATCCAGCTTCTTTCCTTGAAACAAAGCATTCCATTTGATTTTTTTACAAATCCATTTTCGTTTTCCGGCATACCAAAAATCTTTTCAATTGGTCGATTTTCTTTCTTGAGAGCTTCGTTCTGGGCGATAATGATTTGTGTTGGAAGGGGTGAACAAATAGTCATGCCTAACGATCTAACCCTGAGAGGTTTTAGTCTTTCCTTTCGGCTTAGTGCATCTGCTACTACATTAGCCTTTCCTGGGTGATAACGGATTTCACAATCATAATCACTAAGCAATTCTAACCAACGGCGTTGTCTCATGTTTAAATCCTTTTGATCTAGGATGTGTTGAAGACTTTTGTGATCTGTAAACACGATACACTTAGTGCCGTATAGGTAGTGTCTCCACAATTTAAGAGCGAATACTATTGCTCCTAGTTCTAGATCATGGGTTGTGTAATTTTCCTCATGTTTCTTCAGTTGACGTGAGGCATAAGCTATTACCTTATCTCGTTGTATCAAAACTGCACCTAAACCATGGTACGAAGCGTCACAATATAGCACGAAATCTTTGCTTCCTTCTGGCAATGCTAGTATTGGAGCTTCACAGAGCTTTTGTTTTAACAGTTGGAAGGCTGATTCTGCTTCTTGTCCCCAAACGTACTTTTCGTTCTTTTGGGTCAACTTGGTCAATGGTTTTGAGATTTTAGAGAAACCTTCAATAAATCTCCGGTAGTAACCTGCAAGACCTAAAAATTGACGTACTTCTGTGGGAGTTGTAGGTGATGACCATTCTTTAACTGCCTCTATCTTTGCTGGATCTACGTGGATACCTTGACTACTGATTATGTGCCCCAAAAATTGCACCGTGGGAATCCAAAAGTCGCATTTTGAAAATTTTGCGTACAACTTTTCCTTCTTAAGTAACTCTAGGATTGTTCTCAAATGATTGGCATGTTCCTCTTTGTTACGAGAGTAGATCAGAATGTCGTCAATGAATACTATCACGAATTTGTCTAAATATGGCTTGCATACTCGGTTCATTAGGTCCATAAACACAGCGGGTGCGTTCGTTAGACCAAATGGCATTACCTGAAATTCATAGTGTCCATAACGGGTTCTGAAGGCTGTCTTGGGAATATCTTCTTCCCGAACTCTCAATTGATGGTATCCCGACCTTAGATCAATCTTCGAGTATACACTCGATCCTTGTAATTGATCAAACAAATCATCTATTCTAGGTAAAGGATATCGGTTCTTTATAGTGAGTTTGTTTAATTCTCGGTAATCTATGCACATTCGGAATGATCCGTCTTTCTTTTTAACAAATAGAACTGGGGCTCCCCAAGGTGATGAACTTGGTCTAATGAAACCTCTATCGGATAATTCCTTTAGTTGTTCCGATAGTTCCTCCATTTCGGAAGGTGCCAACCTGTAAGGTGCTTTTGCTACTGGTGCCGCTCCAGGCACTAGTTCAATTTGGAACTCTATTTGGCGAGTCGGTGGAAGACCGGGTAGATCTTCAGGAAATACTTCGGGGAATTCCTTAACGATAGGTACATCTTTAAGTTGTTTCTTGGTTAACTTATTTTCCGTCACCTGAGCTATGAATACACGACATCCTTCGTTCATGTATTTTACCATTCTGAGGCATGAGATGATTCCGTATCGGTTTTTATTCTTGTCGCCATGGATAACGAGGGTTTCATTCTTAAAAGGAATGTGTATGGCTTTCTCGTCAAAATGAATCTTAGCATGATGTTTGGATAACCAATCCATTCCGATGATAGCATCAAAACTACCGAGTTGGACAGGCATCAGGTCAATAGGAAAGGATTCTCCTACGAGGGTTAAGGTACAATCTTTTAAAACGGAGTTGGTGCTAATTAAGTTCCCATTGGCCATTTCTATCTCGTAGGTGGTGTTTAACTTAGAAGGGTTAGAGTTAATGAAAGGGGCAAACGTATCTGACACGAAGCTCTTATCTGCTCCAGAATCAAATAATATTCTAGCATTATGATGATTTAATAAGAACGTACCCGTGACAACGTCGGGGTTTTGTGGTTCATTTTCATTTCCCATCACGTATGCTCTTGCTCGTGCAGTGTTCTGACCATTTCCTTTTGGACAGCGGTTCTTGAAGTGTCCGGTTTCTCCGCATGAGTAACATGTTGGTGCTATTGGTTGTAGGTTGCTGCCGGTAGCAGGGGTCCTACAATCTTTTGTGGCATGACCTATCCTTTGGCATTTATGGCATTTTACTGTACAAGCACCATTGTGATGAAGCTTGCATCGGTTGCACTGTGGCTTATTACCTTGATATCCATTGCCATTGGTTGCCGTAAATATCTTAGGAGGTTCTTGTCGTTGGTTCTGTTGTTGACGATGTGGGTTCTTGTTCTGGTGTTGTTGTTGGTTGATCCTGTTATAGTTGTTGTTGTGGTGATGGTTGTTGTTGCGATGACCGTTGTGGTAGTGATTGTGGTTTTGGTGGTGGGTGGTTCTCCTGTCATCGAGCTTTCTTTTGAGTTCGTTGCACTTGATTTCGCGGTCTAGGAGTTTTTGTGCTAACTCCATTGCGACTTCTAGTGATGGTGGGTTGGATGCTGTGACGTTTCCTTCAATATTCCGGGGAAGACCTTCAATATACTTCTCCAGAGTTTTCTCTAAATCTGGTACGATAGAAGGACATAATGTCATCAGCTCGTGGAATCTCCTGTTGTAAGCCCTAAGATCGATTCCTTTGACTGCAAGGATATGGAATTCGTCTTCCAGTTTTCTTATTTCGGATCGAGGACAGTACTTCTTTAGGATCTTAGCTTTGAATTCCGTCCAGGAGAGTCGGTACGCTGCTTCGGTACCTAAAGTTTGAGTTGTAGCGGTCCACCATGACAAAGCGTCATCCATTAAGGTTCCGGTGGCAAATGTGACCCTGTTGTTTTCTGAGCATCCACTCCTTTGGAATACCGTTTCGCATCTCTCGAACCAATGGGCAAGTTTAGTTATCCCTTCAGTACCCATGAAGTAAGTTGGCTGACAAGCCATAAAGTCTTTATAGGTACATTGGCGAGGTGCGGGAGCAACATCTCTTGCCGGTTGTGCATTAGCATTTGCTTGTTCGGCTAAGGCTGCATTGATTCCATTGGTGATTGCTTGTTGGATCTCCTCCGGGGTCATGGTTGCTGCTGAGGTAGTAGTCACGGTTCTCTTAGGTGCCATATTCCTAAAAATGAGAATATATTTTCAGAATTTTCATAATAACCATCTTGTGTTAGACTATTTAGTAACATCAATAGGTTCAAAGTTATAATAGTGTCACATATATCACGATGCAATATACGATATCATAACACTTATGAAAATAAAGCAAACATAACATCATTGATTTGATTGTCGTTTTACATCACTTATTTATTCTTGTTGACATATCTTCTAGGACATTCAAATACAAGTTATTACTGTGATGTGGGTGAGGCTACATCGACAATCTATGGCATTCTAGGGTTTTCCTTGGTTATCATCAAGACGACGTTCTAGTTCCTGAATTTTGGCGGCCATGGTTTCTATGATTTGGTCTCGGTCTCTCTCCCTAGCTTGTGTTTCTTGTTGTGCACGTCGCAGAGACATGACTTGGGCTCTTGTGGTGTCGAGGGCTTGATCGATGTCACACATGATGTCTTTGTTTACGGTGTTAGCAGAGCAAAGTAATCCGATGAATTCCATAGCTTCACCGAACTGGGTACTTAATTGTTCAATCATGGTTCCCATCTCTAAGTGTCCCATCACAAGTTGTTCGATCTCAGCTGACATGACTTCTATTAGTTCATTAGGGATGTTGTTCACCAAGGTGGCTATGGCGTCTAACCTGTCTTCATGTCTTACTAACCTAGCTGCCAAGAGTGGTATGGTATGGTGAATGGGTTCTCCAGTGACTGGAAGGATCTTAGATGCAGCAAATGATGATCTTTCACCAAGTTCTCTGTTGGTGGGGGTACCTTCTTGAGATCTCCAATACTTAAGGATTGGTAGTAGAAATGACCATTTGCGAGCATTGACCCGCTTACGAGCCTTATGGTTGGTTCTTGCATAGTAGTAAGGATCTGAGGAGGTAGGACGAATCTGGTAATTCCTTGGTTGATAAGGTAGAGGAGCACTGGAAGTTTTCACAGGTGGTGGACTGTTGATTGTCACTGGTACAGTAGTAGTCTGCTGATAAAATATACTAGGTAGTATCACTGGTTCTGCAGTCGGAGCAACTTCCTTTTTCCATTTAGTATCATCCCAGATGTCTTTTTCTTCAGCATATGAAAGAGCTTTTCCAGCTGTGGTTGGTTCATAAGGCTGGAATGGAGAAGTTTGCTTACTGCGTCTGATTGGACCAGTTGATGCTTGAGGTGAAGTAAAGGATTGCTGACTTTCCTTATTCTTGTCTGTTGTAGGTGACACAGTCATTGGAGCAAGAGTTGGTTCAATAGGTGTAGAGCTCTCAGTTTCCGAATCCGATAACAACACAATGAAGTTGGGTTTGGAAGACATGGTACTGTAATAATCCCAATTAGTAAACATAATTATTAGCAAAATCATAGCATGTAAGCATATATCAAGTTATATAAGTAAGAAATAATGAGAAGTAATTTTTCTACCAGATGTTGGATTGTAGGCACGGAGGGCATGAAGTGGTATTTTGTAAAAATGGTCCAGTTAAAGTGTAGTTATAGTCCAATGTTTAAAAACATCTGGTTCTCTATAACCGTGGCTCTGAATACCAATCTGTAACACCCCCAAAAGCCGTTTAATAACAGCGGAAGACTTAACATGTCAGCGGAAGACT
Source organism: Artemisia argyi (assembly GCA_030686995.1). Classification (NCBI taxonomy): domain Eukaryota; kingdom Viridiplantae; phylum Streptophyta; class Magnoliopsida; order Asterales; family Asteraceae; genus Artemisia; species Artemisia argyi. Next base: position 61,842,860 of record CM060700.1, read on the forward strand.
TTCGGGGTATTACTTCGAGGATCTTTGTCACAATCATAGTAGATATCACAAAGTGAAGTATTAAAGATTTATTTTATTTCAAAATACCAAATATCAGGAATACAAAACATTATTAAGTCAAGAACGTGTTTTATTCTGAAGGAAAATAAGTAGTTTATTATAGTTCTTGTCATACTTTTGCCCACTCCGTGCCATCCAGATCCATCTTGTTTAGTTACCTGAGATAAACATGCTAAAGTCAACATAAAGTTGAGTGATATTCATAGGTTTAAGTTTAAGAGTTTAATCACAAGTTACGAATGTATTGTAATCACATACAATCAATATGTTAAGAAAATTTAATGTTCCTGTTATTGCCTTAAGCTCATGATACTCAACGATTAACAGCCAATCATAAATATGAATTATGATGGTAAGTAATAGGCCCCCAAAGATAGGTATTTGTCAATAACCTATTTATAAGAACAATAAAGTGCGCCTGGTGTTTTCTCCAACAACCAAACGAGGATTGTTAATCACTAATAGTACTATCCACAATTATTTACGTTCACCCTTCAGGTGATTAAGGTTCATGATAGAGGGACTTCTGACAATAGTAACTTAAGCAAATAACATTGGCCTGACGGTATTTCAATACCCGGTATAAAAGACTTGTGATCGAGTTTTAAGCATGTATCTCCCCACGGGAAAATAGTTAAAGAGTGGGCTATGAAATCACCTTAGTAGTACAGTGGTATCGTAGTCTCAACAAAGCAAGGAAACGGCTTCACACAACACAACCTAAAAGATAATGCAAGTTTCAGTTGATAGTCTAAATCTGGTTTTATCGCGATTACTTGTTATTTAGTTATGAATAAATCTCGTGTTTGTTTAAGTGTCTAAAGTTCAAAAACAATGTCATATATAATTATATCTCGTAAGTAAAAATATCGATGATTGATATAAAGTTAGTTTTTATAACAGAAATAAACGTATCGTTTTACAAGAATAATTAACGTATTGTTATATTGTTTAATTATATATCGTATATATATATATATATAAGTTTATGTTTATATAAGTCTTATATTAATTATATGTTTAAATATGTAAAAGGTTAATATTATTTTTATAAAATAATATTTACGGAAAATTCCTTTAAGTTTCCAAAATTTACATTTTTAACCCTAACTATATATATTTTACACCGTTAGTCCAAAATATATACAATTTACATTTTAGGTCCAAAAGCATCAATATTTACATTTTTCAACTCTAATTATCATTTTTAACAGTTTAGAACTCAAAGTTTTACGTTTTGACAGTTTCTACCCATAGTTTACCATTTTGACACTTTTAGTCCCTCGATTTGAAAAATTTGCAAACTTAGTCCAAATTTCACCAAATGAAAAGTTTAACATTTTTATTTATTGAATAAGCTCAGAATATTTCAAATAGCTTATTTGATTAGCTTATTAGCTTAAAAACCAATTTTTATACAAAATGGGCCTTAACGAGCCAAATTAAGGGTCCGTTAACGTTTTGTGATCCAATGGGCTTACGAAAGGTTTGGGCCTGACTTTGGACTCATTTTAGAACACTAAAAACACTGGTGTTGGGCTCCCAGGCCCAGTGTAGCACATAAGCTTAGTGGGCTTAACATAAGCCCACGTAGCTTATATAAGTTTTGTAAAATCCGGTTTTTGTCGAGACAAAAGGGGTCGAGTGAAGTAGATATACGAGCTAGTTAGGTCAAATGAAAAGCGTTCTCTAATTGTTTACCAAGGTGACAATGGGGTCGAGCAATAAAACATGTAGGTCGTGGGTCGAATTTAGAAATGACTAGTCCAAAGCTTATGACCGAAATTTATAAAAAATGGTTTCTATACTTAGAAATATTCTAAGTGTTGGGTTTGTGAATCAAAGGGTCAAGTGACCTTCTAAACGTGTCTAAATAAATATGTAAACGATATTATTAGCTTCGAATCTTTATTATACGTGATTGCTAGCATGGTCAAAAATGAAAAGAAAGGAAAACATATACATGTTACGTTTTAATATAACGAATTAATTTAGTAAAGTAAACGTGCACAATTTAATAGTAACGATATAAAAATAGAAAGGAGTTCGTGAGTTCTCACCTCACCTCAAAAGGGTGGGGTAAAATTGTACGTATGGATCGAGTTTGGTTCAAGGAGGATTGTAGCGTGGTTCACGGCACACCAAGGTTCAAGTAGACTCCAAGCTTGCTTCCTAGGTTCTCTTCTAAGTGTGGCTCTCCTAGCAATCCCTTCGTCCCTCCATAGCTCCTTTTCGTTATTTATTTTAGTGGTATGGTATGTATGAGTGTATGAAGTGATGTGGTTTGCATGTAAAGCTTATATAGGCTGCATTTTGAATGTGTATGGACAAGATAAGTTCACAAGGATGGAGGTGGCACGTTAGGTGAATAGTGACGCCACAAATCTAAACCAATCGAGTATTTACATAGCCAAGATCTCGTGTGATTGTTCCTGCTCACTCCTGACGCATTCTTACATTCACATTGTTCATTTAGATGGGATTGGAGAGCAAGGGGTGGTGTTAAGGGATTTATTGACACGTTTTGAGTTATCTTGTAACATGGCTTTCGAGTTTTACTTTGGGCAAAATTTAGGTAGTAAACGAGCGACTCAAATTGTAAACTTGGTCATTCTTAATTCCTTGTTAGCTCGTAATTTAAGTTATGTAAAAATATGTGTGTGTTATGTGTCGAATTTATAGGATAATAGGGGTGTTCCTTGGCTCGATCGTGGCTGGAAACAAAAGAAAAAGAAAAGAAAACAGGCCGGGAAATGGGCTTGTGGGTTTTGGGTTGCTTCGGCCCAAAAATAGAAAAGAAAGAAAAAGATAGTATTAGTCCGTTTGGTATTTATGCTAGAAAGTGGGGCCCATTTAAGATGTGGGGTCCACATAGAAATTTTAGGGAGTCGGGATAAGTTCAAGTAACGATAGTGAATGATCTCGAGAATTTTCGTAGGTTCCGGAATATATAAATATTGTACGTAAAAGGTGTCGTATAATATATAATTATTAATATATACGTTTAATAATTATCATTACAAACGTTAAAATGTAATCGCGATAATTTAGACTATCTAGGTTTGTGTGCAAGCGATGTCTCTAGGCAAATAATATATCACAATATTCCGTTAGTGATTCAGATAATAAGTCATATAAAAAAAAAAAATTTGGTCACACGTAATAATGGGAAATTTAAATAGTGCAAGTGTTTACTAACCGTTGGGAAAATTACGAGAGGCTACAATTAGCCACGTGTTACTTCTCTTATATAGTTTGTAAAACCTCACGATAGGTGTAATTCACACTACTACTTCTCTTATGTTTTAATTTCACATGCTATGTGCTATATATTGCTTCACGCTAATCTTTTACTTCATTACGTTTTATATGTTGCGATTCGCGGCATATACTTTTTAATATTTGCATTAAGTGTTTTTCAGGATTTGAATAACTAAGTTTAATTCTCCTACAAGAGTAGCACCATCAAACTTGGGGGGCTACCAGGGTATATAATACCACTGTTTCCGTACAAGTCACGCAGGCATATTTGGAAGCAGATCGTACGTAAGAGGTATTGCAAGCCCAGTACAAAGACGGATTTAAATATTCGCACCATATTGCCGCAGGGGAGACGTCCTCTATCGGTTGTCAAGACGAATGTAATGTTTGCGCACAGCACGCACCTCTGCCGCGCACAGCGCGCACCTCTGTCGCGCACAGCGCGCATCCTTGTCGTGCACAACGCGCATCCTTGTCACGCATAGCGCGCACTTCTGCCACAGAAGCACGTCTTCTGTCGCACCATGCTGCATCGCTACTGGTACAAAAGGTACGCCCTTACCCAGGATGCAGCATACGAGATCCACCTTCACCACTGTGAGACAATCACAATCGCAATCCCAGTGCGCCCTGTCGCATGTGGGCTGCGCAGTATGGTCCGTCCCATGTGCACATAAGTTGCGCACACATGGGCCATGCTGTCATGGTTGATTGGGCCTAAGCGGCCATGAACAGAACTTAAGTCTAGCCTAACATAGCCATGCACTATGTCACACTAGACTTGGGGGCTTGTGGACGTATGGTCCGGACTGGGCCAGGAATGGGCCAGGCCCGGCAGACAGCGGCCCACTCTATGCCTAAACCCTAATTCCATGCCTTATAAATATAGGGCTGGGATTCCATTCACAATACAAGATAACAGGTTACCCTAAACCTAACTCTTCTATGCTATATCGCACCAATACTAACTTGACCGTCGGAGGTGGATCCCGGGGCTACGGCCTCGGGTCCACTCCTAACGGGTTCTCTTTGTTGACAGGTCTACTCAGGGCTTGAGAAGACGACGAACGGCCCAGGGAGAGTCGTTAAATCCAGCCCGTGCCAGATTATGTATCAACAGGTTTTGGATGAGTTTGTAAGTTAACACCATATAAGAATTAACTGTTATATCTCTAACAAAGTAGTTGGAAGAAATTGACAATGTTTAAAACTTAATATTGATATATCGGAACTGCATCATGATTTCGTGTTAGGAGGATCCTATCATTGGAATTATTATATTTACTTAGTTAACTATGCGGGGACTAGATGGAGAGTTAGTGTAAGAAGAGTATCAGAATTAGTGTGTGTTGTTGAGGGAGCAAGGTGGAATGATTTTACGATGCACAACATCACCTGTTCGGATGTTGCTTACTCACATTTTATAGAAGAGGGTGAGGATGTGTTTTATGTAGCTACCTACAATGAAGGAGGGGAAGAGTTTCATAATTATGAATGAGTCCATGATCAGTTTTGGAGATGTATGGTTGATGTGACAGACGCATCTCATTTTATCCAACCAATGCCAGAAGATTTTCTAGCATATCTGCATGGTCCAACAGCTACAGACTCGGTCATGGTTACTAGTAACACCATTGATTACCAAGTAGAGCTGGAGGTTACACAAGATTGGTATGATCGATATGTCCACACGGCCCTGTAGGGATGTGGTTGGGAGAAACTGGCCCAAGACTTGAATATGTCACCTGGTCAAAAAATGGTGTTTACTCAGGTTGTCCCGGGGGAGGGGTATAATGTCATGTTGTTTGACCATGATGGAGGGGCCATCACAACAGTGGAGACATACAGCACCAACATAGCCATGAATGCCCTTTGTCACCAACCAACTGACTATGGTATGTTTTATTTTTTTTAACTTTAACTACACTAAGTATCTCGCAACAGTGTAACTTATTTGATTATATGTAATATTAAATTCAGATTTTGAAGCCCCTCGGATGAATTGGATGTGTAATTGGGAACACCACACAGTCCATGACCAAGAAGAAAGGGCATTCTATAGGAAGATGACTGCATCCTTCTGGAGAGATGGCCGACTTGTAAGTCTAGTGACAGAGTTGCTTGATAAGATATATGAATGTCATTTGTATCATATGTTGTGTGTTTGATATAAAGATTGATGGATCATAATGTGTATTAGAAGCATCCCATGACAAACTAATGATAAGTTTTGTACATTTTTTATCAGTCCATACCATCAAGAATTGTTAAGAAGTACAACTTGTATGGGTTCTCTAGAGCGGTTGTGAAGCATAAAAGCATAGAGAAAGAGTTCGAAGTTCGTGAGAGGACACTTCAAGTTGGTCAAGGGAAGGTCAGGAGGCAAGTGGCTATTGTTTCATTATCTAGTTTCAGGCAATTGAGGGCAGAAGCACATTTTTGTCAAGCTTCAATGGTCCGCTTCTTTCTAGGTGATGAAACTAACATGTCACAAAGAGTTTTACATTTTGATGTGTGCTGATGGAGCTTTAAAGTTGGATGAATGATATTATGTAAATGATGAGTGTCTAAATACTCATCATTTTATACCAATCTGAACTGCCAAAACATCCAAAAACACTCAAATATGCATCATAATACTTAAAATATCTTAGAAGTGTGTTTTATATGTTTCAAATGAAAAATAAGCAAAAACAAATGAAAAACGTACAAAGTTTGCATAATTGGCAATTTCAGTCCCTCAAGTTTCAAAAGTTGTCAAAACTAGTCCCTGGTAAATCAAAACATGAAAAATATCATCAAAGGTCCTTAGGGATTTATAAGTTGTCAAGTTTAGTCCTTTAAAGTTAAAAAAATTGCAAAATGACAACTTTAGTCCCTCAAGTTTCAAAAATGTCAAATATAGTCCTTAAGGTTTTGAAAATGGAAAAATATGAAAAATAAACATTGCACTATTATTAAATGACAAAATTGGTCCTTATGATAACTTTTGAGAAATTACAACATCAACCCTTCAAATTTCAGAAAATTACATCTTTGGTCCCTGGAGTTTGTGGAATTGGCAGAAAAGGTCCCTGGTATTTGAAAATGGAAAAATCACATCTTTGGTCCTTGGGTTTTTCATAAATGACAAAAATAGTCCTTAAAACTACTTTGGGAAAAGTGCAAAATCAGTCCCTCTATTTTGTCAAAATTACAAAAGTGGTCCTTGTTTACTACCTAAACCAACCGGACCCTTATATTTATTATAAACCCCAAAACCAATCCAATCCAAAACAATGCCCAGCCCACCCCCCTTTCTTTTTCCTTGGCCCAAAACTAAGCCCAGTCCACTCCCTTAATAAATATAAACGGGGGTTTGACCCCGTTTGACTTCCCAAAACCGCCAAACCACACACCACTATTCACCCTTCTCCCTCACCCCTGCTTCACCCAATACCAGGTGGTTTTCCACCTCCACCTTACTCTCCAGCTCATCCCATACTTCTCCCTCACCACCTTTCCACCTCACAACCAAACCACATCAACATTAAATGCAATTCTCACCAATTTTCTATCCAAACCACTCCACATCCTCTGTTTTCATCATACAACCCCAACTTGTCCTCCAAACTATCCAAGTTGTCCCCTTACACGTCCACAAGATACCAATAATCTTTAATTGCACAACGTTGGCTCCAAGCAACGTGTAGGACTTTTGGCGCCAAAAAGGTTTAAACGGATAGGATTGATTCAGAGCAATGGAGGGTCAAGATTTAAAGTGGGAAAGGCTCAGAAGGTGTCCTCAAACCCTAATCTTCAGCTATAAATAGAAGAGGAGCATCAAGGTTCAAGCAGGCAGTTAATTATTTTTTAATTTATGTCGTGTAATGCAATTTCAAATTTTTAGTGTAAACCTAAGCTTTTAAGCAGTGTGTTAAGCATCTTTCATGTATTGTAACTCTTTCTGATTAATCAAACTCGAGTTTCTTTAATTGTTTCATCTTATGCAATTTCACTTAAATTTTCCAAAAAGCTATTTAGTTTAATTGTTGTTGCTGTGAAGTATATTGGACTTCTAGGATCACTTAAGCTCCCAGATAGCTTATCTAAGCTATTAGTAATAACTAAAAGTAGTTTAGTAATAAAAAAGCTCAAAAACACAAAAAGTCAACGAAAGTCAAAGTATTAAATTCTTGGTGATAAGCAATGGAGCAGGGTTGATTCTGGAAGGCCTTGGGTTAGTGGTTCTATGGAGAGCCTATAGGTTTGGTCTTGGTTCTTGATTCATTGGTTTAAGCAGGAAAGCAATTTGTAAGGTTTCAATTCCATTTCTGTTTCTCTACTGTAGTAAGCTTGTATTATTGCTTATTTGTTGTGATTGTGCTTATTCAGTGTTGTTTAAGTATTTTATAACTTAAGCTAGTTAACTTGTTCATTAGAATTAATAGTTACCATAAATCTTAGTTTTCACTGTCAAATTAGTTAAGTGGTGATCTTGTGTAATTGTAGTTGTTAGCTGTTTCTAAGCACTCATTTAGGTCTATTATCTCATAATAAGTTAAATTGAAAAGTCTCATAAGCTATGATAATCTTTAGCTTATTAAATCACAAAATCAGTAATAAATAGGAGTGTTTGGAACTAGCTAGTGAGCTAAGCTCTTGTTGTTGTTTGATGTTTATTTGTGTTTCAATAGATTGCAGTGGTGAGATTTAGGATAATTAAGGCATAAAACCTTGGTCTCATTTACCCAAAAGTCAAAATCACAAACAATTCATCACAACAGTTAACTGTGGTGATATTTGAGTCCAAATCTCACCATATCAGTTTAAAAGTTGTTGTAGTATCTTAATTTCAACTCATTATAACTTATCTTAACATTCTCAGTCATTAGATTAAGGTACAATCTCAAATAAGTCAACCTTTAAGTTCATGTGAAAAAGTCAAATTTCCACTTTTGCAGAAAATCTCAAAATTTCAAGTAATTGTTGTGATTTATGTGTTTGGATTGAGACTGTGAAACTTGTTCCTAATCATTATCTATCAGCTCATCTTTGGAATCCCATTGAGCTTGTATTTTTAAGATTTTTTTTGTGAGCCCCAGCTTGTCCCAAAGTCACTTGCAGGGCTGCAAGTTCCCCTGCACCAGCAGACTTCAGTCCATCACCACGACTTTGGTGGTGATTTCTGACCACCTCAGTGGGCCCTACTACCACCCCTTAGCTCCTTTGAACCCCCTCCTACCAGGGATCATAGATTGACCATTTGTTTGACCTGTGCATCAGTGGACCCCACCTAGAATCAACCCTAAACTTTGTCCAATTTCTGTCTCAGAAACTAAGTTTGGAATTGCTTATTGTGGTCTTGTAGCTTATTCTTACTGCTTATTTGGCTAAAACTTGCTCAAACAAGTTCAAGTAACTTATAGGAACCTGACTTAACCAGTGTGGACCCCACATAACTCCAATTTAGCTTATTTCTTTGTGTGGTCAAACTTAGTCAACTGTCTAGGGTAATAAGCACTCTCAGTGCTTATTCTGAGTTTCCAAATTAGTTATCTTTGTAAAAGTTTCTTATTTTAAGTATTTTAATAGTTTTATAAAAGAAAAACCAGAAAAAGCCAAACTTAATTATAGTGATAGCTTCTATTTAATAGAAATTATCTATTTAATTTTAATCTCAGCTTATTAATAATCACTTTTCCAATTTTATAATTTTAATAATTTCTTAGTACCTTTAAGTAGTTAAAATAATTTTCTTAGATTTTTCCTAAGCAGTTTACTATTTATTAGAATTAAAAGTAGTTTAAATAATTAAATAGGTAATATTAGTAATTAATTAGTTTTCTTTAATTTTAGTTAACAACAGTAGAATTTTATATTTTTCCTAGGTTTTATAAAGTAGTTAAGACTTTTAGAAAATAGTTTCATAATTTCCACTATCCATTTTATAATTTTCTTATTTAATTTAATTAAATTAGATTTAAAATAATTAACAAGCAATTAATTAGTGAAATAGCCTAAAATATAATTTTTAGAAGTTTTTATAATTTTGTAGGATTCCTGTGATGGTTAAATATTTTTAAAAATTTTATCATAATTTTCTAAGTTAATTTAGTATTAATAGTAATTTAAAATAGTTTAATTAGTTTAATTAAGATAAATAGTTTTTAATTAATAGAAAACTCATAAAAAGACAAAAATATTTATTTTCATTTTTTATACTTTCTTCAAGTTCTTTTTAAGGTTTAGAAAATATTTTTGTTAATTTTTAGTTTAATTTATAATCCTTGTTATTTTTAGATAATTTTAATTAAGTTTTAAATTAGATTTTAATTAGTTTTATTAATTAAATAATATTTAAATAGTAAAAAAATTATTTTCATAACTTCATTTTCATTTTCAATTTTCTTTTAATTTTAAGTTTTAAAAAGTTTCAATTGTACCCCTTGTAGTTTGTAACTTGTTAAAACTCACTTTTCTCTGTCTGTTATCTGATTTTCTAATTTGTGCTTTTGTGTGTATCTCTGTTATTGTTTATATCTTTTCATATTATCCAAATACCAAGCAATCAATAGTATAATCATTCCTCAATCATTTTTGTTACTGTCCTCAGTACCACTCATTCCCTTAAACGTTCAAAATACAATTTCAATCTCGTTGGGACTTAACGACCCGGGGATTTCCCTATATTTCCATGGTCAATAATAACTTGCACTTTCTCCTAGGTGGGCCTATCAACTGCACACGGTTGACTGGTTGGTTTAGGAGGAGTCAAAATTTGGCGCCGCTGCCGGGGAGGTTGTTGCGTATTTCAAAACGGTTTAAGTTTAGTGGTTTTCAAAACCCCTCCTGTACAAATATCACCACTTTGTAAATTTTTGTGAAAATCAAAATCATATCTGAAAAAGTTCATTAACATTTCTCCTGAAGTGTTAAAAACACCAAACAAATCATAAATAACAAAACAAACTGTGAAGTTAAATTACTTCGTTATCTTTAAGATTACAACCTATACAGTTGGTTTAAGGTAAGTTCTGACATTAAATTGCGAACTGAAGAGGGATCCATTTATTTCCTCCCGCCAATCTGCGAGTGATCTTAAAGGAACGATTTCGGTTAACGAATCAGTTCCAAAAATATTGTCCAAGTTTTTCACCCATACACGAAAAGCCAAAAACATTTTGCTGTGAATATAATTACATAAAAGTTTACTACCGAAAACCAAGGCAGAACACCTACCAACTGGGGGTGTGAACATAATAAGTTCCCAAACTTAAGATTTAAAACTTACCATTGTATCGTTGTGAATAGTGTACCTTTTTTAAAGGAGTTGTTCATTTGTGATTATTGGATTCAAGTTCACTGTCGATTTGCCTTTGTCTTGTTTTGATTGATACCGTTTTTAGTGCATGCGCACTCGTTCGCAAACAAAGCGTAATAAAGGAAAAAACGTAACTAAGTTACGTACTAATGAAGAAAAGCAACCATAAAAAATGAACGACGAGCCCCCATTCCCTCCCAAGGAGGAACCAGTTCCTGACACCCGAACAATGGAGGAACTGTGTCAACCTACCATGCACGGGAGGGGTGGACCCATTGCACCACTCACTATTGGAGCCACGGACTTTGGATTAAAACATCACATGATACAACAGATCCATAATTCGTGCCAGTTCCATGGATTGCCGGGTGACGATGCTTAAAATGTGATCAAAGATGTTTAAAGTTTGTGACTGAATCTCAAAAGAGCTCGACTCAGAAAGTACCAATGAATTGACGAAGCTTAAAATGTTAGTAATCGAAAGGACTTGTCCTGGACGGGTAATAATTTCAAGCTAGTCTAACTAGTGATGTAAGCGTGTCTCGAATAGGACTTGTCTGAGTAGAGTGTACCATATCGAGAGACTTTCTTTGGACTTGACCAGGACGGGTAATAATTTCAAGCTAGTCTAACTAGTGATGTAAGCGTGTCTCGAATCGGTCATGTTCACTGAAAGTGGATCAATTCAAAAAGTGCAAACTCCTCACGCATGTGCAAATTTCTTAAATAATTCATGAGCACATGTGAAGGGGGAGTCCTTCAAAAGAAATGCAAAACTCTCGAAGTGTCAACAATGTGTTTTATTATCATAAACACTTTGAGAGATTTTCACAAAAAAGGTTTTATGGCATGTGATCAATTATAGGATAGTCATGGAGTTATAAGGTGACTAAGGTTAGGAAAAACCGTCCTATGATCCGCCAGAGCCGGAGGGATCTACCCAAGGACAAATCCAATAGATTAGAATTAGAAGTCCTTAGGTATGATTGAAAAAAGGAGAAAATGAGAAAGGAGAAAGAAGGGGTTGAAGAATTAAAAAGAAAAGTTATGAAAAAGGGTGAAAAGAAATAGCCCTCCATATGTTCAACCTTAGGGCAGACACCGGGTTCAACTCATATGCTACTGGTTGTTACTAAGGTGACACTGGTATTGAAGATAAAGACGTCATGGACCCAGTGACGCACTGCACTTAACCTTCTTAACCACTCAAGTTCTCTTAAAAGAGCTTGTTTCATTCTCACGGGGAACCGGTGTAATCTATCGACCTGTCTCTTAGAGATGGTTGATATTGAAGCAGGAGACCTCTCCCTAATCTCCGCATAGGAAACCAAATGTGCACTTATCGAGTCTAGAGCCCCGAGATTCATCAAAAGATCTAATAGGAACACATGATATTTCTACACTGGTTGTTCATCATTAAGGACACCAGATGTAAACTTTAGAGTCCTACGCAGATCTTAGCAATCTGCCAGAACATTTATGAGAGGATTCACATTTGTGATTCTCAATGATTGAATGGAAACTCCTGCCAGGGTCAACATCAAGCAGCCCTGACAGCAGGTCACTTCGGTAATTCTTTATGGGTTACGCTTAGTGTTCGCGGTGGTTTCAAACGGTCTACAGTCGTGGAGTGATCCCCAGCGACTCACCCAGTCATTGAGCTACTAAGTAGGTCTTGTAAGTTCTCTCGAGAGTATCTGACATGGGAACGGCCTTGGTAAGGGTTAGAAGGAGTCTTCACACTATGCTGTTGACGATCTCTAATTCTTATCTGTAAGTACCGGATGCTTTATTGCTAACTGTTTACCTGCAGGGACACATCATCTCTATGGCGACGGATTCCACATGCTCATACATGCATCTCGAAGTCAAAGGAAAGTTCTCACTAAGATCAAAGCAAAGAAAGATTCTACGCAATGTGAAAGAATCTACAGAAGTAAAGTGACAAAGATCTGTGTGAAAGAACGGGAACTAAAAATGCATGTATCACAAAGACTGAAGATGTATGAGCATGTTGGAATGGCAGACAACCACCACAGACGCAGAAGTGAAGAAAGGCAGATAACTCCACATCACTAAGGAACAAAGAACGATGAAAAATCAGTTATCAATGATCACAAAGCATGAAGGAACAATGACTAAAGACTATTCTACAACGACACACAAAGTTAAAGACAAAGAACACGGAAGACCCACTCACGTGGAGCATCATTCGAATGACCACCCCTTAGGGGGAGATTGTTAGCATTAAAATATATATGTATAGAAGTGATGGTCATTCTCATATTGTAACTTTGTGTCGTTTGTTAAGTTTAGTAATTATTTAGTCATTGGGCTTTGGACTTGGCAAGCTAATATGTCATGTGCTATGTTTCATAAGCCTTGTTATCTACCATGTAACCAAGTCCAAGCCCAAGCCCATAGAAAGCCCATAGGGCATCTCATGTTAAGAACTATTTAAACACCTCAAAGGCTCATTTGAGGTGTGTGCTTGTGTGTGCTTGTGTGTGTATTGTGTGTGTTTTTAATAAAAGTTCTCTTCATCTTTACTTCTCTTTTATACTTATTAACGCCACACCTTTATTACATCAAGTCACCATCTTTCCTTCATCTAGTTCTTATATTTGTGTTAAAGTTGATAAATCTAAGGTCCTACAAGTGGTATCAATCGCCTAACAATGATTTAGGAGTGTGTGGTAATCGTATTTTTCAAGTTTTTTCTTAAAAAGTTGCATTTTTTCTTGTAAAAGTGCACTTTTTCTTTAAAAAGTCTTGATCTTTAAGTGTTTTAGTGTTAAAGTTGTTGTTTTTCTTGAAGCTTTAGTGATTCTAAGTGTTTTGGGAAAGATTTGATCAAAAGAATCAAGTGGAAAAAGTGTTTTTGGTTGAAAAAATCGGATTTTTTTGGCTGTTTGGTAACCTTACGCGTAAGATTTTGTGTATAGTACATGTTACAGCTGTCTACAGTACTTTCTACGCGTAAGATTAAGTCAAAACCCTTTTCTTACGAGTAACATAGGTCAAAACCATGTTCTTACGAGTAACTTTGGAAGTCTACGCCTAAATCCTACGCTTAAGTCTGTTTTCTACGCTTAACATTGATTCCTACGCATAAGATTGAAATCCTACGCATAAGTTCCTACGCGAAAGATCCTACGCGAAAGTTCCTACGCAGAAGTTGTACTTAGTACTTCCCTGACTTGGATAAGTTTGTGGAATACTTCGACACGGGATATCTTTCAAGCTTGGATAAGTTTGAGAGATCATTTTGCTTTGTAAACCTTATGCGTAAAAATCTTACGCATAAGCTAAACCTTACGCGTAACTAATCTTACGCATAAACACAAAGCCTACGCATAAACTACTAATCTTACGCATAAGTATTTTTCTTACGCATAAGTTTACTGTTTACGCATAACTTTTGTTTACGCATAACATTTCCTACGCATAAGATTCTGTTTACGCATAAGTTTACCCTTTACGCTTAAGTTTACTGTTTACGCATAAGATCAGGACTTTACGCGTAAGTTTTTGACTTTTGACAACCAAACTTCAAACGGCCATAACTTTTGAACCGTAACTCCGTTTTCGACGAATCAGCTGTCAAAACGACCGTGAGACAGAGGAGAACGACACGCTAAATGATTTATTGATTTAGGCGAAGTTTCGAGGCCTAAAAACGCTCCGGGAAGAAGTTATTGAGGTTTTAAGGTTTCAGATCAAATTTTTCACCATAAAAACTTGCATCAACTTACACTAAACACAACTCCTACTTCGTTGGAACGATCCAAGAATCAACTTTATCCATCTACACTTCATCAATGGCAACTCAGCAAGACATTCATGCAGCTGGTGCGGAAAACCGACCTCCAATGCTTGAAAAAGGTGGATATCTCCCATGGACAAGCCGCATGCTTCGTTACATCAAAACAAAGCCTGATGGTAAATTAATGATCAACTTCATTACAAATGGTCCATTCAAGCCAAGACAAGTTCAAATTGAAGGTAATCCAAATACAACACCTCCTACTCAACCATTCGTGCGTGAACAAACAGAAGCAGATTACACAGAGGAAGATAAGAAGCAGATCGCCGCAGATGATATGGCAATGCATTTAATCCAACTTGGATTACCACGGGAGATCTTTGCTGCGGTCGACAGATGTGAAACTGCTTATGCTATGTGGGAACGTGTTAGAAGGATTTGTCATGGAACAGAGATTGGACAACAAGACGTTGAGAACAAACTTCTTACTGAATGGGAGAACTTTACATCCACTAAAGGTGAACAGATTGAATCTTACTACACAAGGTTTTACACTTTGATGAATGAGTTAATCAGAAACAAGTTGACACCTCGAACAATTGCAACAAACATCAAATTCATCAATAACCTTCCCGAAGAATGGGGTCGTTATGTTACAATTGTCAATCAAACAAAGGACTTACATAAGGTGAATTATGATCAACTCTATGACTTTTTGAAGCAAAACCAAGCTGAGGCTAATGAAGTAAGGAAAGAAAGATTGGCAAAGAATCATGATCCTCTCGCATTAATTGCTACTACACCAACACCGCTACCAATGAACACACAACAACAACCATCATCATCTTCCACTCACAACTACATGCAACCATCATACATTCAACAACCAACACTGGTCTACCAACAACAGTTCTACCCACAGCAACAACAACATGTTATTCCACAACAGCAATACCAACAATTCCAAGAACCAGAATTCACTGAAAATGATGAAGCTACTGCAGCATTGACCCAAGCATTTGCTTTTCTGTCAAAGGCATTCCAAGGACGTTATTCTACACCAACAAACAACAACCAAAGGATTTCATCGAACACTCGAAACAAGCAGATTGCTCAGCCGAGTTTCAATATGGGCAATAGAGGCCAAATGGTTGGAGTTTATGGGAATCAGCAAGGATATACTACTGGAATTAATATGGGGAATCAGAATATGTTGAATGCAGGGAATCAGAATGTAGGAAATCTGTATGGTCAGTATGCAGGGAATCAGTTGGGTCAGTTTGTTGGAAATCAGAGGGGTCAGAATGTTGGTAATCAGGTAATGGGTAATCAGAATAGAAATGTT
Organism: Artemisia argyi; assembly: GCA_030686995.1. Lineage (NCBI taxonomy): Eukaryota > Viridiplantae > Streptophyta > Magnoliopsida > Asterales > Asteraceae > Artemisia > Artemisia argyi. Next base: position 61,858,595 of record CM060700.1, read on the forward strand.
GCAGCTCCAGTAGTTGGGAATTTGGGAAATGTGAATCAGGGTAATCCGGTAAAGTGTTTCAACTGTCAGGGTGTAGGTCATATGGCAAGGAACTGTCCTACTAAGCCGAACAAGAAAGATCTAGAGTACTTGCAGAAAGCAGTGATGTTGGCACAAAAGGTTCAGACAGGGTTTCAGTTAAACGCAGAGGAGAATGATTTTATGGCTCTTATGGATGACATGGAAGATAGAGAGGATATCGATGCGAACTGCATATTCATGGCGAATCTTCAGGAAGCTAAGTATGACACGGATTCTGACACACTTCCTGTTTATGACACCAATGCACCATCTGAGGTATCAAATTTCAAAACATGTCACAATAATGATATATTTGATATGTCTCCTCATGAGGAACAGCATTCTGAGAATGATGAGGAAACACGTGCTTTGTTTGAATCATTATTGAATAATTGTCGTATTGAAATTGAGAATGTGAAAAAGGTCAATCGCGATGTTAAGACCGCGAATGTTAAATTGACCGCTGAGCTTGAGAGTTACAAAGAAAACGTTAAAGCTTTTGAATTTCATAACAAAAGATTGTCTGAATTAGAAACTGGTTATCAAAATTCCGTTTCAAGGGAAAAACAATTGCAACTCAAGTTTGATACACTTGATGTTAATTCTTTCAAAAAGATAAAATCTTTAAACGCGGAAATTTCTGATTTACAAAACCAACTTTCTAAACAAAAATCAGCTTATACCAATCTTGAAAGAGAAAGGGACGAGCTGAAAAAGGACTTTGCAAAGAAAGAAGACAAACTTTTGGCTGAAATCGTAGAGTCAGAACACATGATTGCACATTTAGAAGAATTAGTGGTTAAGTCGGGTCAGTCAAGTCAAACAATGAAAATGATTTCAAATCAAACTAATCCGATTTACCATACGAAACATAAAGTGGCTCTTGGTAACAACACCCCCAGTAATCTCAAGAAAGCTCAGCAAGAACAGAATGTTTTGTATAATGGTAATGTAATTTACACTAAACATGATCCTCCCGTCGTTCGGGATTCTGTGCAAACAATAGAACATGTCGAAGAGAGCATAATTAAAATGAAACAAAAGGATTTGAAACCCATTGATTACAACAAATTGAACGAACTTTCGGGAATTACTTTTGTTCCACAAAAAGAACCATCTGTGTTTTCCATAAAACGACCATTCTCAAAAATGTTTTCTAAGAAAGTAATTGCTTCCAAATCTCTTTCAAAAATGGAACAAATGTCCTCTAACAACGCTTTTAATACAAGTGAGGCAAGAGACATTTTGGATGACGTTAAAAAGAGAATTCAAGAACTTCAAAATATTGTTGCTTCTAAAACTACAATCAATATTAACAACTTGCATTCCAGTTTTCATATTGAGCAGAAAAAAGTTTTTGAAAACGAAATTACTATCCCACTGAATAACATCAGTGCGAGGGTAATCCATTTTGAACAGGCTTTCTTAAAAGAAACGGCCGACTTTGTCAAGGACCACAAATCCCTAGTAAACGAAGCTAATGATACTCGTGAAAACATGAATGTTTTGGAAAACCTAAATGATTCTCTCTTCGAAGCTGTTATGACCACTGACATTATGTCCATCATTTTACAAACATATTCTGTTCAAGACGATGAAAGACTGAGAGCTGAGACCTCCGAAATTGTTTCAAAATATGAAAATGCTCTTATAAAGCTTGAAAAAGAAAATGTGTCATATTTTAAACAACTTGATCGAAAAAAGGAAGAATGCAAGTATGGCAAATTGTCGTATGAGCGTGCCATAAAGAACATGAAAGAGCAAAATGATCTTTTGAGGGCTCAGCTTGAAAGTCAAAAAGGAAAGGGTGAGGAAACCAAGTTTGCAAAACCATTGACTTCGGAGAAACCAAATACGGTTCAAAAACCAAAAATGTCAATTTCACGGTTTGCTCCAAAAATCGATGAGAAAAAGGATTTGACAAAACCAGTCACTCCAACACCTTTGCCCAAGAAAAGTGAAAATGTAAAGATTGTTGATAAAGGAAAAGATAGCACCTGTCCTTTTTAGGATTAGTCCCACTAGTGCGTCTGCCTCAACATCTAAGACAAATGACAAGTGTATAAAGGCTAATTCTAAAGAATCTAGGGATGCTAAGAAGGACACCAATATAAATCCTAACGCGTGTGCCTTACCTTCTACAGGATTAGAAAGCACCTCTAGGAGCAGCAGACTAAAGCCTAGGAGCAATACAAGGAACAATAGAGTCTCGTCTGCCTCTACGAGTAGTAGCAAGAATAAAGTTGAAGAAGTAGAAGAACACCATAGGAATTTATCGCTTTGTAATAAGAAACATGATTCATCTGAATGTAATGTCGAAAGTACTGGTTCTAATGCATGTAATGACTCTGTTTGTTTAATATGAAAGAAATGTTTAATTAATGATGTTCATGATGAATGTGTTTCTCAGAATGTGAATGTTACGCCTGAACAGAAGAATGTTCCAAAAAGACCTAGTGTTAGATCCAGATCTATAGAATGATTAGTTGCACGATTTAGGACTACCACTATTAGTCGAATGCCTAGGAACTACCTTAAGTTTTGTATGTGGATTCCAACGGGTAGAGAGTTCACTCTTCAGAACGGAAAATTAGAGATAGCTCAAGCTAAACAAGTAGCAACTGTCTATGAGTGTGATTTAGATTTTACTCCTAACCCCATGGAACCAAATTCAAAACGGTTTCCAAATACAAACTCTTCTGTTCTTGGCAGGTTATCGAAATATGTCTTTGGATCGTCGACTCAGGTTGCTCCAAGCACATGACCGGGAATTTAAAGCTGCTGATCAATTTCGTCTGGAAATTCATGGGAACTGTACGCTTTGGAAATGATCATGTAGCAGCTATTCAGGGTTATGGAGATCTTCAATTTGAGAATTTTTTAATCACTCGAGTTTACTACGTCGAAGGGTTGGGACACAATTTATTTTCAGTTGGGCAGTTTTGTGATGCAGATTTAAAAGTTGCATTCAGGAGAAACACGGTTTTTATAAGAAATTTGGTTGGTGATGATCTCTTAACTGGTAATCGTGGTACAAACTTGTATGCTATCGACATCAACCAAATGGCTTCTACATCACCAATTTGTCTCATGACAAGGGCAACCGAAACTAAGTCCTGGCTGTGGCATAGAAGATTATCCCATCTCAATTTCGACACCATCAACAAGTTAGCCAAAGACAACATCGTCACCGGACTTCCTAAGTTCAAATACACCAAGGAACACCTATGTCCATCATGCGAACAAGGAAAAAGTAAAAGAGCATCATATAAACCCAAAACCGTACCTAGTTCGGATGCAAGGTTACATATGTTGCACATGGACTTATGTGGCCCAATGAGAGTTGAAAGCATTAATGGGAAAAAATATATTCTTGTTATTGTTGATGATTATTCAAGATATACTTGGGTAAAGTTTTTGAGATCAAAAGACGAAGCACCAGGTACTATCATTACCTTTCTGAAGCGTATCCAAGTTCTACTTCAAGCTCCAGTAAGGATTGTAAGAACAGATAATGGCACAGAATTTACTAATCAGGAGTTAAGAACCTACTTTGAAGATGTTGGAATCACACACCAAACATCAGTTGTTAGAACTCCACAGCAGAATGGGGTAGTTGAAAGAAGGAATCAAACTCTTGTGGAAGCTGCTCGCACAATGCTGATTTTTTCTAGTGCACCTCTATTCTTATGGGCTGATGCTGTTGCCACTGCTTGTTTCACTCAAAACCGATCCCTAGTACATCCAAGATTCAATAAAACCCCATATGAGCTAGTGAACAACCGTAAACCTGACATCTCTTACCTTCACGTGTTTGACGCTTTGTGCTATCCGACGAATGATAGAGAAGATCTAGGGAAGTTAAAAGCTAAGGGTGATATTGGAATCTTCATTGGATATTCAGAAAACTCGAGGGCATTCAGGGTGTATAATAGAAGAACGAAAAAGATAATGGAGACGATGAATGTGAAGTTTGACGAGATTTCACAAATGGCTTCTGAGAGATACGCTCTAGAACCCGCGCTTAATCCAATGGATTCTAATCAAAACGGATTAGGACCCGCACCAAACCAGCAGACTTCTGGATACATCAGTTCAGGACTCGTACCTCAAGGAGCTCAGTCAACAAACATGGATAAACCTTCAGAACAAGAACTGGAAAATTTCTTCGAGTTAATGTCTAATGAATACTATGGTGGAACTTCGACAAATGCATCTCCACAACATTCCGCTAAACCTGCTCAAAACCATCAACCACCACCACCACAGGATGCATCTACCACAATCGAAGCTGAAGCACCAACTACATCAACATCATCTACATCTACTCAAGCAACTCCAGTACTTGAAGCTGAACCACCAAGAGTTGATGAGCAAAATCAAAACACTAATTTTCAAGAAGAACCTCCAAATAATTCAAACGATGTTGCGTTAGAAGAAGAAGAAGTATTTGAAAACCCGTTTGCAACAGACTCTGCTGAATCTTCTTCAAGGTTACAAGAACCATCTAACACACATTCGTTACACCCAAGGTACCCTTCTACGTTTCAATGGACAAAAGACCATCCAATAGAACATATTATTGGTGAACCTTCAAAGCCAGTTCAGACAAGGAGACAACTTGCCACCGATCTCGAATTGTGCATCTACGTTTGCTCAATCAGCCTCAAAGAACCTAAGAACATTCGGGAAGCAATGGCAGAAAACCCTTGGATTGAAGCGATGCAGGAGGAATTTCTTCAATACCTGTTACATGATAGTTGGGAACTTGTTGAACGACCACTTGATAAACGTGTTCTTGATCTCAAATGGTTGTGGAAGAACAAACTGGATGAGGAAATGACTGTTATTCGCAACAAAGCTCGTCTCGTGGCTAAAGGTTATCCACAAGAAGAAGGGATAGATTTTGAAGAATCATTCGCGCCTGTAGCTAGACTTGAAGTAGTCCGGATCTTCTTAGCCTATGCAGCTCACAAAAACATCACAGTCTATCAGATGGACATTAAGACAGCTTTCTTGAATGGAACTCTGAAAGAAGAAGTGTATGTGAGTCAGCCAGAGGGATTCATCGACAAAGATCATCCAGACTACGTCTACAAGCTTAAGAAAGCAATTTATGGTTTAAAACAAGCTCCAAGAGCGTGGTATGACGAACTATCATCTTTCTTGCTCAAAAACAATTTCACAAAAGGAACGGTTGATGACACCTTGTTTATCAAAAAATTCAAAGATGACATTTTGATCGTTCAAATTTACGTGGACGACATTATTTTTGGATCAACCAATCCTAACCATTCAAAACATTTTGAAAATCTCATGAAAAGTAAATTTGAAATGTCCATGATGGGGGAACTAAAATTCTTTCTTGGTTTACAAATCCATCAATCCCCTCGTGGTATTTTTATTAATCAAGCTAAATATACGATAGAGATTTTGAAAAAACATGGAATGGAAAATTGTGATTCTGTTGGTACACCAATGGTCACTTCACCAAAAATAGGTGCTGATTTGTTTGGGAAACCAATCGATCCGAAGAAATATCGGAGCATGATCGGTTCTCTCATGTACCTAACTGCTAGTCGACCCGATATTCAATTTGTTGTTTGCTTGTTAGCACGGTTTCAGGCAAAGCCTACCGAACTTCACCTCAAAGAGGTTAAACGGATCTTTCGGTACCTACGAAGCACCATTAACATGGGACTTTGGTATCCGAAGGATTCGGGGTTTAATCTAACAGCATTTTCAGATGCAGACCATGCTGGTGATCAAGTTACAGCAAAGAGTACATCAGGTGGAGCACAATTTTTGGGTGAAAAGCTAGTAAGCTGGTCGTCAAAGAAACAGGATTGTACTGCGCTATCAACCGCCGAAGCCGAGTATGTGTCTCTATCTGCGTGTTGTGCCCAAGTTCTTTGGATGCGGACACAACTCACAGATTATGGCTTTACTTTTGACAGAATACCTATGTATTGTGACTCAAAAAGTGCCATAGCCATCTCGTGCAATCCCGTACATCACTCTAAGACGAAGCATATCAAAGTCCGCTACCATTTCATCAAAGAACACGTGGAAGAGGGTACTGTTGAATTATTTTTCGTTAAGACTGATTATCAACTCGCCGATCTATTTACTAAAGCCCTTCCAAAAGAATGGTTTGACTATTTAGTTCGACGAATTGGCATGCGAAGCCTAACTCCTGAGGAACTAGAACGTCTTCTCGAATCTTCTTGAAAAATGTTTTCAAAATCGTTTCGATGTAAATATTTTTGAAAAAACAAAATACAAAATTTGAAAAACCAACAAAAACAAAATACAAAAATATAAAATTTTCAAAATACAAAAACAATATAAAAAAAAAATCCAAAAATATTCTTCTCACGACATGTCTCTCGTATAAATCAATATTCTGTACGTTTCTAGAAATGTCATTCAACAATGATACGGACATGTACAGATGCTTGAGCGGGAGTTCTTTTTTAATGTTTTTATAAAACATGTCGTTTCTCAAAAGTTTCTTCACAATGGCTTTCGTATACTTCAGTATGAAACCCGTACTTAAACAATGACTTCTGATTATTTTCAAATCAAGGACTCGTACGTTCAATGACGAACTCTTTTTTTTTTTTTTTTAAAAAAAAAAAAAAAAAAAAAAAAAAAAAAAAAGTTCGAGTCTAAACAAACGAAAAAGATTTCAAGCATAAACTCGTTTTCAAACAAAATTCTTGAGCACTTTTTCAAGATTGTTCAAAAGATTTCTCAAAATCTCTCAAAATTAGTGCTCAAGATAACTCCCTCAAATCCCTTAGTTGATTTTCAATATGCTATCATTAAGGGGGAGTAGAAAAAGAAAAATGTTCCAAATTCATGCAAAATCTGTCTTTCTCTCCAAAAGCTTTTTCTTAATCAGTTGATATAAAAAATATCACGTTATGCTATTTTTGAGGGGGAGAAGTCGTGATTAAAATGTGATCAAAGATGTTTAAAGTTTGTGACTGAATCTCAAAAGAGCTCGACTCAGAAAGTACCAATGAATTGACGAAGCTTAAAATGTCAGTAATTGAAAGGACTTGTCCTGGACGGGTAATAATTTCAAGCTAGTCTAACTAGTGATGTAAGCGTGTCTCGAATAGGACTTGTCTGAGTAGAGTGTACCATATCGAGAGACTTTCTTTGGACTTGACCAGGACGGGTAATAATTTCAAGCTAGTCTAACTAGTGATGTAAGCGTGTCTCGAATCGGTCATGTTCACTGAAAGTGGATCAATTCAAAAAGTGCAAACTCCTCACGCATGTGCAAATTTCTTAAATAATTCATGAGCACATGTGAAGGGGGAGTCCTTCAAAAGAAATGCAAAACTCTCGAAGTGTCAACAATGTGTTTTATTATCATAAACACTTTGAGAGATTTTCACAAAAAAGGTTTTATGGCATGTGATAGGATAGTCGTGGAGTGATCCCCAGCGACTCACCCAGTCATTGAGCTACTAAGTAGGTCTTGTAAGCTCTCTCGAGAGTATCTGACATGGGAACGGCCTTGGTAAGGGTTAGAAGGAGTCTTCACACTATGCTGTTGACGATCTCTAATTCTTATCTGTAAGTACCGGATGCTTTATTGCTAACTGTTTACCTGCAGGGACACATCATCTCTATGGCGACGGATTCCACATGCTCATACATGCATCTCGAAGTCAAAGGAAAGTTCTCACTAAGATCAAAGCAAAGAAAGGTTCAAAGAAAGATTCTACGCAATGTGAAAGAATCTACAGAAGTAAAGTGACAAAGATCTGTGTGAAAGAACGGGAACTACAAATGCATGTCTCACAAAGACTGAAGATGTATGAGCATGTTGGAATGGCAGACAACCACCACAGACGCAGAAGTGACGAAAGGCAGATAACTCCACATCACTAAGGAACAAAGAACGATGAAAAATCAGTTATCAAAGATCACAATGCATGAAGGAACAATGACTAAAGACTATTCTACAACGACACACAAAGTTAAAGACAAAGAACACGGAAGACCCACTCACGTGGAGCATCATTTGAATGACCACCCCTTAGGGGGAGATTGTTAGCATTAAAATATATATGTATAGAAGTGATGGTCATTCTCATATTGTAACTTTGTGTCGTTTGTTAAGTTTAGTAATTATTTAGTCATTGGGCTTTGGACTTGGCAAGCTAATATGTCATGTGCTATGTTTCATAAGCCTTGTTATCTACCATGTAACCAAGTCCAAGCCCAAGCCCATATGGCATCTCATGTTAAGAACTATTTAAACACCTCAAAGGCTCATTTGAGGTGTGTGCTTGTGTGTGTATTGTGTGTGTTTTTAATAAAAGTTCTCTTCATCTTTACTTCTCTTTTATACTTATTAACGCCACACCTTTATTACATCAAGTCACCATCTTTCCTTCATCTAGTTCTTATATTTGTGTTAAAGTTGATAAATCTAAGGTCCTACATAACAAGCATCTCGACAAATTTTTAACTGTCACCCAGAGCATGAAACAAAATGGCGTCACCGACGACGGCCTACGTTTGTACCTTTTTCCCTATTCCCTCACTCATCATGCGACTTCATGGTTCGATCGACTTCCAAAGAATTCGATCCACACTTTTGATGAGATGATCACTAAATTTCTGGCCAAATACTTTCCACCATCTATGGTCACAAAGCTCAGGAATGATATCAGCAATTTCAGACAGCTTCCCGAAGAGTCCTTATTTGAGGCATGGGAACGCTACAAACTTGCTATTGATCGGCGTCCCAATCATAACATGCTTCTTGTCACCATTATTGATACCTTTTATAATGGTTTGACACTCCGTCATCGTGACACTATCAATGCTGCTGCTGGGGGCACCTTTATGAAAAGGACCCCTGAAGAGTGCTATGACTTAATCGAAAACATGACTGCCCATCATAATTTTTGGGACTCCTCTGCTGAGAGGAACGACTCATTTAAGTCTGTCACTCCGGAAAGTAATGAAATATCCATCCTAGCTAAAAAGATGGATGATTTGTCTACAGTAGTTTTGCGTATCCATCAGACAAATCATAATCAGGTCAAAGTTGTTAACCCAAGTTGTGAAACTTGCGGTGGTCCACATCCTTACACAGAGTGCCCAGCCTCCGGTGGCTCGGCTCGTGAAAACGTGTATGCAGCTCAAGGTTCCTATAATACGGGAGGTAATTCTTACCAACCGCAAGGAGTCAAAATTTGGCGCCGCTGCCGGGGAGGTGTGCGCGCTATTCCAAACGGTTTTTCTGATTAGTGAATCGGGATATACATCCATTGTATATTTACCCACCCTTGTTCATATTATCTTATTATTATCATATAAAAACAAAACAATTCACGAAAACATTTTAAAATCAGTTTTCAACGAACACAAAAACACAAAAGCATTTTCTTTATCATTTGTACAAAATGTTTATCCAAAAACCCAAAAATATTCACCTTTACCCTCTCACATCTTTGATTCTTCATTCCTTACCCTCTGTAAACCTTTGATTCTTTCATATGTCGTATCCACACCATTGCGGTTGCCAATGGTGTGGCGGTCCTCATAATGGTGGAAATTGTCCCGGCTGTAGCATGGTAGAGTCAGGAGATGGGTCTGTCTATAACCAAGCTCCCTATCCTTGCCATGACACATCTGATTCATCCTACCAGCCACCACATCATGAGATACTGACATATCTGTGTGAGTTTTGTGGTGGTCCTCACCAAGGATTTGAGTGTCAAGCCGGAAACACGTTTGTCTATGAACAGTTTTCCGAAGATGCTCAGAACTTTGGTTATGACCAATACCCATATGATTCACCAATCCGGACTCAACAGTTTTACTGTTGTGATTACTGTGGAGGTCCACACTTCAGCTCAGATTGTCAAACGGGGAATCCATATCCTTGTGACGATTTTGACACACCTTATTATGACCAACCTCCACAGTATGATATGAATCAAGCACTTCTTCCAGAAATGCAAAATATGATGAAAATCGTTGATGAGCTTAAGGGTTTAGTTAAAGACTTTGCCCAAAGACATACTCATAAAAAATCCATGGAAGAATTGCTAGCTGAAGAGCAGGCTGCTAGAATAAATTCCCAAGATGCCTATGAAAAATCTGTTAGGGAATCCATTGCAAAAGAAAAAGCAGCCAGAGCTAGCTCTCAGTTCCGTTTCATCCCTGATGACAGTGATGATGCAGATACCCTTGATATTCTTCAATTTTATAAAACTTCATCAAGTTCATCAGTTGATATCCCAGCAGTTGAGATTCCATCTCAAACAACTGCTATCACACCCGAGGTTCCCACTCACTCTCTGAACATGGGGGATGAGCATCTTAGCACTGTTCCTGATAAGGAATCGGACGAATTCATAAAGTCTAGTGTTGAGATCCTTGTCCCAATCCCAAGAGAGTCACAGGGAACTCTTGAGCATATGTGTGATATTCCTTCCCCTCTTGAGTGTTCAAACGATCATTTTGAGACTTTCTCAGATTTTAATGATGATTGTACATCTCATGGAGACATTGAGTATGTTGAGGCATCAGTTCCACATTCTGATGCTGATCCTCTTCTTGAGGAGTTCGCCGATGAACTTACTCACATCAATCCACTTTCATCGGAAAGTGATGATGGTCTCCTCGACTTTGAAGCCGATCTTGGAGAAATTGAAAGTCTCCTATATCATGATCCACCACTCAATTCTTATCCCAGCAGTCCAATAGAGAATGTTAATCTCTTTGTTCCCGAAACATTCAATACTACTCTCACCAATCCTCTATTTGAATTCGACTCTGAATTCACTTTGATTTCTGATAATCTACTCTTTGGTATTCGGAATGAGGATTGTGATGAGTCTATTCCGGAACATGAATTCATAGATTCACATCTTGTGAATAATTCTCTTCATGAGGAGTTCTCTGGTGAACTCACTCATCATATCATGACTCCTACGGAGTTTGATAGCCCGGGGAGAGATGCACTCAATCATGAGAATTTGCAAATTCCCACCCACCCTCCCGGGATGTGTTTGAGCTTACCCTTTGAAATCCAAACTCAGGCTACGGAGCCTGCTCTCGAGGAAGAAGATCAAATCATGATTTACTTCATGGTTTTCTTCCTTTTCTTCACCTATAAGGTGACTTCTTCTCTTCTTCACTCCTTCGGGAATGAAGACACTATATTTGATCCCGGCATTTTCATGTATCATTATCTTGAGCCGGATACTTATCTCATCGGTGTGGAACTTTCACGTGCTTCAAATGTTTGTCCAAACATCTTGAATGAAAGTCCGATTGAGATTGTTTCTTCCACATCATGCTTCCCCAAGGACAAATGAATTCGGGGTCGAGTCAAGCTAGCGACTCGGTAAACAAAAACAGTAGCATTCATATAGGGTTTTCACCCTAAGTGTGGGGGAGTCCCCCATGCTATGGTTACAAATGAAGTGAAAATACAAAATGGTGTTTTCCATGCTTAGCTTGTAATGTTGCCCTTTTACGTTCAAAATGTCGGCATAATAGCCAGGATTTTGAATATTGAGGACAATATTCATTCTAAGTGGGGGGGGGGGGGGGGGGGGGGGGTATTTCGCTATTCTAGCGAATTTTATCACATTTTACTATCTAATACCCCCGTTTTTTTGCCAAAATTTCAAAAAAATTTCACTTGAGCTTCAAAATTTTTGTGGTTATCAGTCCGCCATGTCTAAACGACAAAAGGGATTGGCTAATCCAGGAGCAAACAGCTCTTGGTAAAGATATATCAAATCCGTTTATGGCTTGCAATTTGCCCAAAATTGTATGGTACCTCAACTCGCCATATCCTAAAACGCGAATGAGTTGGCTAGCCCGCAAGATTATGGCTTGTGGTAAAGGCAGTGGAAAATCCATAATTAGTAATCAGCTCACCAAGATGTTGACTATTCCATTAAGAGTTGGCTAGTCCAGAAGCAAACGGCTTTTGGTAAAGACTAATCAAATCCGTTGACAGCTGGTGGTTTGCTCAAAATCACACGGTTATCAGGTGTACCACAGTTCTCACACCTGGCTACTCCAGAAGTGATGGCTTTTGGTAAAGAGTTTAAAATCCATCAAGTTTTCAAAACAGTTTATTGTTAGGGACTAGCAATATTTTAGTGTGGGGGATTGATGAGTGCTCAAACACTCATCATTTTTGGTCAAATCTGAACTGCAAAACATACAAAAACACTCAGAAATGCATCAAAATACTGAAAATATTTCAAAATTGTGTTTTATATGTTTTAGATGCAAAATGAGCAAAAACAGATAAAAAACGTACAAAGTTTGCAAAAGTAGCAGTTTCAGTCCCCAACTTTCAAAAATTGGAAAAAATAGTCCCTGAGCACTTATTTGAAAAGAAAAGTCACCAAAGGTCCTTTTACAATCATAAGTTGTCATATTTTGTCCTTTGGTGAAAAATCTAAAAAGTTTTGGAAAATTGCAAAATTAGTCCCTGGAGTTTCAAATATTGTCAGATTTGGTCCCTGGTGGGATATTTTTGAAAGAAAAATCATTTTGGGTCCTTGGGAAGTTACAAAAGTCATTTTCAGTCCTTGGTGTAAAGTTTGAGGAAATTACAATATTGGTCCCTCAAGTTTGGAAACTTGTCATTTTTGGTCCCCGGGATTTAATATTATGGAAATTTAACTTTTGTGGTTCTTGTATAATTGGAGTTTGGCAACTTTGGTCCATGAAACAAGTTTGAAAAGTATACATTTTCAGTCCCTTAAGTTTCAGTTAATTACATGTATGGTCCTTGTGATTTAATACAATACCAAACGGACCCTTGTTTATTATTTACACCAAAAACAAACCCAAAACCAACCTTATCCCAAGCCCAACCCTATCACCAGCCCAAGACAGCCCACCCCCATGTAAAATATACTCCCCCGTTTCAAATAACTACTCCCCCAGTCAACCCCAAGCCTTTGACCTCTCCCTTTCCTTCCCCACTTGGTTCCCTGCTAAACCAAACCAACACTCAATTCCCCCCTCCTCCACATCAGCAGCCCCATCCCTTGTCCCCCCTTCCAAACCACAACACTCCAAACCCCATTTAATACCCTTAAACTTCTCCAAGCTACCCCAACTGTCCCAAGACCTTTTTGGCGCCAAAAATAGGTTTGAACGGTCATGATGAATTAGACCAAATCCAAGGGTCAGAAACTGATGGGAAAGTCAGAGAAACTCCACAAGACTTATTTAAGTAAAGAAAAAGATGGAAAGAAGGAGTAGTGTAGTAGCAGTTAGATAATGTAGTTGTAATTTTATTTTTAATGTCGACTCAAATGTCAATTTAATTTTCAGTTGTAATCTTTACTTAAAAAAGTGTTGTATTCAGTTAACTTAATCTATTGTAAACTCAATTTAACTTTGAATTCAAGCTTGGTTATCAAATTTAGTTTTTGGCAATTTAAAGTGAAACTGACAATCTCACTAAACATTGTTAAAAGTTATTGTTTCATGTTCCTTTAATCTCAATTAAGCTTTGTTTTAAGTTTACTTAAGTTTCCAATATAAGTTTTTCAGTTTGAATTAGAAATAAAAAAATATCCAAAAATAAATAAAAAAAAAAAAAAAAAAAAAAAAAAAAAAGAAGAAACAAGGCAAAGAGGTACCTGTGGAATCATGGTTTAGTGCTCATGGGGAGTATAGGTTAATGGATTGAGTTCTGTATCAACCTAGTTCTTGCTTGGATCAAATTGTAAGAAATCTCCATATGTTCCTGCATAATCTGCTATTTGAGATTATTGTTGTTGATTATTGTTTACTTGTGTTTAACCATGCGTCTTTACTGATAATCTAAGTGGATTCAGTGTTTTATGGGCTTAATCCTTTAAGTTGCTTTGAATATTGTTGAAACTGCCATCTTAAGGGGTGTTTGGCATTGCTTTGACTATCCTGTTATTATTGTTTGTTTGAGTTAAGATGTGTAGGTTTGTTAAGCTTAGGTATTTATTAACTCAATGGAAGTTTTGTTTTGGTCATTTTCAAAAGGAAAGTCAAAATTCACTTGTAATCCTTTGATTTCATTAACTGTCAAGTGTAGCAGTTGCAAAACCCCTCACATAAGTTCCTTAGTTATTATTTTAACTTAATCTAGTTTCTTCTTAACTTATAATTACATAATCAGTAGGTAAAGTAGGATTAAAATCCAAATAAGTCAACATAAGCTCATTTTCCACAAAAGTCAAAAGTTAGTTGTGCAGAAAAACCAAAACTTCAAAGAATTTATTAGAATTTTGTGTTCACTTTCAAGTTGTGAAATTTGTTTCAATATGTAGTCTACCAGCTCATATTTTGTGTCCTACCATTTCTATATTTTTGTGAATTTTGTGGTAGGCCCCACAGACCTCCAAAGTCACTTGCAGGGGGAGTGTCTCCCCTGCATCAGCTGCACATCAGCCCACCACCACCACTTTGGTGGTAGTTTCTGGCCATCTCAGTGGTCCCTTTGTCCCATTATTTGTTCCTTTCAACCCCCCCTGGTAGGCTCTAAGTTTTGACTTGTGGTTTGACCTAAAACTCTGTGGACCCCACCTGATTTAGCTTTCCTTTTCTGTCCCATTATCAGTCAAGTTTCAAGAATATAAGTGCTTATTGTTAGCTTATTGACTTATCCAGTGGACCACTAGTGCTTATTCCTGCTCAAACATGTTCAAATAAGTTATTTGGACCAGATTTAACCATAGTGGGTCCCACTTGATCTCATTTGAGCTTATTTGCTTAAAAAGTCAACTGTGGTCAACTGTCAAAGCTTTTAGGCTCCATAGTGCTTATTTTTAACTTATAAAAAAGTTGTTTTCATAAAAGTTTGTTGTTTTTAGTTGTAAAATAGATTGGTAAAAGAAAAATCCAGAAAAAACAATTTTAATTTTAAGTGATAGTTTCTATTTAATGTAATTTAATTTTAATTTTCATTTTTAAATTTTTATTAAGTACTTAGCTATTTTATATTTTTCTTAAATTCCTATTATATTAAAGTATTTATAGTAATTTTCTCAGATTTTTATTTTATCATTTAGTATTTATTAGAATTAATCTTAGTTTAATTAATAATTAATTAATATGTAAGTTTTAAATAGCATAATTAATTTTTATAAAGTAAGACCTAGTTTTTATATTTTTCCTAGCCTTTATATATCATAATATAATTTTAGGAATTTTTCTAGAATTTTTACTGTTCATTTAGTATTTTTAATAATTTAAAATAGTTTAATTAGTTAATTAGTATTTAATTAGTAATTAATTAATAGAAAAATCACAAAAAGACAAAAATAAGTATTTTTAATTTTAAAACTTATTTTTAGTTATTTTATAATTTTAGAAATTTTATTTTCATCTTTTTAGTATTTAAATAGTATTATATTGTATTTAAGTATTTTAAATATTAATAATAAGTATTAATTAGTAATTAATTAATATTAAATAATTAATTAGTGTGAAAATTAATTTTCTTTTTCTAAAAATTTTCTTTTACCTTTAAGTTTGTAAAAAGGTCATTTTCACCCCCTGGGGGTTTTCAGATTTCATTTTTTCACGTTTTATTTTGTACGTTTACGTTATTTAAAACGTGAACGTACGCGTTTTTAAGTTTTAAACGTTTCTGGTTTTTCTACTTTTACAGTCTTGTCTATATAGCTTGTTTAAGCTATTTCTTCGTATATTCCTTAGTTCAAATCATTCATAACCCCTTTTCCTGTCCAAATTCACCCGATCACAAATCTGTTTAATAACCATCACACCTCGTCGGGATTTGTCTACAGCTCATCCCATGCTAAAATAGATTGGTAACCTTTTGAGCTACCGATCTAATAATTACATCGGACCACCAGGGTTTAATCAGTCCCAGAACCAAAATGGTCAAAATAGAAACCAGAACTTTAACCAGAATCAGAACCAGAACCGAATGAACCAAGGTTACAACAACCAAGGGAATTTCAACCCTGGTCAAAACCAGGTTCAACAAAATCAGAACCAAGGGAATTATAACCGAAATCAAGGTCAGAACAATTACCCACAGGGTAATTTTCAACAACAAAACCACTTCCAGGGTAATAACAACCAGCAACATGGGAATTTCCAGAACAATCGGGCTCAAAATTTTCCAAATCAAAATCAAGCCATTGTTCCAACTGGACCATCACATGATGAGTTATTAAAACAGTTTATGAAATCCCAAGAAGAACTGAACAAAATGCTGGTTAGTCAAATATCTAATTTGCAGAAGTCTTTAAATGATCGACCCTCGGGCTCAGGTACTACTTTACCTAGCAACACGATCGCTAATCCGAGGGGCGATGTAAAGGCGATCACCACAAGCAGTGGAGTTTCTTACCAAGGACCTACAGCTCCGTCTACCTCTTCTCCTATCCCAGTAGAAGAATGTGAAACTGAGGATACTACGGATACGGTACTTCCTAAGAATAACGGAGGTACCAATGACATCCCTCCTCCAGTTATCCCGGTCCCAACTCCCCCTAAAAGAGTCGTGTTTGAAACTACCGAAGGTCCTGTTGAAAATCCAAAAGCCAACCTAAAACCAACAATTCCATATCCTTCACGATTGCAAGATCAGAAGCTCCGTGATAAAGCTAATCATCAGATGGAAAAATTCTTTCAGATTTTTCAAGAACTACACTTCGATATTAGTTTTGCGGATGCTCTTCTTTTAATGCCCAAATTCGCTTCGACAATCAAAAACCTGTTGAGCAATAAAGAAAAACTGTTTGAGATGGCACGAACTCCACTCAATGAGAACTGCTATGCAGTTATGTTGAAACAGCTTCCCGAGAAGCTAGGAGACCCCGGGAGATTTCTAATACCATGTATTTTCCCGGGGATGGTTGAGTGTTTTGCCTTGGCCGATCTTGGTGCAAGCATCAACTTAATGCCCCACTCAGTTTGGAAAAAGCTCTCTCTTCAGGCACTTAGTCCCACATGCATGACTCTCGAGCTTGCAGACCGTTCAATTTCACGTCCCTTTGGTATTGCCGAGAACGTATTTGTAAGAGTGGGAAAGTTCCATTTTCCGGCAGACTTTGTCGTTGTTGATTTCGATGCGGATCCAAGAGTTCCTCTCATTCTTGGGAGGGGATTCTTAAGAACGGGTCGTGCATTAATCGATGTTTTCGAGGAGGAAATCACGTTACGAGTTGGTAATGAAGCGATAACGTTCAACCTTGATCAAACCTCGAGATACTCCTCGAATTATGATGCTGAATCGGTCAACCGAATTGATGTCATTGACATTGCATCCGAGGAGTATGCTCAGGAAATCCTTGGATTCGCTGATAATTCTCCTAGTGGCAATCCCACTACCTCTTCTCACCCCATAATCACTAATTCTTCTCCTTCCCTCACTCCGTTTGAGGGAAGTGATTTCGTCCTTGAGGAATTAGAGGCCTTTCTCAAAAGTGATTCAGTTCCCGAAGGAATTGATAACCAAGAGATTGACCCAGAGAGGGATATACTTCTCCTTGAGAAGTTATTGAACAAAGATCCTTCTCCCATTCCTGTTCTACCTCCACAACTTCATAAGGCGGAAATCAAATATGTTGAGAAAAATGATGATTTCCCCGAGGTCGAAATTAAGGACCTACCTCCTCATCTAGAATATGCATTCTTGGAAGGTAACGATAAGTTACCAGTCATTATTGCTAAAGACTTAAAGGATGAGGAGAAAACCGCGCTGCTTAAGGTTTTAAAGTCCCACAAGCAAGCAATTGCTTGGAAGCTCTCAGATATAAAGGGTATTAACCCGGATTTTTGTACACACAAAATCCTAATGGAAGAGGACTTTAAACCTGCCGTGCAGCATCAAAGAAGGGTAAATCCAAAAATCCACGAAGTTATTAAGGAAGAAGTTATCAAACTTCTTGATGCAGGATTGATTTACCCTATATCAGATAGTCCTTGGGTTAGCCCAATACATTGTGTTCCAAAAAAGGGTGGCATTACGGTTATCACAAATGAGGATAACGAGTTGATACCAACTCGTTTGGTTACAGGGTGGCGAGTATCTATCGATTACAGAAAACTTAATGAAGCCACCCGCAAAGACCATTTTCCTCTGCCCTTTATGGATCAAATGCTCGAAAGACTAGCGGGGAATGAGTATTATTGCTTCCTCGATGGCTTCTCGGGTTACTTCCAGATTCCCATTGATCCACAGGATCAAGATAAGACTACCTTCATATGCCCTTACGGAACATTTGCCTATCGTTGCATGCCTTTTGGGTTATGTAATGCTCCGGGCACTTTCCAGAGGTGCATGATGGCTATTTTCTATGACATGATCGGAAAAACCATGGAGGTATTCATGGATGACTTCTCAGTCATCGGAAATTCTTTCGACTCATGCCTCTCCCATTTAGAAAAAATGCTTCAACGTTGTGGAAACACTAATCTTTGTCTAAACTGGGAGAAGAGCCATTTTATGGTTAAGGAGGGCATTGTCCTCGGCCATAAAATTTCAAAAAGTGGGATTGAGGTCGATAAGGCCAAAATTGATGTTATTGCTAAACTGCCTCATCCCACCACTGTTAAAGGAATAAGGAGTTTCCTCGGCCATGCCGGGTTCTATCGGAGATTCATACAGGATTTTTCCAAAATAGCCCGGCCCATGACTCATCTTCTTGAAAAGGATGCTCCTTTCATCTTTTCCCCTGAGTGCATCGAAGCTTTTTCTACTTTAAAGAAAAGGCTTACTGAGGCACCAATCCTTGTTGCCCCCGACCGGGACTTACCCTTTGAACTTATGTGCGATGCTAGCGATTTCGCTATTGGTGCAGTTCTGGGGCAACGCAAAACCAAACATTTCCAGCCAATACACTACGCAAGTAAGACCATGAATGAGGTTCAAACACACTGTCACACCCCCAATTTACCTGACTTGCAGCGGAATGGAATACCTGGGGTGTCTGTCATAGCATCACAGTTACGGTTACATTGAACAACCTAAAGTGTCGTTTGAAAAATACTTCGTTTGATCATTGAAATTATTCAGAGTTTACAAAATGAGGTCCCCAAAAGGTGTTGCATGTTTATGAAAAACAAGTCATACTAGATCAAACGTTTACATAAGTGCATGAAATAATGGTGAGACGCGTCGACTCCGCGACTACATTGCTAAAACGTCAACACGAATGTTGGTGAATTCCATAGGTTTATAAAATGTAATGTTGTACGGCCACCACAAGTATAAGTGCAAGATAAAAGTCAAGTAAAATAATACAATAGACCTTAAGCTCATGACCCCGAAGCTAGACTGATGAAATTTATATGCCCCTCCCGAATGTTTTACCAGAACACTCCCAAAATGTCAGACATGAAATGCATCCGCTTACTGTTGGTAATATCTACCACGGATGGAGGCGTCACCCTCGATAGATCTATCCACTCACTCTCGCTTAATCGGAAAATTAACGGTCTATGATAATAAATAGGGGACTTTAACAGGTTGGTAAGGCAACTTAAGCAATGTACATATGTTTTGGTACTTGGGCTCGTACTAAAATGGTTGATGCAATGTATTCCCCCGTGGGATTTGAAATCAAAATATTGAATTGAAAACGGGGCTATGAAAACTCACCTTAAACTGATGATACTGTGATGAAGTGAAATGAACAACAACAATGAACGGTTAGCTGCCTCAACCTAATATGAATGATGAACGATCTTTTTTTAGATCACAAAATGATGTTATGAATGTCCATGCACATGTTTCCTATACCACTCTACTCTTTGAAAAATACTTGTTGTTATCAAAAATATACATTTTCCAAGACTTAGGAAAATATGGCTACTAGAAAAATAAAACTAGTTGAAATGTATATATATATATATATATATATATATATATATATATATATATATATATATATATATATATATATATATATATATATATATATCGTATGTATCAATGTTAGTGTTGAAATCCTCGGTTTGAAATCCTTGAAATAACGACTTGTAGTAATAAAAATATACTTGTGTTCACTAATACATCATTAGTTATGAATTTGGGTACTAGGTATTATTTCTAGAAATCTAGAGTTACTACGTAGTTTTAGTATTATTTTTGGTCTAAAAGCTGTCAAAACAATATGAGTTTTGCCAATATTGAAACGTGAATATCTTTGTCGTTATAAGTCCGTTTTACTTGTTCTTTATATCCACGGTTACGTCTTAGTATGTAGTAATATATTTTGGAAAGTTAGACTCCTCCGGGTTACGTCTAAAGCCTCGTTTTGTCCGACGAAAAACGTCCAACAGCATGTATTTTCAGAAAATATACTTTTCGTCAATAAACTTGCAAAAATCATAACTTCTTCGTTATAAACTCTTTTTAATCCGTTCTTTCGCCTACGGATTCGTTTTTGAAAGTATTTTCTAAAATTTTTGCCAAAGTTTCCTTTATGTTTACTGATTTTCCTGGATTTACAAAAATGGGACAGAATGTATAAATACTTGTTACAAATCCATTTTTCATGTTCAAAACTAGTTTCTACTTCAACCAAATCTCTTGCAAACACCACAAATATATACTAATCCTACCATACATCTTCTTAGGGTGCCATGGGTTCCTAATCACTACTAATCATGTTAATTTAACAAAGGAACACCTAAATTAAAATCTAGGGTTTGTATGTTCAAAAAGTTAACAAAACTAATGTGGTATAGCTAACTTGTACATGAAATTAAGCATGAAAACCATAAGATACAAGTATTAATTTGATGAAATCATGAAAATAAATTTGATAACTCACTTTGAAATAATAGGTGATTAGATGATGAGAAATCTTGTGTTACTTGTGTTTTTGTTGCAAGAATCTTGATTAGAATGACAAAAGGAACAACTTTGTAGCTCTAAACTTTGGAAAATAATCACTTGATCATGGATTTTTGATTTGGGTCGTGCGTTTGAGATGGAAGAGAAGAGGTTTTGAGCTTTTTGATTCTAAGAAATTGTATGTGTTATGTTTTAGATGTTTTTGGATATTTAGGAAAGTTTATATGGTATTATATTGGTACATTAATGCTAGAGGTTAGGAAAATAAATCTTGGGGTCTTGGGGAGGACTTTAGGGGCCGGTCTTACATGAGAAAAGGAGAAGAAAAATCGATTTTGGTAACTTAGTAAATTTAGTGTAGTATTAGTTGTAGTTTTTAGTTAGTTTTGTTATAATCGGGTACTGGGTTTGCTAGAAATAAATGTTAACGAAGTTATTCGGGATAAAATAAAGTTGTAAGAATGTTAAAAATATGTTGGGTACAAGTACTGAGTGTTCGGGTGATTATTGTTTAGTTTTCACGAAAACCGTCGTAATATTTATAAACTTACGTTATAAATAAAATAAATTTCCAAAATACCGGGTAAATGAATATTATAACTTTTATGATGATATAATGGATATAAAAATATGTCGGGACCATTGTGGGAATATTTAGATATATTCGTCGTGTTTATAAACCGGGTGTTAACGTTTATTTATAAATAATTATAAGGAAAACGTTAAATGTATCAAATGTATAAATTTGAAAATCCTAAGAGTGGTATAACATGAAAATGCTGTTATGATGATATGCAGACTGTCTCTAGTCCGTATGCAATGTCCTTACTGATAATGAAATGAATTCGCACCTAAACCAATACGGTTACGCGAATTTTAATACCCGTAAACTAAATTTACGATGAAATGAGTAATGCAAGTGAATAGTGAAAACTTTTCCGGCAATAAATAGTGTTCAGTGAATAGTAAAATTCTCAAATGTTTCTCAGAATATCAAATTGACCTCGAAAATGATGAATAGTAAAACGATGAATAGTGTTTTGATGAATAGTGATTTATGAATAGTAAAATGTCAAAGTTTGGGAAATGACCTGAAATGGTGAGTTATGACACACACTATACCACCACAGAAAAAGAATTATTAGCTGTGGTATATGCCTTCGAAAAATTTCGGTCTTACTTAATCTTAAACAAAAGCGTGGTGTATACGGACCATTCGGCTTTGAAATACCTGTTCACTAAACAGGACGCAAAGCCAAGACTGCTCCGTTGGGTCCTGCTCCTTCAGGAATTCGATATTCTCATAAGAGATAAAAAAGGAGCAGAGAACCTTGCAGCTGATCACTTGTCCCGGTTAGAAAATCCTCATCGGGATATTCTCGAGAGAAAAGAAATTAATGAAACTTTTCCTCTTGAGACTCTAAATCTAATCTCTACCCGGGATGATGCCACTACCCCATGGTTTGCCGACTTTGCAAATTACCATGCGGGAAATTTCGTTGTGAAAGAGATGTCATCCCAACAGAAAAGAAAATTCTTTAAAGATGTAAAAAATTACTTCTGGGACGACCCCTACTTGTTCAAAATATGTGCGGATCAAGTCATCCGACAGTGTGTCCATGGCCAAGAAGCCATGGAAATTCTTAAAGCCTGTCATGATGGACCCACGGGGGGACATCATAACCCAAATTACATCGCCAAAAAGGTGTTTGATTCAGGATTCTTTTGGCCCACGATCTATAAAGACGCCCATGAACTTATCAAAACTTGTGAGGCTTGCCAGCGTCACAGGAATATTTCCAAAAAGAATGAGATGCCGCAAAACGCCATCCAAGTCTGTGAAATATTTGATATGTGGGGCATTGATTTTATGGGGCCATTCCCGTCTTCACGAGGGAATAAATACATACTCGTGGCTGTCGACTATCTGTCAAAATGGGTTGAAGCAAAAGCTTTACCTACCAATGATGCCCGAGTAGTCTTTAAATTTTTAAAGTCTCTCTTTGCCAGATTCGGGACTCCTCGTGCCATTATCAGTGATCGTGGCACTCACTTCTGCAATGAACAATTTGCAAGAGTGATGCTGAAATATGGTGTAACTCACCGTCTTTCGACAGCATATCACCCCCAAACAAGTGGGCAGTTGGATGTCTCAAATCGGGGTATTAAGAGAATTCTGGAGAGGACGGTTGGTGAAAACCGTGCGTCTTGGTCGGATAAGCTGGACGATGCATTATGGGCTTTCCGCACTGCTTACAAAACACCCATCGGGTGTACTCCATATAAGCTAGTGTACGGGAAAGCATGTCATCTTCCGATCGAATTAGAACATAAGGCCTATTGGGCCTTAAAACATGCAAATTTCGACCTTCAAACAGCGGATGATCATCGTAAAGTTCAACTAAACGAACTAAATGAATTACGTGATCAAGCTTACGAAAATTCTTTAATCTATAAAGAAAAGACTAAGAAGATACATGACTCTAAAATTAAGAACCGCGTTTTCAACGTTGGTGACAGAGTTCTTCTTTTCAATTCAAGATTAAAAATTTTCTCGGGTAAATTAAAAACCCGTTGGTCTGGACCATTTACTATAGCAAAAGTATACCCATATGGAACTGTTGAGTTATTGCAACCCGACGGTCCCAATTTCAAAGTAAATGGTCATCGGTTAAAACACTATTTTGGAGGGGACATACAACCAATGGTTGTCCCGGATCTCCAAACTTTCCCCATGGACCAATAAATTCGGGGTCGAGTCAAGCTAGCGACTCGGTAAACAAAAACAGTAGCTTCCCCAAGGACAATTCAATTCGGGGTCGAGTCAAGCTAGCGACTCGGTAATCAAAAACAGTAGCTTCCTCATGGACAATTCAATTCGAGGTCGAGTCAAGCTAAGCGACTCGGTAATCAAAAACAGTAGCAGTATGGGTTTTCACCCATATTTCTGTCTTCTTTCCCCTTTCTACCACCCTAATGTGGGGGAGATGAACCACATGTTGTACATATGTAAATATTTTTTTCAAAAAAAAAAAAAAAAAAAAAAATAGTTAACTTTGTATGTAAATAGACTAAAACAAAAGGTTAATAATATTTCCTTCTTACGTTCTAAGTCTTGGTGGGACACCAAGTACTTTGAATATTGAGGGCAATATTCAGTTCTAAGTGTGGGGGAGAGTTCTCACGAATTCAAAACACATGTTCCATCAAGAACCCCCATTTGATCAAAATTACCAGTTTTTTCACACTTAGAAATACAAATAATGGTTATCAATCCACCATGTCTAACCCACAAAAGGATTGGCTAGTCCAGGAGCAAACGGCTCTTGGTAAAGACATCTCAAATCCGTTGATGGCTTGCAATTTGCCCAAAATTGTATGGTTACTCAACTCCCCATATCCCATAAAGCGAATGAGTTGGCTAGCCCGCAAGATTATGGCTTGTGGTAAAGGCCGTGGAAAAACCATAATTGGTAATCAGCTCACCAAGATGTTGACTATTCCATCAAGAGTTGGCTAGTCCAGAAGCAAACGGTTTTTGGTAAAGACAAATCAAATCCGTTGACAACTGGTGGTTTGCTCAAAATCACACGGTTATCAGGTGTGCCACAGTTCTTACATCTGGCTACTCCAGAAGTGATGGCTTTCGGTAAAGAGTAAAAATCCATTAAAATTTTCTCAAAAGATTGCTAGGGACTAGCAATAGTTTAGTGTGGGGGATTGATGAGTGTCTAAATACTCATCATTTTATACCAATCTGAACTGCCAAAACATCCAAAAACACTCAAATATGCATCATAATACTTAAAATATCTTAGAAGTGTGTTTTATATGTTTCAAATGCAAAATAAGCAAAAACAAATGAAAAACGTACAAAGTTTGCATAATTGGCAGTTTCAGTCCCTCAAGTTTCAAAAGTTGTCAAAACTAGTCCCTGGTAAATCAAAACATGAAAAATATCATCAAAGGTCCTTAGGGATTCATAAGTTGTCAAGTTTAGTCCTTTAAAGTTAAAAAAATTGCAAAATGACAACTTTAGTCCCTCAAGTTTTAAAAATGTCAAATATAGTCCTTAAGGTTTTGAAAATGGAAAAATATGAAAAATAAACATTGCACTATTATTAAATGACAAAATTGGTCCTTATGATAACTTTTGAGAAATTACAACATCAACCCTTCAAATTTTAGAAAATTACATCTTTGGTCCCTGGAGTTTGTGGAATTGGCAGAAAAGGTCCTTGGTATTTGAAAATGGAAAAATCACATCTTTGGTCCTTGGGTTTTTCATAAATGACAAAAATAGTCCTTAAAACTACTTTGGGAAAAGTGCAAAATCAGTCCTTCTATTTTGTCAAAATTACAAAAGTGGTCCTTGTTTACTACCTAAACCAACCGGACCCTTATATTTATTATAAACCCTAAAACCAATCCAATCCAAAACAATACCCAGCCCACCCCCCTTTCTTTTTCCTTGGCCCAAAACTAAGCCCAGTCCACTCCCTTAAGAAATATAAACGGGGGTTTGACCCCGTTTGACTTCCCAAAACCACCAAACCACACACCACTATTCACCCTCCTCCCTCGCCCCTGCTTCACCCAATACCAGGTGGTTTTCCACCTCCACCTCACTCTCCAGCTCATCCCATACTTCTCCCTCACCACCTTTCTACCTCACAACCAAACCACATCAACATTAAATGCAATTCTCACCAATTTTCTATCCAAACCACTCCACATCCTCTGTTTTCATCATACAACCCCAACTTGCCTCCAAACTATCCAAGTTGTCCCCTTACACGTCCACAAGATACCAATAATCTTTAATTGCACAACGTTGGCTCCAAGCAACGTGTAGGACTTTTGGCGCCAAAAAGGTTTAAACGGATAGGATTGATCCAGAGCAATGGAGGGTCAAGATTTAAAGTGGGAAAGGCTCAGAAGGTATCCTCAAACCCTAATCTTCAGCTATAAATAGAAGAGGAGCATCAAGGTTCAAGCAGGCAGTTAATTATTTTTTAATTTATGTCGTGTAATGCAATTTCAAATTTTTAGTGTAAACCTAAGCTTTTAAGCAGTGTGTTAAGCATCTTTCATGTATTGTAACTCTTTCTGATTTATCAAACTCAAGTTTCTTTAACTGTTTCATCTTATGCAATTTCACTTAAAATTTCCAAAAAGCTATTTAGTTTAATTGTTGTTGCTGTGAAGTATATTGGACTTCTAGGATCACTTAAGCTCCCAGATAGCTTATCTAAGCTATTAGTAATAACTAAAAGTAGTTTAGTAATAAAAAAGCTCAAAAACACAAAAAGTCAACGAAAGTCAAAGTATTAAATTCTTGGTGATAAGCAATGGAGCAGGGTTGATTCTGGAAGGCCTTAGGTTAGTGGTTCTATGGAGAGCCTATAGGTTTGGTCTTGGTTCTTGATTCATTGGTTTAAGCAGGAAAGCAATTTGTAAGGTTTCAATTCCATTTCTGTTTCTCTACTGTAGTAAGCTTGTATTATTGCTTATTTGTTGTGATTGTGCTTATTCAGTGTTGTTTAAGTATTTTATAACTTAAGTTAGTTAACTTGTTCATTAGAATTAATAGTTACCATAAATCTTAGTTTTCACTGTCAAATTAAGTGGTGATCTTGTGTAATTGTAGTTGTTAGCTGTTTCTAAGCACTCATTTAGGTCTATTATCTCATAATAAGTTAAATTGAAAAGTCTCATAAGCTCTGATAATCTTTAGCTTATTAAATCACAAAATCAGTAATCAATAGGAGTGTTTGGAACTAGCTAGTGAGCTAAGCTCTTGTTGTTGTTTGATGTTTATTTGTGTTTCAATAGATTGCAGTAGTGAGATTTAGGATAATTAAGGCATAAAACCTTGGTCTCATTTACCCAAAAGTCAAAATCACAAACAATTCATCACCACAGTTAACTGTGGTGATATTTGAGTCCAAATCTCACCATATCAGTTTAAAAGTTGTTGTAGTATCTTAATTTCAACTCATTATAACTTATCTTAACATTCTCAGTCATTAGATTAAGGTACAATCTCAAATAAGTCAACCTTTAAGTTCATGTGAAAAAGTCAAATTTCCACTTTTGCAGAAAATCTCAAAATTTCAAGTAATTGTTGTGATTTATGTGTTTGGATTGAGACTGTGAAACTTGTTCCTAATCATTATCTATCAGCTCATCTTTGGAATCCCATTGAGCTTGTATTTTTAAGATTTTTGTTGTGAGCCCCAGCTTGTCCCAAAGTCACTTGCAGGGCTGCAAGTTCCCCTGCACCAGCAGACTTCAGTCCATCACCACCACTTTGGTGGTGATTTCTGGCCACCTCAGTGGGCCCTACTACCACCCCTTAGCTCCTTTGAACCCCCTCCTACCAGGGATCATAGATTGACCATTTGTTTGACCTGTGCATCAGTGGACCCCACCTAGAATCAACCCTAAACTTTGTCCCATTTCTGTCTCAGAAACTAAGTTTGGAATTGCTTATTGTGGTCTTGTAGCTTATTCTTACTGCTTATTTGGCTAAAACTTGCTCAAACAAGTTCAAGTAACTTATAGGAACCTGACTTAACCAGTGTGGACCCCACATAACTCCAATTTAGCTTATTTCTTTGTGTGGTAAAACTTAGTCAACTGTCTAGGGTAATAAGCACTCTCAGTGCTTATTCTGAGTTTCCAAATTAGTTGTCTTTGTAAAAGTTTCTTATTTTAAGTATTTTAATAGTTTTATTAAAGAAAAACCAGAAAAAGCCAAACTTAATTATAGTGATAGCTTCTATTTAATAGAAATTATCTATTTAATTTTAATCTCAGCTTATTAATAAGCACTTTTCCAATTTTATAATTTTAATAATTTCCTAGTACCTTTAAGTAGATAAAATAATTTTCTTAGATTTTTCCTAAGTAGTTTACTATTTATTAGAATTAAAAGTAGTTTAAATAATTAAATAGGTAATATTAGTAATTAATTAGTTTTCTTTAATTTTAGTTAACAACAGTAGAATTTTATATTTTTCCTAGGTTTTATAAAGTAGTTAAGACTTTTAGAAAATAGTTTCATAATTTCCACTGTCCATTTTCTAATTTTCTTATTTAATTTAATTAAATTAGATTTAAAATAATTAATAAGTAATTAATTAGTGAAATAGCCTAAAATATAATTTTTAGAAGTTTTTATAATTTTGTAGGATTCCTGTGATGGTTAAATAGTTTTATAAATTTTATCATAATTTTCTAAGTTAATTTAGTATTAATAGTAATTTAAAATAATTTAATTAGTTTAATTAAGAGAAATAGTTTTTAATTAATAGAAAACTCATAAAAAGACAAAAATATTTATTTTCATTTTTTATACTTTCTTCAAGTTCTTTTTAAGGTTTAGAAAATATTTTTGTTAATTTTTAGTTTAATTTATAATCCTTGTTATTTTTAGATAATTTTAATTAAGTTTTAAATTAGATTTTAATTAGTTTTATTAATTAAATAATATTTAAATAGTAAAAAAATTATTTTCATAACTTCATTTTCATTTTCAATTTTCTTTTAATTTTAAGTTTTAAAAAGTTTCAATTGTACCCCCTGTAGTTTGTAACTTGTTAAAACCCACTTTTCTTTGTCTGTTATCTGATTTTCTAATTTGTGCTTTTGTGTGTATCTCTGTTATTGTTTATATCTTTTCATATTATCCAAATACCAAGCAATCAGTAGTATAATCATTCCTCAATCATTTCTGTTACTGTCCTCAGTACCACTCATTCCCTTAAACGTTCAAAATACAATTTCAATCTCGTTGGGACTTAACGACCCGGGGATTTCCCTATATTTCCACGGTCAATAATAACTTGCACTTTCTCCTAGGTGGGCCTATCAACTGCACACGGTTGACTGGTTGGTTTAGGAGGAGTCAGTAAACATATTTTTTAGTTCGTATGTATGGTGGATTTGTGGGCATAAATCAACTTGACAATGCTTAAACAATTGTTTTGTAACTATATGTGTAGGATAAACCATATGGGTTTGTCCATGCACAATTTTGCAAGTATGATGCAATATATGTATGCTTAAACCATATTGTTGTATGTATATGCTAGTTTCAACATGCACTTTTGTAACACCCCCAAAATTTGGTACATCGGAAGACTCAACAAGCTTTCGGGGTGCTACGGGGATTGGTATCCATTCAAAGTCATGAAAGAACGAGATAAAGTAAACATAAGAAAAACACAACCAAAACGGGTTTTAAAGTTTACATTTATCCCAAAATCATCCAAAGTCAGGCCCAAAAGAAATAAATATAGGTCCACAATTATTTATCAGAGTTTTAGAAAATAGATCGATAACCAGGTGCCATTGCCAAACCTCCAATCCAAGCATCCAAGGGCATCACTTAATTACCTGAGAAAACGCGCTAAAAGTCAGCTTTCGCTGGTGAGATCATAAGTTTAAATTCATAATTCAATATAGTGGACATATACGCAAAACGCTTGCTAGCTAGACTAGGCCTCAATCATCAAACCAAAATAATCCAACCAAATCAAATCAACCCTATAGGTGCACACTATAGCCCAATAACCAAATCAAATCAAATCAATCTGTATGCGTAAGGATACGACATACCCAACATGCGTAAGGATACGTGATGCGTGGGAATTTCACCAGGCTTTACCTCTCAAGGGATCTTGAGAAGCTTACAACCCCCACCAGGCAGTGTACCTGATCGTTGTAGTATAGTATAGTGACAAGTACCGGGGGATTGATCGTTCAACTCAGGAATAGTGTCGTTAGGATTGAAATTAATTTAACTAGGTCTAAAGGTGAGGGATGATTCTTTTTGTATTTTTATATTTTATGAAAAGCAAGTAAAAATCTCGGGTATTGGAAGGAGGGCGGAATTAGTTGTTAATCAACTAACCCAAAAGCTACTAATTAAACTAATGTGCAAGAAAACTAAACTAAGGTTCTACAAGATAAGTGAAGCATGTCTACCCATGATATGTTACTCCTTGCTAGCTATCCAATCCTACCTATTGAATTGTAACCTTGTTTTAATTGACGGGTTGTATTCCTTAATACCAATCATGGGGTATCACACATAACTCCCCAATTCTCTTAGCTCTTATCTCCTCCTATACCATGCCCAGCACAACCATATGGATTGTAAACAGTGGATCATGCATTAAATACAACCAATAAAGACCTTAGTGCAATCGGTTCATGTTTCCTAAGACGTTCAAGCATGTTACCATTTGGAGATCTGCCAGTTTTCTTAAGCCTAACATATAAATCATTCAATCAAAACAAGAATCAATAGGAAACAAGAATTATAAACTAAACCAACTAGATCTATTGAAGTTGTCACGCCTTAATTGATGGAGATAGACACACACATCAACAAGCCCTCATTGATGGAGATAGACACAACCATCAACAAGAAATCAATGAGATCTAATCAATTATATACAAGTTTCACATAATCATAAGTAGACACAAGGTGAATTAACAAAACATAATCAAAGAAGGACAATCAACAAGAATAATGAAAGACATAGTTGAGATAGAATCATCAAACCAATACATGATGTTTATGGAGTGATTGAAACCCTCTAAGTTGCTGGAAAAACACCCACCTAAACCCAGGAATCGACCTTAGGGTTTAGGGCTTACAAAAAGTGAAGTTATGATGTTATATTTATAGGCATGTTTTCTGTCGGCCCTTCTTGACAGCGTCACCTCGTTTCTCTTGATGTCGTCAAGACCATTTTTTCACCAAATTGTAGATCTCTTCATCCTCTTCGTTTTCTTTTTTGAATCACTCAAATCCGAGTTCGTATGCAAAAGTTATGGCCAAAACGGTGTCAGCTACCACGCGCGCAAGTTTTGACCAGTTAACACGTGACGGCCTTGGGTGACGCCTTCACATTCTCTCTGGGCCGTCACCACTTTTACTCTTGACGCCGTCAAGATTTTCCTCTTGACGCCGTCAGGTACAGTTCTCAGCATGGAAAATTAAGACTTTGGCGTTTTCTTCACTTTTATGCTCCAAAAACGTCCGAATTGCTTCCTTTTCCAGATTTCACTCCCAAAGTACCTAAAATCACAAAAGGAACGATTTAGGGCAATATTTGATCAAATAAATTCGAATTGCGGCTTAAATGACCCCCTAAAAGTGGTTCATTTTTCGCCTCATCATATACCCTTACACTTGAGATTTGCTTGTCCTCAAGCATATGCGCTTTTATTCTACTCAAAATACAAGTTAGGGGTCATTTAACACTAACATAAAAGTAATTACAACAAATAATCGTTCCACTAAAGACCAATAGACAAGCACGGAGGTCATACACTAGCACCTCACAAATAATGTTTAGATACTCACATCTCTCCGGTGTAATAAAGTATAAATTACAATATGGAAACGGAAGATATCTCTCACTACCTGTCATAGCAAAATAGATTACCATAGGCTTGGGAAAGGATCAAACCTCCACCACATGGCGTAAGCACCTAGGATAAACTATCAAAGAAGTCTTTAAAAAGGGTTGTAACGTTAGGTGTAGGGATATGAAATACATGGTTTTGTTGGATAAAGGAAGTTTTTCTGGTGGCGAGTTAACAATCTTGGTCAATTACATGTACAATATGGCGTTGCTAAGCCAAGACTAGACTCGACTTAAGCTAATAAATGAGAAATAACAAAAACATAAAATGAACATAGAATAAAAAGGGATGGTAGTCTGCATGTTTTTTTCTTTTTCTCTATTTTTTTTTTCGATTTTTTTTTTTTTTTTTTTTTTTTTTTTTTTTTTTTTTTTTTTTTGCATACACTCTTACCCTACCATCCAAAATAATACATCATAGGGAATGGGAATTCCCCTTACACTTGAATCTTTACATACTTTACAATCAACTAAACTAATGACTCGAATTAAGAAAATCAAAACACTTGGAGCACTTTTAAGATTAACGTACGTATGGGGGTAATAAATGATGTTCTTCCCCATTACTCCATAAATAAGTACTTACCCATGAGTCCCAATCGTCCCAAAACAATATGTACAAGGATATGACTCGACTTAGCAACCATGTAATCAATTAGATAGTTAACTTAGGGTTTAAACAAATAACAATAATGCACTAAAAATGAGCGCATACACGGAAGGCTAAGGCGATTTGGTTGTACATTTAAGTGGGGTGTAACAAATTCTTCCTTTAAGTAAAATGCTTAAAGTTAGAAACGAAAAGATAGGCTCGGAGGGGTGTACTAGGGGGATCGTGTACTAAAAATGAGTACAACGCTAAGGGTGTGGGAAAATTAGTTGACTTAACTAGCCAAGTAATATGACTTAAATGGTCAAGTAATTATGATACGGGTTTAACACAAGGGTTATCCTAATGCCTCTTATCATGTAGTAAATCCTACTACACGAATGTAGTCTCACTAGCGGTCTCGGGATGCATCACTAACGCAAGTTCTAGAATCTAAATGCTATCGGTACACTCATAAGCACTAATAGTAAATGCTTTTCCTATCAAATCTAAAGGCGAACCTCACATATTTGGGTGGAAAATTTTTCTGAAAGTACGGTTATGTGCTAGTCATACAATCTCCTATCCATGAGACGCTTGCTATGGCTAAAGTTTCACTCCTAAATGTTGTAAAAAAATTTAAATTTGGCGCTAAAATTGCACTAACAAGTATTTCTCATAGTTTTATTACACATCTACCATTAAACAAAACAAACTCAAGCGAAAGTGCATATGTAAGGTATCATCTTTTTACCCTCCCCTTACACTTAAGATGAACATTGTCCCCAATATTCAAGTAAAGAATGTAAAAGTGAAAAAGTAAAGAGAATGAAATCAAATACTCCCCTGATTGGCTCGGTACGGATAATTAGGTGGCCAGGTTAAATCTTCCTCCAAGAAAATGAACAATCAAAGCTTCCCTTCCAGAATATAAATCATCTTCTTGTCATACATAACCTGTAAAACCTGATAAAATAGACAAGACAACCTCGCGTAAAATCGGCGGCATCCTATATAAGTTACTAAATCCTAGAAAACAAGATAAGATATAATGCTTGTGGAATGAAATTTGCAGATCTCCTAGAGATTATAAAACTTAATAATTCACAAAAACCATAAGACTCCGTTAGAAAAACAAAACTGGTAAAATTTCCAGATTTTTACACTTGACGCCGTCAAGAGTAAACTCATGACGCCGTCAGGATTGACCTGCAGAAATTCTTATGTTAAGTTTCCGGAAAATTTCTGGAAAAACTTGGTCCTACTTCCTGGAAAATCCTGCAAAACTTCATTATGACTCAATACAAGCATTTGACTCTAACAAATACGAATATACATGTTCATTTAATATTGTGGAGAATCATGATCGGTTTGTTTCTTGAAAACATATTTGGGGTTTCCCCTTACACTTATCTTTTGCAAAAATACCTTTAGGCGGAGTTAAGACTAGGCCAAAACAACAAAGTAAAGTATTTCCACATTTTAGTTTAGAAACATGATCTATCAATAATAAAAATTAAGCATGCATACGGAAACAAATAACAAACAAACAAATAATAAAATCACACAAAACATGGGTTGCCTCCCAAGAAGCGCTTTTCTTTATTTACGAGTCTTGTAGCTAGACTCAAGGTCATGGGTTACTACGTGACCTCATCATTGGTTCCACTCTCTAGGTCGTCTTCTAAACCAGTTTTGTATTCTGGACCTAGTTGTAAGCATTCTTTGTAGAAACCAAGCATCATATTCTTTACATATTCTACTCCTCTACGTCTATCCTCTTCATTCCTATAATAAGCCGCTTGCTTGTGTTCTTTTTCGAAATTAGAGAGAAGGCGGTATTGCTCAATCTTGTAGGGCATTTGATAGGCAACCTCATCATTCTCTTCCTTGAATCTAACTATCCCTAAAGTCGGATCATAACTCATCCTAGTGGCTTCAACAAATGGTTTTCCAAATATTATTTGGCTTAGGCAAGCATCTATCACCGGACGAGTGTCTTCCACTATCATAAAATCGATCTCATAGGTGAGATTCCCTATAATCACATGCAATCCCTTCACTCTTCCTGCAAAATTACTTATCAGATTCTTATTGGGCATTATCCTAAAATTAAGTTGCTTCTTCATCACCCAATTATAGTAAGTCCTAGTCATGATGTTCACGGGGGATCTAGGGTCGATGTAAGCTTTCCATATATGCATGTGCCCGATATTGTATGGTATGTTAATGTTAGAGGGGTCTCCCATTTTGATAAGGGGTGTGCCAAAGATATATGGTCTCTCAGGGCTATCGAATAAATCCTTATGGTACTCCCGTTCTTCCTCGGTGGGTAACTTATCAAAGTATTTTTCTATAGGCTCTACCTCCTCTAATTCCTCTTCCTTGTTAACCTCAACTTCCCTACTCTCATCCTTAGTCTCGGCTTCTACTCTAACTTCATCCTTGTCACTCTCTTCTATCTCCTTATCTATCGGCTTAATGGTGACAACATTGACAAAGTGGACATGTTTGGATGATGAGGGATCCTTAATTTGGATTCCACTATTGGTGTCCCTAGTGTCCTTCCTAGGTGTGATTAACGCTTGGTTGTTGAGGGCTTTCAACAAGTTGTCAATCTTGTTGGTCATCTCCGTTTGTTGTTGGTGAATTCGGTTTCAAACCTAGCTATGCGAGCTTCTTGAGATGCCATGAACTTTGACATCAATCCTTCAAGATTGTTGGTACTACCATAGTTGTTAGAAGGATTGTTGTTGAAAGTACGGTTGGATGGTGGACCGTTAGGTTGGTAACGATTAGGCGGATTGGAAGAATTGGGTTGATTTTGTTTCCACCTAAGGTTTGGGTGATTTTTCCAAGAGGGGTTGTATGAATCACCATAAGGGTTTGGTTCGGGCTTGAAAGTGTACCACTTATCTCCCACTTCGTCGGTACGCGAGGATGCGTAGTCCGCAAAAGCTGTTCCGGGGAGTTCCACACAATCACGAGTGTCGTGGGGACCACTACATAATTCGCATGAAGAAGTGATTTTGTTCACTTGGCTTGAAGGCTTAGGAGCTTCGTAAGATTTCTTGAGAAACTTGACTTGGTCCTCAAGTTCCATGATCCTACGGTCGGGAGTGCTAGAATTGTTTGAAGGCAAAGATATTGCCTTGACCGTTTTGTTCAAATCACGGGGATCATTCCAACTTTCGTTGTCATAGAGAGCAAGATCTTCTATGAGTTCCCATGATTGTTCCGCACTAAGATCACGTAGCTTACCACCGGCCGATTGGTCAATGGCTCGCCTCGTGGAGATGTCGATATGGTCATAAAAGATTTGGACTTGGAGCCAAAGATCTATGCCATGATGAGGGACTTTTTGGAGTAAGTCCTTGAAACGAGTCCATGCTTCATAAAGAGATTCATTTTGACGTTGTTGGAACATCAAGATGTCATTTCTAAGCTTAGTAGTTCTCCCCGGTGGGAAAAATTGAGCAAGGAAACGAGTGGTGAGATCATCCCATGTGGTGATGGATCCCGCGGGTAAACGCTCAAGCCATTGACTAGCTTGATCCCGTAGAGAGAATTGGAATAGGCGTAATCGGGTAGTCTCTCTAGTTTCAACATCTAGGTCTATGGAATCTACGATTTTGAGAAAGTCCTTAAGATGTTGGTTTGGATCTTCGGAACGAAGTCCATGGAATGCACATCCGCTTTGCACCAACCGGATGGTGTCGGATCGCAAGGGGGTCACATTGGCTCCGGTGAGCTCAATGGTGTTTCGGTAGCCTTGGTGGCTAGGTCGGGAATACTCTCCTAAGGTTCGGGGCCTAAGGGGTTCTAATGGTGGGTTTTGTTGTGGTGGGATGACGGGTTCAAAGATGTTCCCGTTGTCCATGATGTCGGGTGGTTACGAACAAAGGCACAAAGAAATAAGATAGACTAAAGAAAACCTAAAAATAAAAATAAAATCTTACTAGAAAGGAATCTAGCAAGTAGACCTAATAAAAAGAAATTCTAACCTAGACAATAACTATTCCCCGGGCTGCGGCGCCAAAAACTTGATGCGTGGGAATTGCACTAGGCTTTACCTCTCAAGGGATCTTGAGAAGCTTACAACCCCCACCAGGCAGTGTACCTGATCATTGTAGTATAGTATAGTGACAAGTACCGGGGGATTGATCGTTCAACTCAGGAATAGTGTTGTTAGGATTGAAATTAATTTAACTAGGTCTAAAGGTGAGGGATGATTCTTTTTGTATTTTTATATTTTATGAAAAGCAAGTAAAAATCTCGGGTATTGGAAGGAGGGCGGAATTAGTTGCTAATCAACTAACCCAAAAGCTACTAATTAAACTAATGTGCAAGAAAACTAAACTAAGGTTCTACAAGATAAGTGAAGCATGTCTACCCATGATATGTTACTCCTTGCTAGCTATCCAATCCTACCTATTGAATTGTAACCTTGTTTTAATTGACGGGTTGTATTCCTTAATACCAATCATGGGGTATCGCACATAACTCCCCAATTCTCTTAGCTCTTATCTCCTCCTATACCATGCCCAGCACAACCATATGGATTGTAAACAGTGGCTCATGCATTAAATACAACCAATAAAGACCTTAGTGCAATCGGTTCATGTTTCCTAAGACGTTCAAGCATGTTACCATTTGGAGATCTGCCAGTTTTCTTAAGCCTAACATATAAATCATTCAATCAAAACAAGAATCAATAGGAAACAAGAATTATAAACTAAACCAACTAGATCTATTGAAGTTGTCACGCCTTAATTGATGGAGATAGACACACACATCAACAAGCCCTCATTGATGGAGATAGACACAACCATCAACAAGAAATCAATGAGATCTAATCAATTATATACAAGTTTCACATAATCATAAGTAGACACAAGGTGAATTAACAAAACATAATCAAAGAAGGACAATCAACAAGAATAATGAAAGACATAGTTGAGATAGAATCATCAAACCAATACATGATGTTTATGGAGTGATTGAAACCCTCTAAGTTGCTGGAAAAACACCCACCTAAACCCAGGAATCGATCTTAGGGTTTAGGGCTTACAAAAAGTGAAGTTATGATGTTATATTTATAGGCATGTTTTCTGTCGGCCCTTCTTGACGGCGTCACCTCGTTTCTATTGACGCCGTCAATACCATTTTTTCACCAAATTGTAGATCTCTTCGTCCTCTTCGTTTTCTTTTTTGAATCACTCAAATCCGAGTTCGTATGCAAAAGTTATGGCCAAAACGGTGTCAGCTACCACGCGCGCAAGTTTTGACCAGTTAACACGTGACGGCCTTGGGTGACGCCTTCACATTCTCTCTGGGCCGTCACCACTTTTACTCTTGACGCCGTCAAGATTTTCCTCTTGACGCCGTCAGGTACTGTTCTCAGCATGGAAAATTAAGACTTTGGCGTTTTCTTCACTTTTATGCTCCAAAAACGTCCGAATTGCTTCCTTTTCCAGATTTCACTCCCAAAGTACCAAAAATCACAAAAGGAACGATTTAGGGCAATATTTGATCAAATAAATTCGAATTCCGGCTTAAATGACCCCCTAAAAGTGGTTCATTTTTCGCCTCATCAATACGACATGTTCAACTTACCTAGATCTAGTCTAGGCCTCGTTGTATAGCTTACCTAGTTCTTGACTATGCCTCGCTCCATAACCAATTCAATAGCTTACCTAGTTCGGGACTAGGCCTCGCTCTATAACCAAATCAATAGCTTACCTAGTTCGGGACTAGGCCTCGCTCAATCCTACCTAGTTCTATATGCATAGCAAGTTTTAAATAAACAAAGCGATAATAGTCCACATAAAATAATTTGCACGTTTCTCACCCCAAGTATTGAAAACAAAGTTCAAGAGTAAAAGTGGAGCTATGACTCACCTCAAGTCCAGAAAATCTTCAAAAGAAATCGATAGATGAAAGACGTAAGCAAACTCAAGTAATGGCAACTACAGACTCGGCACTTCCTAACAATATCAAACTCGTTCAGAAATCATTTCCTCAAAATCAAATATTCCCATTCCCGAACGTATTCCATTTAACTTTCTAAAAATATCCATTTCTCGAATTATCTTCATATTAATTTGAAATTCGACGTTTGGTATCCATATGGGTGGAGGGTCGACACAACTCAAACCAAGAAGCCACAACGAAAAGAAATAATAAACCATCTATAGGTTTAATATTAGCCCAATATATTATTTAAGTAAATCATCGAAGTTTATCAAATCCGTCGATTTGAGAATCCCCCATATTTATTTACGTAATATATCATTCCAAGATTATACCCAACCTAAAACACATAGCACAAAGAATACTATATGGCATATATCGTAGTCCAATAAATTCCCTATATATATCGTCCAATTTGCCAAATTCGTCAATTTAGCCAATTCCACGAGATATATAGTAATTTATTATCCTAATACACATGCCACAACCTATGGGCGTCGTGGGATACGATGCCCATTAATATACTCATTTTATATAGCCGAATAACTCGATTTAACCCGTCGATTAAATAAGTTACGTAGTTATAGAAAATGGTTATATTAATCGTTATATATCCGTGACAACACAAAAGTCACATAATAAAGCCCACTTGGACTTAAGCAACCACAACTCGTATAACTCGATATGTTTACCAAATTTATAAAAGTCATCATGTTTTTATTTATTACTTACCCGACGTATTAGTTCTCGACATTATTTATAGTAATTATTTATAATAATACCCCGACATTTATTGCACTATTCGCATAGTATAATAATTATCGTTATATTATTATAACGTTTACTCGTGATCATTTTATTTTTAATATATGCATTATATATATATATATATATATATATATATATATATATATATATATATATATATATATATATATATATATGTACGTTTATCACGTCTATATACGTATATAAACGATTATATTATCAATAATATTATTACGAGTATTATTTTTAATGTTTGATTTTAAATATTTATCGAGTTATAAGAATTTGGTCACATGTCCGAGTCATTACTCTCGGCTCATAGTCCAAGTCCACAAATAATAACCAAGTCAAAATAAATAAATCAACTCCGTCCAAATAAATCCCAAATCCACGTGCTACAACATGAGGGTCCGACTACGGCACCCGACTAACCTATCTCCGTCAATCTAAGTGACCGTCTCACAATCGGTCCCCAAATCAAATTCGTCAACTCAACTCCATAACAATAACCATTATATTATCCCATCCTCGGCTCCCAAGTAACACCAACAATATCAACAACGCCAAGGCAATATACCCCAACAATAATATCAGTTAACCACAATAAAAAAAATCAAGAAACCAATTAAGGTCATCAATTAAATCAAGTCTTCCGGGTCAACTTACCAAGTCAAACGGGTCAATATTACTCCACACAAAATAATAACGTGGGTCATTCCCGAGACCACTAAGTCTCGGCTAGCTCTATTCGAGCCAAACCAAACGAAACGGACCCCTTGGGTCTTTGTTGTCACGAAAACAACAATCAACATGAAACGGGGGACCCCTTTGGGTCTCGGCTTGATAAAACGAGCCACAAAACCGACCCCGAGACCTCGAGGGTCTCGGTTATGCTTCATCCGAGCATCAACCCACCAAGAATCTTCAAGAAAAATCAAATCCTTCCACAAATTCGAACCCAAATTGACCCAACCCGGATACCAAACAAGTTTTTATCAACAAAATTCTTTTTCCCACTTTATTCTTACAAAACCCATTCAAGAAAAACCATATACCCACGGCTTGGGTATCAAATCGAGACACACGAGTCGGACTTGTGGTCACTCACCTTCAAAATCGACTCCAAACTTGATTTCTTTAAAAAATCCAACAAGGTTAAACAAAAATGGTGGTGTTAAAGTAGTGGTGGTAATTCGTATATAGTGTTAATGAAGGTTTTAGAGCGCGTGCAATACACCAAAAGATAGATCGGGACACAAGGGTTAAGATGGTGGTGTTAGATTAGATGTGGGAGGGGCGGTGGCGGCTGTGGTGGCCGTGTAAGGTGGCAGTGGTGTTAGGGTTTTGGTGATAAAGATGGTGAGGATGAAAGAGAGAGAGAGAGAGAGAGAGTAATTTGGTGAGGGTGAGGGTGTGTTTGTGTGTTGTGTGCAAACCGACCCACACAAGGACGATTTGTAGTTTACATATCAAAAAAAATAAACTTTTGTGATAATAATAATAATGCTATTATTAAGGTGGGTGAGGTGACCCGGTGTAATAGACACGGACCAAACCCGAAACCTTTTTAAAACAAATCCACTCTCTCGAACCGAACCCATTCCAAATAATCAAAAACCTCGTGATACGTTCCAAAAACATAAATATTCGAATCAATATTTAAAGAAATTAAAATTGTTAGGTTATCCTAGTGCCGGAGTCAATGTAGTGCCAAATAATGATCTCAAAAATAAATCATCACGAATGATTCGAACCAAATCATTAATAAATAATGAAATTCCATAAATAACGTACGATTAAAATCACATTCCTACGTTCATAAAATATCTCGTCACAATAAACCTTTCAAATATTCCAAAATTATAAATTTTAAAGTAATGCGGGTTTTCAAAACGGCTCCCTAAATTGCCAGTTGTCACATCCTCCCAGCCTCAGAAGAAACCCGTCCTGGGTTTCACTCGGAACAAACCCTCTACAAAGTAAAAAGCTTCCGATATCTCTTTCGAAACTCATCCTCACGTTCCCACGTGAATTCCGGTCCATGCCGCGAATTCCAACGAACTTTGATGAGCGGAATGCGACTTCTCTTAAGTCGTTTAATCTCTCTATCCAATATCTCAATCGGCTCCTCCACAAAATTCAAACTCTCATCCACACAAATATCCTTAATTGGTATAATCGGCGTTTCCTCCGAAAGACACTTCTTCAAATTGCTAACATGAAATACATCATGAACTTTACTCAGTTCCTGTGGTAATTGCAACCGATAAGCTACGGGCCTAATTCTTTCCAAAATGAGAAATGGTCCAATGTATCGGGGGTTAAGTTTCCCACGTTTCCCAAAACGTATCACACCCTTCCAAGGCGAGACTTTCAGCATCACTTTGTCTCCAACCTGAAATTCCAGGGGTTTACGTCTCTGATCGGCATAACTTTTCTGTCTATCTCTAGCTGCTTGTAGTCGATCACGAATTTGAGTCACTTTCTCAGTAGTCTCCATAATAAGCTCAGGGCCTGTGAGTTGGCTATCTCCAACTTCGGCCCAACCAATAGGCGAAAGACATTTACGACCATATAAAGCTTCAAATGGTGCAGCTTTTAGACTTGTGTGGTAGCTATTATTGTAAGAAAACTCCGCTAGGGGTAGATACTTCTCCCAGCCTTTACCAAAGTCTATTATGCATGCACGAAGCATATCCTCCAAAGTTTGAATAGTTCTCTCACTTTGACCATCGGTTTGGGGGTGATATGCAGTACTCATATCAAGTCTCGTCCCTAAAGCGGTTTGGAGTGATCGCCACAATGCTGACGTGAAGCGGCTGTCGCGATCAGAAATAATCGATATCGGAACTCCATGACGAGAAACTATCTCCTTCACATACAACCTCGCAAGTTTATCCACACTATCATCTTCACTAATCGCCAGGAAATGAGCAGACTTAGTCAAACGATCCACAATTACCCAGATAGCGTCACAACCGCTAGCTGTCTTTGGTAATTTGGTAATAAAGTCCATCGTAATCCACTCCCATTTCCAAACCGGGAGTTCTGGCTGCGCCAATAATCCTGACGGTCGTTGATGTTCGGCCTTAACCTTAGAGCAAGTCAAACACTTACTAACGTACAATGCTATATCTGCCTTCATATTTGGCCACCAATATAACTTTTTCAAATCCTGGTACATTTTGTCAGATCCAGGATGAATAGAGTATCTTTACTTATGCGACTCATGCATAATCAACTCTCGATTTCCTCCATACAATGGTACCCAACTTCGCTCTCCAAAACATAATACTCCATCAGAACGCTTAACAAATCCCTTCTCATTTTCTACCATCCCAAATATGTTCTCAGCAGGTCTATTTTCTGCTTTCAACGCTTCCGTTTGAGCTTCTAATATTTGAAACGGTAACGGCGATACGATAGTCATTCCTAATGACTTAACTCGTAACGGTGGTATTCTCTCCTTTCGGCTAAGAGCATCAGCAACAACGTTTGCTTTACCAGGATGGTAACGAATTTCACAATCATAATCGCTTAGCAACTCGATCCAACGTCGTTGTCTCATGTTGAGCTCTTTTTGATTCAAGATGTGTTGTAGACTTTTGTGGTCAGTAAACACCACACACTTGGTTCCATACAAGTAATGTCTCCATATCCTCAAGGCAAAAACCACAGCACCTAACTCCAAATCATGGGTGGTGTAGTTCTTCTCGAGCTTCTTGAGCTGTCGGGAAGCATAAGCTATTACCTTCTCTCGTTGCATTAATACAGCTCCCAAACCTTTATGCGAAGCGTCACAGTAGACGACGAAGTCCTCGCTACCTTCAGGTAACGCCAAGATAGGAGCACTACACAACATCTCCTTAAGTAACTGAAATGCTTCCTCTTCCTTATCTCCCCATTCGTATTTAACACTCTTTTGAGTCAATTTGGTCAACGGTTTTGCTATCTTCGAAAATCCCTCAATGAATCTTCGGTAATAACCGGCTAATCCCAAAAATTGACGAACTTCAGTCGGGGTCGTCGGTGCAGCCTAATCTTTAATTGCTTCAATCTTAGCAGGATCTACATGAACTCCTTGTCTATCAATCACGTGACCCAAAAATTGTACCGTCGGAATCCAAAATTCACATTTTGAAAACTTAGCATACAGTTTCTCTTTCCTGAGCAATTCTAAGATAAGCCTTAGATGCTCCTCATGCTCCTTCTCACTCTTCGAATAAATTAGAATGTCATCGATGAACACAACCACGAACTTGTCTAAATAAGGCTTACACACCCGATTCATGAGATCCATGAATACTGCCGGTGCGTTAGTCAACCCAAACGGCATCACCTGAAACTCGTAATGCCCATAACGGGTTCTGAAAGCCGTTTTCGGAATATCTTCCTCACGAACTCGAAGCTGATGATATCCCGATCTCAGATCGATCTTCGAATACACACTCGATCCTTGAAGCTGATCGAACAGGTCGTCGATCCTCGGTAACGGGTATCTATTCTTCACCGTTAACTTGTTCAACTCTTGATAGTCAATACACATACGAAACGATCCATCCTTCTTCTTCACAAATAAGACCGGGGCTCCCCAAGGCGAAGAACTTGGTCTTATAAATCCCTTTTCGGCTAACTCCGCTAATTGTTTCGACAACTCTTCCAGTTCAGTAGGTGCAAGACGATAAGGCGCTCGTGCCACGGGTGCAGCACCAGGTATCAACTCAATTTGAAACTCTAATTGTCTAGTAGGCGGGATTCCTGGCAAATCATCGGGAAACACATCCGAAAAATCACGAACTATAGGCACATCTCCAATGCACCTTTCCTTCTTCTCCTTCCCTCCTTTCTCAGAAATTTGAGCTAAGAAAAGGCAACATCCTTTTTCCATTAGCTTCGGTAATTTAGTGCAAGATATGACCGCTAATCTAGATGGGCCTCTCAATTCCTTTCGATCTCCT
This sequence comes from Artemisia argyi, assembly GCA_030686995.1. Classification (NCBI taxonomy): domain Eukaryota; kingdom Viridiplantae; phylum Streptophyta; class Magnoliopsida; order Asterales; family Asteraceae; genus Artemisia; species Artemisia argyi. Next base: position 61,902,224 of record CM060700.1, read on the forward strand.
GGTATGTTCAAAATCTCCTTGCCGTAAGGCACATGCACGATCTTCTCATCGCAAAGTATATGAGCACGATACTTCGATAACCAATCCATACCAATGATGACATCAAAACTTCCTAACGTGATGGGTAGAAGATCTATGTTGAAAGGACGGTTCAAAAAGTTTAACGTATAACCAGGAATGATAGTCCTAATCCTTTCCATGTCTCCATTAGCTAACTCTACATCATAACCAATTCCTAAGGCCATCGGGGGTTTCTCTAGTAAGGGTGCAAACTTAGTGGACACAAAACTCTTATCGGCACCAGTATCAAATAGTATGGAAGCATAACGATTATTGAGAAGGAACGTACCAGTAACGACGTTCGGATCTTCTCCTCTCTCGTTCCCAAGTGCATACACTCTCCCATGAGAAGCTCCAGCTTCCACACGTTGGTCCCCATTATCTTGTCGTCCACGATTTCCTCCAGCTCCACGATTTCCATGATTGTACCCATTACCACCTGATCCTTGATTTCCTCGGTTCCACGATTCCCTACACTCATTCCTATAATGTCCCTTCATTCCACATCCATAACAAGTAACATTTGCCTTACTCATAGTTTCAGGAGTAGCTTGAACCATAGCAAGTGGTCGAGCTCTACAATCCTTAGCTATGTGTCCCATCCTAGAGCAATTCTTGCACATCACAGTACATCGTCCAGAATGATTCCTATAACATCGGTTACACTTGGGTGCATCTCCATTGTAGTTCTTCTTGTCTCCATCTCCCATAGCATAAGCTCTAGTAGTCGTTTGTCGCTTGTTTCGACGATCATTACCCTTAGAATGATTATCCCTCTTCCTCTTTCCATTCTTGTCTTTCTCAGCTTCTTCCAATACCAACGAGTCCATCAATTGTTGAGCAATAGTGATAGCCTCATGAATGTTTGCAGGCTTAGCAGAAATCACATCGTTCCTTGTAGCTACCGGCAACCCATCGGTATACCTCTCAATCCCTTGTGTCTCAGTCCTAACCATATCGGGGCAAAGTAAGGCTAACTCTCGATAACGGCGATTGTAAGTTGCCATATCGGCACCTTTCACCTTATGGTTCCAGAACCCAATCTCCAGCTTCTTAATCTCATTCCTTGGGCAGTAAGTCTGAATCAGCAAAGACGTAAGTTGCTCCTAAGTCATAGCACTCCCAACCGAATTACGGTGATTGTTCCACCAAGTTAAAGCTTCATCCTTGAAAGTAAAAGAAGCAAACTTTACCTTCACATTCTCCACACAACCACTGACATTAAACACTGACTCAGTCTTCTCTATCCACCTGACCAAGTAGACCACTCCTTCGGTTTCACCAAACTCAATGGGTCCACAAATTTTAAACTCCTTGTAGTTACATCCATTAGCACGAACAGGTGGAAATGTTCCAGCAGAATTGTTGGAATGATTTGACTCAGCTAGTAGCTCAGCAACTCGTTGCTCCACAAGTTGATTGATCATTGCTTGATCCACAGTAGGTGCGTTAAGTGGAACATGATCATTGTCTCCCTGAACATAAACATTTTGATTCATGTTGTTGTGGTTAGTAGTGTCCAGGTTATCAGGAGTAGGGGTTTCAACATTTCGAGTAGGACGGCGTCCTCGACGACCAGGGGTAGTCGTTGCAGGACCAGTTCTGGTAGCTCTAACGGGGTTTCGTCGTGGGGCCATTGATCTGAAACATCATACAAGGTTCGTGAGTCTCCGATAGAACTTATCATATGCTCAACAAGAATTAAATCAACGAAGCCAAGTCAGGGAAAGAATATCAACAATACACCACAAGACATCGATAAGGAGAATAGGAACTCATTTTCCACAATATCCAAAAACCACATAATACCAAATAATAATAGCCATCAACCATACAATAAAGATCCAACATCGTTCCAACTACCGAAAAACACAAAAGATAATAATCGTTCCAAACGAGACGAATAATCACGGAAAATACATCAAAATAGGATAACTAGCTTTTCTAACCGAACACTCCTCGGTGTAGAAAGCAACAAGACAACATAACCTAAACATCTAGCCACGCTGCTGGCGGAGGTTCCTCAACTCCTGCCTCAAGCCATCAAGCTCTCTCCATAGTGATCCTAACTCCACGCTATGGGTGTCGCTGTCTCTCTTGAGGTCAGCCACCTCCTTCTCTAGCTCGGCATTCCTCTGCCATAACTTGCGGTCGGCCTCTCGAGCTGTGATAAAACCTCGCTGTAAACCCTCAATATGCTCGTGAATCTCCATCAAACCTCTCCTCATCTCAGTATCTCTCCTCTCAGCCGTAACCATGTCAATCCTCAACTCCCCAATGAACTCAACGGTCACCCTATCAATCCGCTCAGACATACGTGTAACTCTCTCACCAAGATCAGTAATCTGAGCCCACATCCTACCAGTCTCACCTAACTCTGCATGCTCAGCAGAAACCTCAGAAGGTGCATCTGACTCAACGGGACTACCAGGTGGTAACTCAAACAAAAATGGATGATCAGGTGAAACAGGCTCTATCGAATGTATAGGTGAATCAGGCTCCTCAGCCTGAGCTGGCGGCACTAACAAACCATCATCATCAGGCATCTCCTCCTCCTGAGGGTCATCCTCCTCCTCAGGGTCATCATCACCCTGCTCAGCCTCCTGAGGGTCATCAACCTCATCTTCACCCTCGTACTCCTCCTCCTCCTCCTCATCGGAAGAGTACGTCATCAATCGTCGTCTCCTAACAGGTGAACCATGTGGAGATGTGGTAGGTGATCTAGGACGACGACGCAATGATGCAGGTGGTGCATCTGATAGGAGAGTGTGAGCATCCAAATGTAAAGGTGGTGAAGTAGGGCGTACCGACATACGTGTCGTAGCTCGGTGGGCAAAACGTGGAGCCACACGAGCCAAAGCTTGATGAAGAGTAAGCTGCCTCGATGTACCAGGGAGCCCTAGAGAAGATGAGGGTCCCTGCGTAGATGCAGCAGGCGGTGCAGAAGTAGAAGTTGTCGGTGACACAATAGCTGAATGCATGGCAATCCTGTAAGGATCATCAGGAGCCATGGTGATCTGTGCTGGGCGTACAGGTGTAGTAAGAATATCCTCAACAACGTCAAACGTACGGGAGGCCAAAGTCTGTGACAACGGCGTAGGGTAGGTGTTTCAAAAAAACTAAACCGCAAACTCAAAATACCATATCAAAAATCATCATATAATTCCAAATCATATATATCAAGAAAGATTTAAAATACCGCATTACTAAAATCATTCATAAACAATTAAGCCATATAATTCCTCAAAACGCCATCATATCACTTAATCAATAAATCTCAAATCCTCAAATCATCTCAAGAATCCCATATCTAATAATCATCTCAATATACCTCAATAATAACAATGATGCTTCGGCTTGGCGGGCTGGCGGGCAATGGTCGAGGATCGTTTTCTATAAAATCGGTTATAGTTTAGGTGTCTATTTACCTAGTTCTCTATAACCTTGGCTCTGATACCAATCTGTAACACCCCCAAAATTTGGTACAACGGAAGACTCAACAAGCTTTCGGGGTGCTACGGGAATTGGTATCCATTCAAAGTCATGAAAGAACGAGATAAAGTAAACATAAGAAAAACACAACCAAAACGGGTTTTAAAGTTTACATTTATCCAAAAATCATCCAAAGTCAGGCCCAAAAGAAATAAATATAGGTCCACAATTATTTATCAGAGTTTTAGAAAATAGATCCATAACCAGGTGCCATTGCCAAACCTCCAATCCAAGCATCCAAGGGCATCACTTAATTACCTGAGAAAACGCTCTAAAAGTCAGCTTTCGCTGGTGAGATCATAGGTTTAAATTCATAATTCAATATAGTGGACATAAACGCAAAATGCTTGCTAGCTAGACTAGGCCTCAATCATCCAACCAAAATAATCCAATCAAATCAAATCAACCCTATAGGTGCACACTATAGCCCAATAACCAAATCAAATCAAATCAATCTGTATGCGTAAGGATACGACATACCCAACATGTGTAAGGATACGACATGTTCAACTTACCTAGATCTAGTCTAGGCCTCGTTGTATAGCTTACCTAGTTCTTGACTAGGCCTCGCTCCATAACCAATTCAATAGCTTACCTAGTTCGGGACTAGGCCTCGCTCTATAACCAAATCAATAGCTTACCTAGTTCGGGACTAGGCCTCGCTTTATAACCAAATCAATAGCTTACCTAGTTCGGGACTAGGCCTCGCTCAATCCTACCTAGTTCTATAAGCATATCAAGTTTTAAATAAACAAAGCGATAATAGTCCACATAAAATAATTTGCACGTTTCTCACCCCAAGTATTGAAAACAAAGTTCAAGAGTAAAAGTGGGGCTATGACTCACCTCAAGTCCAGAAAATCTTCAAAAGAAATCGATAGATGAAAGACGTAAGCAAACTCAAGTAACGGCAACTACAGACTCGGCACTTCTTAACAATATCAAACTCGTTCAGAAATCATTTCCTCAAAATCAAATATTCCCATTCCCGAACGTATTCCATTTAACTTTCCAAAAATATCCATTTCTCGAATTATCTTCATATTAATTTGAAATTCGACGTTTGGTATCCATATGGGTGGAGGGTCGACACAACTCAAACCAAGAAGCCACAACGAAAAGAAATAATAAACCATCTATAGGTTTAATATTAGCCCAATATATTATTTAAGTAAATCATCGAAGTTTATCAAATCCGTCGATTTGATAATCCCCCATATTTATTTACGTAATATATCGTTCCAAGATTATACCCAACCTAAAACACATAGCACAAAGAATACTATATGGCATATATCGTAGTCCAATAAATTCCCTATATATATCGTCCAATTTGCCAAATTCGTCAATTTAGCCAATTCCACGAGATATATAGTAATTTATTATCCTAATACACGTGCCACAACCTATGGGCGTCGTGGGATACGATGCCCATTAATATACTCATTTTATATAGCCGAATAACTCGATTTAACCCGTCGATTAAATAAGTTACGTAGTTATAGAAAATGGTTATATTAATCGTCATATATCCGTGACAACACAAAAGTCACATAATAAAGCCCACTTGGACTTAAGCAACCACAACTCGTATAACTCGATATGTTTACCAAATTTATAAAAGTCATCATGTTTTTATTTATTACTTACCCGACGTATTAGTTCTCGACATTATTTATAGTTATTATTTATAATAATACCCCGACATTTATTGCACTATTCGCATAGTATAATAATTATCGTTATATTATTATAATGTTTACTCGTGATCGTTTTATTATTAATATACGCATTTATATATATATATATATATATATATATATATATATATATATATATATATATATATATATATATATATATATATATATATATATATATATATATATATATATATGTACGTTTATCACGTCTATATACGTATATAAACGATTATATTATCAATAATATTATTACGAGTATTATTTTTAATGTTTGATTTTAAATATTTATCGAGTCATAAGAATTTGGTCACATGTCCGAGTCATTACTCTCGGCTCATAGTCCAAGTCCACAAATAATAACCAAGTCAAAATAAATAAATCAACTCCGTCCAAATCAATCCCAAATCCACGTGCTACAACATGAGGGTCCGACTACGGCACCCGACTAACCTATCTCCGTCAATATAAGTGACCGTCTCACAATCGGTCCCCAAATCAAATTCGTCAACTCAACTCCATAACAATAACCATTATATTATCCCATCCTCGGCTCCCAAGTAACACCAACAATATCAACAACGCCAAGGCAATATACCCCAACAATAATATCAATTAACCACAATAAAAAAAAATCAAGAAACCAATTAAGGTCATCAATTAATTCAAGTCTTCCGGGTCAACTTACCAAGTCAAACGGGTCAATATTACTCCACACAAAATAATAACGTGGGTCATTCCCGAGACCACTAAGTCTCGGCTAGCTCTATTCGAGCCAAACCAAACCAAACGGACCCCTTGGGTCTTTGGTGTCACGACAACAACAATCAACATGAAACGGGGGACCCCTTTGGGTCTCGGCTTGATAAAACGAGCCACAAAACCGACCCCGAGACCTCGAGGGTCTCGGTTATGCTCAATCCGAGCATTAACCCACCAAGAATCATCAAGAAAAATCAAATCCTTCCACAAATTCGAACCCAAATTGACCCAACCCGGATACCAAACAAGTTTTTATCAACAAAATTCTTTTTCCCACTTTATTCTTACAAAACCCATTCAAGAAAAACCATATACCCACGACTTGGGTATCAAATCGAGACACACGAGTCGGACTCGTGGTCACTCACCTTCAAAATCGACTCCAAACTTGATTTCTTTAAAAAAACCCAACAAGGTTAAACAAAAATGGTGGTGTTAAAGTAGTGGTGGTAATTCGTATATAGTGTTAATGAAGGTTTTAGAGCGCGTGCAATACACCAAAAGATAGATCGGGACACAAGGGTTAAGATGTTGGTGTTAGATTAGATGTGGGAGGGGCGGGTGGCGGCTATGGTGGCCGCGTAAGGTGGCGGTGGTGTTAAGGTTTTGGTGATAAAGATGGTGAGGATGAAAGAGAGAGAGAGAGAGAGAGAGAGAGAGAGAGAGAGAGTAATTTGGTGAGGGTGAGGGTGTGTTTGTGTGTTGTGTGCAAACCGACCCACACAAGGACGATTTGTAGTTTACATATAAAAAAAGATAAACTTTTGTGATAATAATAATAATGCTATTATTAAGGTGGGTGAGGTGACCCGGTGTAATAGACACGGACCAAACCCGAAACCTTTTTAAAACAAATCCACTCTCTCGAACCGAACCCATTCCAAATAATCAAAAACCTCGCGATACGTTCCAAAAACATAAATATTCGAATCAATATTTAAAGAAATTAAAATTGTTAGGTTATCCTAGTGCCGGAGTCAATGTAGTGCCAAATAATGATCTCAAAAATAAATCATCACGAATGATTCGAACCAAATCATTAATAAATAATCAAATTCCATAAATAACGTACGATTAAAATCACATTCCAACGTTCATAAAATATCTCGTCACAATAAACCTTTCAAATATTCCAAAATTATAAATTTTAAAGTAATGCGGGTTTTCAAAACGGCTCCCTAAATTGCCAGTTGTCACAACTTTCTAATACCATATTTTGCAACTATATGTGTAGGATAAACCATATTGTTGTATGTATATGTGATTGGTCCTGAACGGTCAACTAAATTGACCAATGTGAGTGGTCAACCAAGTCAAACGTCTCAGACCAAATCTCCAAGGAGTATAGTGTTTCCCCGGGTCGTTATTTCCCGACGAGGTGTGCAATTGTATTTGAAAACATTTTAAGTGATCGGGTGATTTAACAGAAGGATAAGGAATTTGATTTGTATGATTACACTACGAGATCATGAATGAGATTAGCTTAAAAACACTATATTAACAATTACTGATGATCAGATAACCTAAAAACGTGATTTAAACCTAAAAATGCGCATTTAAAATAAACGCGAACGCGCAAGATAAAAAGTGAAACGGGAGCAAATAAAGTCCTACGGTTATGAAAATTATATTTTTACAATCCTAATGATATAAGAAAATTTTTAGAAAATTAAAATTATTTTTACAACTATTTAATTAATTACTATTAATTAATTACTAATTATTAATTACTTTTTAATTAACTAAATTATACTAAATTACAATTAATTATGAAATTAAAAACTAATTATTAAATTAATTTAAACTAAATTAAATTATAATAAATACTAAATGACAAAAGAAAAATCTGAAAAAATTACTAAAAATCCTACAGGTTATAAGAAGCCTAGGAAAAATTTAAAATTAGGAAGTGCTTATAAATAAGCAGAAAAAATAAGCCAAATGGCTTAAATAGAAGCTATCACTTTTCTTATTTTTGGTTTTTCCTTGATTTTCTTTTTCAAAACTATTCATATACTGGAATTGACAAACTTTAATAAAGCCACTTTGCTTGGAAGCTTATAAATAAGCAGATAATGAGCTTATGGGTTTGGCAGGTTAGTAATCAAGCTTATTAGGACTTTGATGTGCACAAAAGCTGACCAAAAAGCTATATTATGATGCTACAAAGCTAAATAAGCTAACACATGTTATAACAACTAGAAATAAGCTAAAAAGAACTAGATAAGCATAAGGAATAAGCTGGAACAAGCAAATAAGCAATAGGTCACAACTGAGTGTACCACAGGCCAAAAAGGCAATCTTGCAGACCTAGTGGGGCCCACTAGAGTGATTGGAAGCCTAAAGTTATGCTTGATCCTAAAAGCCACCCAGAAGAGCTTCCCAAAAAGCCAAAGTTCATACACTAGGGTCCACTAATAAGCCCTGTGAGAGCTTATGAAAAAGCTTAAATTCACTGAATGCTCAGAATGCTCAATAAGATAGGACAACTTGCAGGGAACTGTTTAGCTTATCAAATAAGCTAGGGAGCATAAGACAAGCTTAGAACCTATTAGTTTGCTGTATGAGCTTCTCAAAGAACCAAATTACAAAAGCTTAAGTCTACTAATGAGCTTTTAATGAGCTTAAGAAAAAGGCTCACTCACACTGATTGCTCAGTGTAATGAGTAAGAGGACAGGTCACAATTATGGGTCCAAATAAGTTAATGCACAATAAGCCAAGGTCCAAATTAAGCTAAGTTATGGAAACCAGAGCTGATGAGCTCTCAAAAAGCCAAAGGGCTAGTTGTGGGGCCCACAGGTTTAGTCACAACAAGACTTAGAAAAGTGGCCAATGGCCTGGTGCAGGGGAGGTTGCACTCCCTGCAGCCTCAAAGAAGCTGGTGCACACAACACAGAAAAAATCACAAAAATAAAAGGGATGCAGGTTTTTGTAGCTTAGGTGGTAAACTAAGAGCACAACAAATTTCAAGTTCTAATTCACTTCACAAAATTTAGGAAAATTCTCCCAAAAAGTGGGATTCTGAACTTAAAATGCCATTTTTGACTTTTCTGTTTTTGAATAACTTTGACTTATGTGATTTTTGGATCTAATCTATGAACTGAAGAAGATGATTTGAGCTTAAAGGAAACCTAAATAAGCTAAGTGAACTATTTCTAAACCTAAATGATGATTCCACTACCCCTATCCCTTAACAGTTAGTTAATTAAGAAAGTATAAAGATCATGTTGACTTTTTTCCAAATGAACCTTGTTTTTTATGAATGCAATGGACTGTTAGGACTTAAGGTATCATGTACCAACAAAGAACAACAAGGAAAACAGGCTTATACAAAGACTTGCATACAGATCCAAACACTCCTTTAATGTTGTCTGTTATGAACTTTTGAAACAGAAAGCAACACAGATTGATGAAGCTTTTTCTAAATCAAATTTTTTATTAGTTGTGAGACTTATATGAGCTTAGAAACACAGACAATGAACATATTAACACTTATGGGTAAGAAAAATGAGCAATATGACAGTTGACTAATTTGAGGTACCAACTATGAATCTAAACAACAACAAGCAACTCAATGGGATCAAATCATCATCAATACACTTAATAAACATAAAAATATGGAAGATTCATACATAAGCACAATGAACAGTTATATGCCAAAAATTTGGAAAGTTGCTTACAAAAGGTCCCAAGCCAAGCATTTAGTAAGAACCAGAGCCAAGATCATAAACCTATGCTCCCCAGAGCTCTAAACCATTGCCATCCTTGATACACCATGCTCCATTACTGTCTTCTTCATCTCAACCTGCATATTTTTTTATTTTCTTTTCTAATTTTTTCTTATTTTTGCTTTCTTGCTACTAACTGGATTTTAAGGTCTCTAAAAGCTTTAATAAGCTTTATTGGAGCTTAAGTGAGCCTAAGAGGTCCAAAGAAACAACTACAAATAACAATCAAACTATTTGAGGATTTTGAAATAAAATGGAATTTTCACAAACTGAGATTCACTTGAAACTTGAATTTCAGTAATTGAAACTTTCAACTTACAACTGAAATTACAACTTTCTTAACTAATTTAAACTGAAAACATAAATTCAACATAAATATAAAATTAAACTTAAACTACTCTGCTTCCACTGCTGCCCTTGGTCCTTAAATACTTGAAGATTAGGGTTTTTTGAGGAGCCTTGGACTTTTCCCAGCAACACTTTAAGCCCTTGGATGTGAGATATTTGATCTTGGCTGTTGGAAAACTTTGGCGCCCAAATATTGTACCAATACGCATGCTTCTGATTACTTGTATTAGGGGTGATATAAGTGGGATTAGGACACTATTTGGAGTTTGGCAGTGATAGGGGTGATGATGAGAGGAGGGGGGTTTTGCAGGGCACGTGTGGGTGGTAAGGAGGGTGGTTTTGCAGGGAAAAAGGTGGGAAGTGGTGGTTTTGGGTGTGATTTGACCTGGTGTTGACCGGGTTTAATATCACAAAGGGGGTGGAGGTGGGCTGGTGTAGAGATGGGCCAAGGTTGTGTGGGTGTGGGCTGGTGAGGTGTATTGGAGTGGGTTGTGTTTTTATTTGGATTTTGGGGAGTTATAATTTGGTCCGTTTGGTTTGTAATATTATTAAGCTTAGGGACCAATCTTGTAGTTTCTGAAAATTGGAGGACCAAATTTGCACATCTCCCAAAATATTCCAGGGGTTATTTCTGCCATGTTCCAATAATCCAGGGACCATATATGAGATTTCCAAAAAAACAAAATTTCCCTGGGACCATATTTGCCAACTTTGAAAGTACAGGGACCAAAATTGTAAATTTTCAAATCTTTTTACCCAAGGACTATTTTTGATAACTTTTGACTTTTAAATGCCTTGGGTTGACTTTTCTTTTAAAACAAATGCCTAGGGACTAAATTTGACAAGTTTTGAAAGTTGAGGGACTGAAACTGCCAATTTTGAAAACTTTGTTTGTTTTTCATCTGTTTTTAAACATTTTGCATCTGAAACATATAAAACACAATCTTGGGATATTTTCTGTATTTTGATGCATTTCTGAGTGTTTTTGGATGTTTTGGCAGTTCAAATGCGACAAAAATGATAAGTGTTTGAGCACTCATCAATATGCTAGTTTCAACCTACACTTTCTAATACCAAGTTGAAGTGCTATATGTAACTTTGACTTTCAAAAGTCAAATTGCCATATTGTTGTATGTATATGCTAGTTTCAACCTGCACTTTCTAATACCATATTTTGCAACTATATGTATAGGATAAACCATATTGTTGTATGTATATGCTAGTTTCAACCTGCACTTTCTAATACCAAGTTGAAGTGCTATATGTAACTTTGACTTTCAAAAGTCAAATTGTCGTATCCACAACACACCCACAATATTTCAAACAACACCATTTAGGGTACTTTACAAGCTAAACATTAAACAAACCATATAATGAAGCAGGAACAACAAAATACGTCGTTAATTGTCATAGGGTACAAGCTAAACATTAAAAAAACCATAGAATAAACATAAAAAAAACTAAAAGAATTCCACTACGGCTGTGGGGGAAGCTCGGTGGAGTTTCAATAGCTCCTTAGCCAACTCCCAATTCGTCACCACATTTTCAGCGTGATCATGATTCAGAGTGCAAAGCTTGATATAAAGTTTCTTTAGCAAAGTGGAACAAGCAAGTACAAACTTTATTATTGTTAATTCATTAATTGATATAGGAAAAGATCAAAACACCACACCCTCAAGCTGGCCCGACCCGATTCTGTTGCTTCCTAAATGTAATGAATAACTTTCCAAAGGTATATCACTTTCGAATGAAGCCTGCAAATTGAGATAGTATTGAGATGCACAACCATGGCAATTTAGGTTGATGTGAAGCATAATACATATTGCATTCCACTTACTCTGGTTTTCTAGCATTTGCAATCTTGGAGCTCCAAAAATCATTTGAATGATAAATGCTACCATTGCATTGTTCCCAAAATCGACTCTGGATAGATTTAGATTTTTTTAGGGATACAAATGCCACAGGTACATTCATCCATGAGCTACCTTCTGCCAATAACTACAACAGGTAGAATTTTCAGAATTTTTAAAGATTACATTTGAAGTGTGAAACTCAAATTGGTCTTACCTTGCACCCCTAAAAATCCAATGTAAGGGACTCAAGTTTGGGAAGACTTCTAAGCTGAGATATATTGTAAGTTGTGATTGTGGTGACCTGGTTCAAAAGACCGAATGACAAATACAACTTATTCAGATTCCTAAGTTGTGCAATATCCAATAGTCTCATCTCTTTTGTATCAGTACGATTGATTTTAAGAGACTCAAGTAAGGGACAACCAGCAATAAAGTCCCAAATTGTACCGGTCAGAAATTTGACGGATAACAATTCTAAGGTCAATAGATTTGGGAAACCTTCAAAGGATACCAAACTAGGTAACGTACACCAATGAAATTCCAGATGTTTCAACTCCAAACGAGTGTACATTTGGGTTAGCAAGATAACTGGTTTGAAGGACCAGTTATGTATAAGGAGCTCCTCAATTCCTCGCTGACCCAACAACAATAGTCAAGCATGTATCTCTTCATAATTGAAGTAATCTTGTCCAGACAAGGGTTTAAGCTCTACAGAGAAGACAAACCTTCTTATGGGACCTTTGAGCTGAAGCAACAATCTAGTAACATGCATCCCTTCAAACTTATTTGTCAAAAAATAAAAGAAATCCTCATCAAGTATGACGTCGGTGAGCAACGTCCACTTAAACCTCCAGTCTTTCGCTAAACTGGATGTCGTCACCGCCTCTTTGAGTGGCAAACGGTTCAAAATATTGGTGAAAACGTTATCCGGCATGTTGCTAATATAATCCGGCATGTCATTCATAACATTCCGTCCAAAAGACATGGTGAGTTATGGAAAATGAAGGCTTGGATTTCATCTTGGATTTTCAGTAAATGAGGTTTTTCTGTTTGGATTTAGTTTTTCAATAGGTCTATGTAATTATGGTGGGCATAGGGGTTTTGGTGGGTGGGTTTATTGATTCGCGCACAAAATGAGCTAGCGTATTAGAGAAGGTAAGCTCAAGTTGCAAAGTAAACTTCATGAATCGTCGCTAACGTTAACTGTTGGGTTAACTTAGGATTGTAGGATTGGTTATAACGTGATTGGACTATTATGCCCCTCATATTATAACAAAAAACGTGCGTTGACCGAGCCGAAACTGGTCAAGGGATGCAATCGGCCTAAAATACACAAGGTTTGGACGCCTGGCGACGTTTTTTAAAAGTTAGGGTGCCATGCGATGTTTTGTGGAAAGTCCAGGGACCAACGATGTATTTTTGTCTTTCCTTTATTAAAGTTTTTAAAAATAATTATATTGTTGGGAGTATGTAGCTTTGAAAAATACATTAATTATACTAGAACTGTACCCGTGCAATGCGGCAGCATGTACCGTGTCATTATATTTTGCATTATTTGGTTACATGTTTAGTTGTCTTCATGCTTTATAAGAGCAGAAGGTATGGCTCGTTGCCATCCCTCGCCACTCCAACGTGGCTATTTTTTGAGCCTCGCCACAGCTCTTCACCACACCAGACTTGGCTCGTTGAAGCTCGCCACTTGGGAGCTCCTCGTCTGAACGACGAGGGTTGAGCACTGACAAAATCGTCCTTTTTCCCCCTTTTCTTTTGTAATTAGTTTATTTGTTTTGTGTAAATATAAGATGAAATGTGTATTTGTAGATGTAAATGGTTTGTAATGTTTTAAATATGGAAACTTGTAAATGAGTGATTGTTTTTTAAAATACGAAATGAAAATACATTAAACACGAAAGTAAAATACATAACACATGGAATTGAAATACATTAAAAAAACGTACGATTAACCTACGATTAAAATAAACTACAAATCAAGAAAATGATTCAGTCTGTGCCATAGCCCTCATCACTCGAATCTTCGTTACTCGAATCGTCCTCACTCGATGGCACACGGTTTAATCCCATAGCCCATCGCCATTCTGCTCGACGGTTTCTTCGATCCTCTTTAGCTTTTGCATATGCCTCACGAGCTCTTGCCTGACATTGTTCCTCTGCTTGAACCTCTAACAACATTTTCATATCTTGCTCGAAAAGTTCTTCATCAGTCAACCCAAAGGTATTGGGTTGGTTTTGTGGTGGATTGTTTGCCGGTGAAAACAGAACTTCCGGTGGAGTGTTTTGTGATGGATTGTCATATGGGAATACGGGAAACAGATCTTGTGGTGGATTGTCTTGTGGTGGATTATCGTATGGGAATACGGGAAACAGATCTTTCGGTGGTGTGTTGTAAACCGATTCATTATCTGGTGAAGTGTTGTGTAACATTGTTGTGTGAATTGTTTGTGATTTGGGTATGATTTGTGTGTGATTTGTGGGTGTAATGTGTGCCTTTGTGAATGGCTATTTATAGGTCTGTTTCAATTTGAATTTGAAATTTAAATATATCCCGCTCTGGTTTTTGAATTTGAATTTTACATGTATCCCGCCCATTTGAATTTGAATTTGAATTTTACAGATTTAATCGCCCGTTTTTTGAATTTGAAATTTACACATATCCCGCTCAGTTTTTGAAATTTGAATTTCTAAACTCCCCTATATAAAGCATACCATAACATACTATTTTGCACACACTTCACTTACTAAACAATTTTACAATGGCTAATTGTTGGTCTGTTGAAGAAGAAAACTTGCTAGCCGACATGTGGCTAATCGTTCACGAATACCATGACGAATCCGCTTTTTGGAATGAGGTTACAGAAAGGTTCAACAACCAATCTGACGGTCCTTTTCGTAACAAAAACCAGATAACGGGTAAGTGGGCAAGACTTGGCACTGAATGCCAAAAATTCAATGATGTATACTTGAATTGCAGCCTACAAGCCAAGACAATGATCGTCTTCAGAATGCTATGAATATCTTTAAAGAACGCTTTGCTGGGAGAGGCTTCAAACATATTCACACGTGGTTAATTTTGAAAAACAGCCCCATATGGAACAGATACATTGCTTAACGGTGTTTTATGTTTTGTATTTGTATTTCCGTATCGTTTGTATTTGTATTTCTGTATCGTGTGTATTTGAATAAATCGGTACCATTTGAATTTGAATTTGAATTTTGAAATCCCACTATTCCTATTTGACGTTGAATTTTAAATTTGAAATTCAAAATCCTGCTAGTATTGTTTCAGCCAGCTATAAATAACATACCATAGTCTAGTTTTGTTCACACACTTCTACATCTAAACATTTTACAAAAGATTACACCTATGGCTAATTCATGGTGGAGAGATGAAGAAAAATTGTTGGCTGAAGTTTGGTGTGAAATTTCCCAAGAACAACACACCCACAGAGATCACACATTTTGTAAATGTATAACATATAAAAACAAACTCCTCGTAACTCGCTAACGCTCAAATACATGAACGGAGACTCGTTACGCAAAAACACAAAAACACCAAAACTTCACAAGTCATTTCTACACCACAAAGGCGATCAAAATGAATTTTCCCAAATATCAACATTTCTCACTCACAAAAACAACACCACGCAAAGGGATTTAGTGCTAAAACTCACCTATATCACACATATAACACTTCAATCACCTAGGACACACCAAACAAACGTCAACCGAGTCAAGACTATCAGTCAAACTGATCTGCTAAAACCACGGTTGTTGCAACTGAACAGCTAGACACACACACACCTCTCTCTCTCTCTCTCTCTCTCTCTCTCTCTCTCTCTCTCTCTCTCTCTTGATTTGACACAAAACATATTAACAACACTTAGTCAAATTCCTTACACAATTATAACAAATTCAATCACCCCTCTACTTTTGTTATTTACTGTTAAATTGACAAAGACACACCTCTGCGGTGTAGTCAATTCGAGAGTAACCCTAAACACCCCATGTCGAGCCAAGTCCCACACAAAGAGCACACCCTTTTGGGGTGCCTCGCTCAACTAAATCAAAACAAGACAACCCACCCTTGTGGAGTCTCCTTGAGCCATACAAACGAAACAAACGCACCCTGGTCGAATCAGACATTCAAACTCGCACCTACATCATACAAACACCACTTTGTGGTTTTCTTTCCAACTGATGCGTGGGAATTGCACCAGGCTTTACCTCTCGAGGGATCTCGAGAAGCTTACAACCCCCACCAGGCAGTGTACCTGATCGTTGTAGTATAATATAGTGACAAGTACCGGGGGATTGATCGTTCAACTCAGGAATAGTGTCGCTAGGATTAGAAAGCCTAAGAACTAGGTCTAGAGGTGAGGGATGATTCTTTTTGTATTTTTTTATGTTTTATAAAAGCAATAAAAATCTCGGATATTGGAAGGATGGGCGGAATTAGTTGCTAGTCAACTAACCCAATAACTACAAATGCAATCAAAATAAAATAACAAAAATGAAAATAACTAAATTACTAGTGGTGAGAACAATATATGGGAGAATTGTGTTTACTTAGATTTCACTACTCCCTAGATATCTTTTACAGGTTAATTACTTGTTACAGTTGCGTAAATGACGGATTGTATTCCTTAATACCATTCATGGGGTGGCGTACTTACTTCCCCAATTCTATAAGCTCCTACTTCACTCCTATGTCGAGCCGGCTAAGAAGCTCCTAACATGGGATCACTAGAATTCGCTCATGCATTAAATACAACCATTAAAACCTAGTACACATCGGTTCATGTTTCTTAAGACGTTCAAGCAAGTTACACAATGGAGATCTGCCAGTTTTCTTAAGCCTAACATTGAAATCATTCATCCATTACAACTATAAACAAGCAATCAACCTATAATCAACATCTAGGTTTCATTATATCTAAGCAAACACACAATAGATCTAGCCTAGCATGTTAAAATCAAGACAAGTGTAAGATATATTCAAACAACACATAGACATATTGAATGAATTGGAAGAATACTTATCTCAATTGAACATGAAGGGTTTCAAGGGGTGAAAACCCTTGAAAATATTGTTACAAACGAGCTAGGGTTTATTAGGTTCGGCCCTAAAATTCTCCACACAAGTTCCTCCTTTAATGAATGAAAATTAGAAAAGTATATATAGATTTTAGGAGGTGACGGCGTCAAGAGGAAAAATCTGACGCCGTCATCTCGCCGCCAATAAAGTTCTCGGACTGCCTAGATCTAGAGTTGACGCCGTCATGTGTAATTCTGCTCTGGGCCGTCACCAAAATTACTCTTGACGCCCTTGTTCTGACGCCGTCACGTTTTCTCTGGGTCGTCATCCATTTTGCTCTTGACGCCGTCATAAAATTCTTCTTGACGCCATCATCTACTGTCCCAGCAAGGAAAATTAAGACTTTGCCGTTTTCTTCACTTTTATGCTCCAAAAACGTCCAAAATGCTTCCTTTTCCAGAATTCACTACTAAAGTACCTAAAATCACAAAAGGAACGATTTAGGGCAATATTTGATCAAATAAATTCAATTCCGGGCTTAAATGATCCCCTAAAAACGGTTCATTTTTCGCCTCATCACCAACCGAGACCAACACACCCAAAGCAAAAACGCCTCATTCAAATAAGCTAAAACAACACACTAAACAAATACTCAATAAGCACATAAGCTTAAAACCGAAACCCCTAGCGGGTTTCTTTTTTTCTCAGCTGCGACTCAAACAGGAAATAAGCAATCATCAAATAACCTCTAAAACTTAATATACATATGAAACCAAATAAGCCAAACGATCAAAAAATAATAAGCGAATCTAACTTATACCCAGACTAAGCCCCACGAAAATAACCGGACTCATGTATAAACAGTGACCCAAAACGGGTTTCTCTAACCGATCCGAGTCCAAACCACCAAACAAACACTGTTAACAATTTAGTAACCACACGAGTTTCTATCAAAAACATTTTCAATCCAACCTTTAATCCACGAAAACTTATCTATACTATTTATATTCGTTGAAAACAAATAAAATAATAATAAAATGGTTTTGTTATGTTACGTACCCAAGAAAATGAGAAGAAAAAGAGATGAGATGGTGATGGTGAAGACAGCTGCGGTGATGGGGGTGGCTCTCACGAACAAACAAACTCTAACGCGACCCTTAGCTCTAGACCAATGCAAACGCACCCTTGAACCTTCTCGATTGGCGGTGATAAGGATTTATTTGGTATCTTTTTAAGGTGTCATTTAATCCCAAAATTGTATAAATATGATCAAATACTACCTTAAATCGTTTCTTTTTTATTCTAGGTACTTGGGGACGAAAATTTTGGAAAACGGCACTTTTGGAGCATATTTGGACGATAAAGTGAAGAAAACGATAAAGTCGCGAAAAGTATGTCAAATATGGGAGTCTGACGGCGTCACTAGACACAAGGTGACGCCGTCACTTGTTATTCAAGCTGGATTTCTCGTGGAAGACTAAAAAGTGACGCCTCAGAAGATTTTGACGACTTTACAACCTGACGCCGTCAGGTGTTAAATGAAGATGGACGTCAGGCTCTATGTTAACAAGAGACGGCCCAGTTGGATTTTACGAGTGACGGCCTCAGATCCAGTTCGGATGCCGTCAGAGTGGTGATTAACATAGACGAAACCCTAATCCAAGGCAAGTTGACGGCGTCAGAGGCTATAACCTGACGCCGTCATAACTGTAATCCTATATATATTTTCGAATGTTTCCATTGTAAGGTGTGACACTTTTTGGTAACATTTTAGAGGTAAAACCTTAGTTGAATTTTTGCGGCTTTGTAAGGGTTTTTCAACCCTTGGACCTCATGCTTTATTGAAGATAAGTTATTCGTTTAATCGTTCAATATGTCTATGTGTTGTTTGATTACTTATTTATTGTTTCTTCTATCTATCATGCTAGCTTAAATTTATTTGTGTTTGCTTAGATCTAGTGAAACCTAGTTGTTGATTATTGGTTTGTTGTCTATTGTTTAGTTAATTGCCTCGCGTTAGGCTAAGAAAACTGGCTGACCTTTTATATGTAGCTAGCTTGAATGTCTTAGAAAACGCAACCGTAGAGTGCACTATTAGTTTTTCTCATTGTATTTATTACGTGAATTGCGGCCTGTTTATCCTAGGTAACTTAATAGACTTTAAGGGATTTGGGGGAGACTAAGATTCATAGAGTTGGGGACTTCAGCACCACCCCACGATCAATATTAAGGAATACAACGCTTCAATTAAAACAAGGCCATGACAATTCAACAAATGAGTAGGAGATAACTAGGGAGTAATGAAATCTAAGTAAACACGTTTTTCTACCATAAAAGTTTTCACCAAAATTTACTTTTTCTTGTCTTTAGTTTAATTTTAGTTTTATAAATAGTTTTTTGGGTTAGTTGGATAGCAACTAATTCCGCACACTCTTTCAAAATCGAGATCTTTTATTTTCTTTTCATAAAATATAAAAATACAAAAAGAATCATCCCTCGCCTTTAGACTTATCTCGACATACACTTTAACCTAACGACACTATTCCCCTAGAGAACGATCAATCCCCTGGATTTACCTATACTACACTACAACGGTCAGGTACATTGCCTTGAGGATTACAAAACTTCTTGAGATCCCTTGCTTAACAACATTCACTACAAGAAAAAGTGCCTTTAGTGACCAATTATTTTGTGACTACTCGTGATTTGGTCTCTATTATCATAGTTTAGTCACCAATATATTTGTCGTCACTGCATTTTTGTCATTGCTACATAATTAGTGACCGTTACAAAATGTGGTCACTAAGTTGTCACAAATGACAAGTATTAGTGACGACAAATAATGGTCACATAGTCCCTAATCCGTGAATATAATATTTTCAGTGAAGTATTAAGTTACCGAGTTAGACTAGAGACCAAAAGTTTAGCCCTAACCCCTAAACTAAAACCCTAACCCCTAAACTTTAGCCCTAACCCCTAAACTTTAAAGACCAAATATTAGTGGTCACTAGTTTTTCAAATTAGAGACCAAGGTTGGTGGTCACTGATTTATAAAATATTGAGACAATAAATAGTGCTCACATAAACCGTAACCCCTAAACTAAAACCCTAACTCCTAAATTTTAAAGACCAAATATTGGTGGTCACTATTTTTCAAATTAGAGACCAAGGTTGGTGGTCAGTAATTTTTCAAATTAGAGACCAAGGTTGGTGGTCACTGAATTACCAAATATTGAGACAAAAAGAATGGTCACATAAACCCTAACCCCTAAATTCTAAAGACCAAATATTGGTGGTCACTAGTTTTTCAAATTAGAGACCAAGGTTGGTGGTCACTAGTTTTTCAAATTAGAGACCAATGTTGGTAGTCACTGATTTACAAAATATTGAGACAAAAAGAGTGGTCACATAAATCCTAACCCCTAAACTTTAACCCTAACCCCTAAATTTTAAAGACCAAATATTAGTGGTCACTAGTTTTTCAAATTAGAGACCAAGGTTGGTGGTCACTAGTTTTTCAAATTAGAGACCAAGGTTGGTGGTCACTGATTTACAAAATATTAAGACAAAAAGAGTGGTCACATAAACCCTAACCCCTAAACTTTAACCCTAACTCCTAAATTTTAAAGACCAAATATTAGTGGTCACTAGTTTTTCAAATTAGATACTAAGGTTGGTGGTCATTGATTTATAAAATATTGAGACAATAAATAGTGGTCACATAAACATTGGCCTCTATATTTTATACCATAAAATTTAGAGGTTGTTAGGTTGGTGGTCACATTGCTATATATATTACTCGTAGAAAATAAAATTAGTGTTTATGAAATTATGAAACTTATGCAACATCACAAGTCGGTCAGATTGAGATTTTTTAAAATATCGGCAAAGTGAATGACTAAAATGAATTCACATACATATAAAATATTACAAAAATTTCAAATCAATAAAAAATATATTTAAACTTGTTAAACTTAAAAACCAACTAAAAAACGACAATGCATCAGTATTATATAGCAACTAAAAAACGACAATGCATTAGTATTCAGTATTAAAAAATGGCAAAGTGACACATTAACAATTTAAGGCATATTCATTACTCGTAAGATTTTATTATATTATGTACTTTTTTCTTTTATCTAAATAACTTTGATTAAATTTACACTTAAATAAGTGAATAAGTAAAAATATTTACATTTATTTAAATAACTTTTAACTAAATAACTGATTATACCAGTGGATTTATTTAAATATTTACATCCAGACAAACAAACGCTCATCACAACCACTCACCACCACAATCACGCCTCTCACCACCGTCTCTCACTACGCCCGCCGTCGCTCACCACCACAACCGCTATCGATGTGAGGTATTCAAGTTTAGCTGTCAAATTCAAGTTCAAATTTATCATTAGTAATTTATTGTGGATTGGATGTGCAGGTCAAGTGTTTGATGAAATGCCTGACTTAGTTGTGTATTTTTTAGTAATTTATTGTTTTGGTATTATGCGTATTGTGTAGTTATGAACTAGTTCGTGTGTTGCCTTAAGCTGCTAACTAGTACTTTAGATTGGTGATTGTGTTGCCTTAAGTTGTTAACTAGTTACTGTATTTAAGTCTTCCGTTTTTAGATTGGTGTTGCCTTAAGCTGCTAACTAGTTCCTGTATTGCCTTAAGCTGCTATCTATATACAAGTAGTCGTGAAATAACTAGTACATGTGTTTTGGAGTAGATTGTGATATTTGGGAAATGGTGAAACTTGGTTACTATTTAGTGACATTTGCCGTTTTTATTATGTGGATTTTGGAGTAGATTGTGATATTTGGGAAATGTTGATGGCAAAGGTTTTGGATACGCTTGATGCGGTGCTTGATGTTGGGGGAGTATATGATCCTAGTAGGGACCGCTTTGATCATCATCAGAAAGGGATTGTGATATTTTGGAGTACATGTGTTTTTTTATATCCATTTATGCATTATTGAAGCTTGTGGTCTTTTCCGCATAGATCAAGTAGTTTTTACCAATGAATTGAGTTTCTTATCAACAAATTGTTTCGTGTAGCATTATGGGGCTGAGATAATTGCAAAGGCAGTTGAGCTGGATGCGGGGCATCCTGATGTCCATACCTTGTTTCGAGCTGTTTACAAGAACTTCATTGAGGTACTATAAAAACTTTTTTGAATGATTCTCAGTTTTGTAGTGCTTTCTCTATCTAAATTCAGTTGGTTCTGACTTTACATTGTATTAGGCAGTTGATGCAGTTGACAATGGAATTAGTCGGTATGAGACAGATCAACCTCCTAAGTACGTGAACAATACAAGTCTCTCCTCTAGAGTCTCCAGAATGAGTATCAACTGGTATGATGATGATCAATCACCTGAGAAAGAAGACCAAGCCTTTCAACAAGCAATGAAGGTGGCTGGGGATGAATTTATGGATGTGAGTTTCAATTAGGCATTTCACGCATCTTAAATTTGAAAAATTCTAGTTTATAGTGGATCCTCTCTTTCAGTATTGCATGATATCAAAAATTGTGCGACTCTTTGTCCTATTTATGCACCAGTGTATCAGTTTCCATGCGAAATCATGGCTGCCGGGAAGATCGGTTGTAATGGAATGTCTTGCAGAAAGAAAGAATGTTGATTCTAGTGGAGAAATCATGTTGCTGACTAGGTCTTGCCCTGTAAGTGAGAAATTGTTATGTTTGTGAGCTCACTCCTTATGTAACTCGTTACAAGTATAATTTATGTGAAGTTGTTGCAAATGACACATTGTTAGTTTGAAATTTTAGAGGACCAAAATATAAAAACCATATTCACTTTGAATCAACCTTGGTTGATTGGATGGTATCGAGTATGGCAATCTGGTATTCTGGTGTATGACATAAGTAGAAATTCATGGTTATCACTTGTTATTGTTGACTTGGGCTATGAGCATCAGATGAGTACTATGACACAATGTTAAATTTATGTTTTACTTTGAGCGTTTGATTATAACCAATTTCACAGAAAAAAAAGTGATGTGTACTATCAGCTAATTGGGAAAGAATAGTAATTTCTGGAATTTTCCAAGATATGGACAGAAAAATAAGTCAGGGAGAAGCAGTTTTTAATATGTGAGAATAAGTTATAGAATTGCTTGGTTATAGAATAACTTTACTCAACAAAGTTTGTGTATTGATTTCTGGTACAAACATATCAGAATAGTCATGATCATGTTTGTCAATAGACATTGTAGCCGTAAAGGTGGCAGGTAATGAACAACTTGAGTTTCATGACAGCCTGTGGGGGAACTAATGGGTTAAGTTTCCCGCTTGTATTGTATAAGTCTGCATGTATAATTTAGCATTTTTTGCCTTTCTTGTTTTACGTTTAATGTATTTGTTGTACTTCAGCCTGTTTTTATAGTTTTTTTGAGAGACTATAATTGACTTATGTGCAGATACATTCTCAAAGCCAGTATCCGGTTCATCGGAACCACAACAAAGTGGTGGTTGGTTCAAGATATTCTCTGTGGATGCTTACGACCCCTACTTTGATGTTGACACATCTGATGTACTAGAGAGGATTAAAGATTCCCTCTTGCCTTTCAGTGGGAGCTTCAACGAGAAAACTGCTAGCAACCCAGACTTGTAAGTCGACTTTTCTAAGGATTTTTATTTGAGTTTAACGTACCAAGTTCATATTGCACTTAAAAGTAAAAAACTGTAAATGATTATTTGAGTTTTAGTTTTAGTTTTATGTTATAGTGTTATGTGTGTAGTTTTAGTTTATGGTAGGGAAGGTTACTGGTTTCGCTTTCGTGCAAGTTATATTAAGTAGTGGATTGGATAGGCTGGTGGGATTAACTTAGGTTGAATTAGGAGGGCCAAATGATAGTGAGGTGGCTTCTTCCATAGGGTTGATTCGGGTTGTGCTATATCTGACGGGTTGATTCGGGTTGTGCTATATCTGACGGGTCCATGGGCTAAGCTTCAGGGTTAAACCAATGATCCATAGTAGCGTTGATTTATGGAGTTGATAACTGGATACGAGTTCCTTTTTTTGATCAAATTCAAATGTTAATAATCTCATATAAAAGCTCAAATTCTGCGCATTTAACTTTTTTGACTTTTCTGCAACTATGCAACTAGTTCACATCATAATTATTGATCTCATATTATTTTGTCTAACTGAAAGTTTATTGCATTTGCAGGGTGACTAAAAGTTCAGTTGGATGAAAGGGCGATGCAAGGACTAAAGGGCGATGCAAGGACTGTTTGCATGTACCGAGTTAAATACAAAGGTCGTTTGGTACCGAGTTTTTTTCAATTTGTCATAATTGAAGGTGGATATGATTCAAGACACGATGTTAAACACTTGAACATTATGTTTTTCTCTTTTGTGGTTATATTTGTTTCCTTTGATTAGCGAGATACAAAAAAATATATGTAAAAAGAATCTTATGTTATGCAATCATAAGTAATATTGATATCTTTGTTTTTCAAATTCGTAGGTTTCAATTTTTATCGCAATTATATATTTTGTGAAATTGCTATATCGTTTTGTAATTATGTTTAAATAAGTGACCACCATTTTGTTTTTGAGTAAATAGGTGGTGACCACTAGTTGGTCTCTAAATTTAACACGAAGTGACCACACATATCATCACTGATGGGGGTTAACGGTGAGTTAACAGGTTCGTTATCTTTAACAAATCAGTGACCACTTTCATGACCATCGTTATCGGTCACTATCTATTAATTCAGTGACCACCTTCGACTCTTAGTGACCAAAATTAGTGACTGAATATATGGTCACAAATATAGTGACCACCGTATTATGGTCATTGGTTAGAGACGGATTTTAATTTTTGGTCTCTAATAAAAATAGTGACGGAGCTATAGTGACGAAAGGTGACCACCCAGGTTTTGGTCACTAATCAGTGTTAGTGACCGATTTTATACTGATAGTGACCATATTAGTTTTGTCACTAAATCCAGTTTTTCTTTTAGTGATTAGTTGCGACTTAAAGCCGTTGGAATCGCTAATAATGTTGCAAATTTGCGACACAAATTAGTAAGTCGCTAAATATGTCACTAAGGCTGTTTTTTCTAGTGAAACAAGAAGTTCAGCTTCTCTATAAAGTATATAATGATATAACGAGATACCAAATGTGTGGCAATATTAGTGTTCTTCCATAATACAATGAAATTTGAACAGTTTTATTGGTAGGGTCAAAACTTTAAAATCTTAGTTCTGAGAAGAAAAAACAAATTTCATTTTCTTTTACAATCATGTGATATAGTTGACCATTATTGATAAAATATACATGGCAACTGGACAATTGGACAAAGAATATGATTGGTACAAATATCCAGGAAGATAACTATAAATGTTTTCAACATGTTAAACGTGTTAGACTACGGAGGTATGTGGAAGGTAGGGTATGCTATGGCCAACCCAAAAGCTATTACAAATTTCAGTGATATCCATATATTTCTGTCGTAACACTTAAATAACTTGATTAAACTTTTAGTATTTGGCCAACTATTTACACTATTATATTGAAGTTAAAAAATGATTGATATGATTTTAAATTAGAATAGTTTTATTTGTTCTCGGACTTATATATAAACGTTAACAAGTAAATCATTGATTTTTCTTTATTTAAACGCTTATTGTTGTTTCATATCATACAATTCTTATATTAAAATTAGTTCAGTATGATAAATTTTCTTATTTTCACATTAAGTTTTGCTTTCTTCTAACTTATTCCCGAAGTTGTCAAAGAGGAATTAAAATGAATATTGTTATTTGGTACACCCAAAACTAAAATTCTAGCTCCAGTCAATTAGTTCACAGGGCAAATGATATTAAAAGGTAATATACTTGCCACAAATTCATCGAATGGGTAGTGAACTATTTTTTTTCATTTTGAGGGTAATTTTCTTTCAAATTCATCATCTTTAGGGTATTTTGCAAAATTTTTGGACAATTTTACCCTTCGTGAAAAAAAATTTTGTATTAGCTATGAGGGGCAAAATTGTCCAAAATTTTTACAAAATACCCTAAAGATGATGATTTTGAAAGAAAATTACCCTCAAAATAAAAAAAAAAAATAGTTCACTACCCATTCGATGAAATTGTGGCAAGTATATTACTTTTTTTTATTATTTGCCCTTAGTTCACATGTTTTAAACATTGCGTTGGGGTATTACTATTTGTCTATAAATAATAATGCAAGATGTATAACTGAAAGCAACCATACAAGAAATGCAAGCTCAATCTTAGTGAGTACCAAATTGTCAGTTTGTCACCATGAACATGTCGGCTACCTTTTATTTTTCTTACAATGGGGTGAACAAAAGAAACAATCATCCAATCTACCCTAATTACCATTCAGCAGATGTTATTGGTATAAAATCCACATTTAAAGCTCACAACATCCTTTCTTCTCGCAAGAAAAGGTGGAAAAATGGCTGCAGCCGTTTAGTTGTCAAATCTTTCACGGGCATGGAGGATTTGCAAGAGAAACACATAACAGTTGATGAGTCTTCGTTGTTAAAAGTAAAGGCAACTGTTAGTGTCAAGATAAACTATGAAGTAGATATTGTTAAGACAATGATGAAGCTTCCATCCTTGTATTCAAAAAGAAATTCCACGACTGACAAGTCCATGGGAACGGGTGTTGGTTTCCAATTAGTTAGCACTCAGCTAGATCCTAGTGAGATTGGTTTCTGAGATTATTATTGTGCTTTGTTTTCTAATATTATGCACCAAAAGATGTGTAGTAACACTCTGATATTGTCACTTTGTGTATTTGTGTATGATAGATACCATGAAGCCAAAGGTGAGCAAGGAGCGCATTGAAGACTGGTTGAAAGGTAGAAATGGCAAAGCCAATAATGCTTCAGGGTTTTTCAGCTTCGAAGTTGAGCTGGTAATTCCAGAAGACTTCGGAGAACCAGGAGCCATCCTGGTGAGAAACAATTATGACAAGGAGTTATATGTTGAGGCTATCTCCCTTGAAGGCGTTTTCCACTTTTCATGCAACTCCTGGATCCAACCAGCTAGAAATAATAGCAACGAAAAAAGAATATTCTTTTCCAACAAGGTACTTCGCAATTCCTTGTATTATTCTAACATGGTTATGGTATAATTTATTGTGCTAATGAATATAGGATGTGCTCTTTCAAAAAACTGAATATATCAATGTGAACTCCACTTTGTGTCCTCGGGAAAAGCTTCGTCGCCAGTTCCTTCATTTTTTGTAGTGGTCGTTTCTGTTGGTTTTTTGATCTCTACTATATATGAGGCGATGCTCTTGATGCCACTTGACTTGCTTCTTCCTTCGTAAACATCAAAAGCGAGTGTATTATAAAGAGGGTGAAATTGAATGATAGTTTAGGTCACTCTAAAAGGATATATGCTGATATCATATTGCCAAGATTATTCAGATACTGTTTTTTTTTTTTTTTTTTTTTTTTTTTTGAGCTAATTATTTAGATACTGCATGTTACTAATCATTATAATAGTCCTATACAGTTTAATTGTGTGGATTTAGCCATTAGATAATTCAACTTTTAGCTAAAGCCATTCAGGTGTTTATTAAACCCCTATGGTTAGGAACGCTAGTAAATATCACCTAAATTTAGGGCTGCCACAAAAACCAAAATCATCCCGCCTGGTCACATATATTGAAAACGGGGATTTAACTACTGTAGGATTATTTTATGTCGGCATGAGTTTATTTTAGGAGAATGAAGGAAGCTAAGTGCGAGGAAAACAAAAAAATCTGTTATATCACTAGAAGAAAAATGGCCTTTAAGTGACTACTGATATCTTGTCACTAACAGCATAAAGTTATGTGGTATTTAATCTGACGGACTACCATATTGACACGATTTCTCAGAAAATGCAAACATCATATCGCTAAGATGCATCAATCTCTACTGTCATGTGTCAGTTTAGAATAGGAATTAGTATTTGTATGGATCACTTTTGGTCCTTGTAAGTTTTTTGTGTATTTTGTATTTTGAACTCTTGAGTCCCTTCCTCATTTTAATTTGCTTGATTAATTGGGGTGGGATGCCTTTTCTTTGTATTTTGTCTCGTGGGTTCTATAATATTGTTGCCTTTCTAGAAAAAAATATTCCAATTACCACCTACATGACACTCTACTAATATCATTGACTACTGGTTTGATAGACATATTTACCAGGTAAAACTCCCAAGGGGCTAAAAGACTTGAGAGCTAAGGAACTAAATGTTAAGAGAGGTGATGGAACGGGACTTAGATTACCTTCAGACCGAATTTATGATTATGACACATATAATGATCTTGGAAATCCTGACAAAGGATCTGAGTATGCAAGGCCGATATTGGGAGGTGAAAGAAACCCACATCCGAGACGTTGTCGCACAGGACGTGCCTCCACAGTTACTGGTGAGTATGATTCAACCCTCAAAATTGATGAAATGCAATTATTTAAAGAGTGAAATTTCTGACAATTGACGCAAACAGGGTCGAATAAAATGAGTCTAAAAATTGCTAAAAACCGAATGACACAAAAGGGACATAAAATCTTTTTTTAACGCGTACAGCCTCCTAATCATTTATAAAAAGCATTTAAACTAGTAATGTAATGATACTTTTCAATAATCATAATTACCACATGAATAATTATTAAAATATTTATGAATGGACAAAAATGATTGCGGCTCAACCTGATCAGAACCTTTCCAACTCATAGTAAGAATGACCTATTTCAACCTGAAATTATTTTATTTTATTTTTTTAATTGCAGATGTAACTGCTGAGAAGCCAGTGGATACAATGATATCTTCAATATATGTACCAAGAGATGAAGTTGTGGAGGGAACAAAACGGAGAGAATTCAACATTGGTAGATGGAAGGGTTTGCTTCATAACATCCCATCCTTGATGTCCACTCCCTTTAACAAGAATGCCGATTTTAAAGGTCTTTATAGGAATGCACAACAAGATGAGAAAAGTTTGAATGGGTACGGAATGTTAAAGTATTTGGATGTCGGTGGATCTATTAAACGATTGTTCCAGTTTGAGACTCCAAAAAACATTTCTTGTAAGCGTCTAACAAATGGAATAATTCAATTTACAACACATTGGTCCGCCTTTAATTTTTATTTCTTAAAAGTATTACATCGTTGACATTTCAGGGGACACAGCAACTTATGTACGAGATGATGAACTTGGACGTGAAACTCTTGCTGGGATGAACCCCGTTAGCATAGAAAAGTTAAAGGTCAGAAAGACAAACAATAAAGGGCTGTGTAATAAGTTTTTCTTGTATATCTTCTTATTCCTTCTATAATAACCTATTTAATTTAAAACCTTTATATAATTCCATTCCGTTACATTAGGTATTTCCTCCGGTTAGCAGACTCGATCCTTTAATGTATGGAGCACCAGAATCAGATCTTAAAGAAGAACATATAATAAGTCACCTCAATGGCATGTCTGTGCAACAGGTGTGGGTTAAATTAAATATACAAGTATATTAGAATCAGGCACCAACTGAGAACTGTTAAGTGTTTGGATTTTGGTATGTATTTCGCTTTTTCCAGTTTATGCATTATTTTTCAGGCAATGGATGAAAACAAGCTATTCATATTGGATTACCATGACATTTACCTTCCATTTCTGGAAAGGATAAATGCTCAAGAAGACCGAAAATCATATGGTACACGCACTATCTTCTTTTTGACAACGATTGGAACTCTAAAACCCATTGCAATCGAGCTTAGCCTGCCTCCTAATGATTCAAATATCCCATCGAAACAAGTTCTCACTCCTCCAGTTGATGCAACCACCAACTGGCTCTGGCAACTAGGCAAAGCTCATGTGTGCTCTAATGATGCGGGTGTTCATCAACTTATTAATCATTGGTATTTAATAAACTTTTCAATGTTTTCCTTAAGAGGTTCCTATATAAGTATTTAGTTATCTTTTCTCTACAAACTAAAATTAAAATCCAGAAGAACATGGAAAAGGACATACAAAGCACATAAATGACTGTGGTTATATCATGAATCTATAGGCTACGAATTCATGCATGTATGGAACCATTCATAATAGCTACACATCGGCAGCTGAGCCCGTTGCATCCAGTTTTCAAGTTGCTTAAATCTCACCTTAAGCACACGCTTGCGATAAATGCAACAGCACGGGAAAGCCTTATTTGTGCTGCTGGAACGATTGAACGCGATTTTTCTCCCGGAAAATATAGCATGGAGATGGCATGTGCTGCTTATCGTGATTTGTGGCGCTTTGACTTAGAAGGCCTTCCTGCAGATTTAATAAGGAGGTAAATACTGTTCTGTAAACAAAAGATAATAAAAAAATTAGCAAAATGTACATATCTAAATGGTGCGAATACTTGATGAAACTCTATCTTATATGCATATTATTTGACTTTGCTTGTAGAGGAATGGCAGTCCCCGATGAAACCCAGCCCCATGGACTAAGGCTAGCCATTGAAGACTATCCATATGCCAACGATGGGCTCCTCATTTGGTCTGCAATTCAAGAGTTGGTGTATGCGTATGTAACTCATTACTACTCTGATGAAAATGCAGTTACATCTGACACGGAACTTCAATCATGGTACAGTGAAGCCGTTAATGTAGGGCATGCTGATCTTTGTGAAGCTACTTGGTGGCCCAAACTATGTACTCCCAACAAACTTGTTGAGATACTGACCATCCTAATATGGACTTCATCAGCACAACACGCTGCAATAAATTTTGGGCAGTACCACTATGGCGGATACGTACCAAAACGGCCACCACGTATGCAAAAACTGATACCCCAACCTAACGACCTTGATTATGCAAGTTTCATCACTAACCCACAAGAATTTTTCCTGCAATCCTTGCCTAGTTTGTTTGAATCAACGCAATACATGGCCATGTTTGATATAATCTCCGCACACTCGCGTGATGAGGAGTATCTTGGGGATATAAAGGGTGTCGGCACTAATTGGCCTGGCGAAACTAAGATTATTGAGGCATTCTACAGATTTTCAATGAAAATAAAACAAATTGAGAATGAAATTGAAAAGAGGAATGCTGATACAAGGCTTAGGAACAGATGTGGTGTCGGGGTTCCACCTTACGAGCTACTTATACCAACTTCGGGACCTGGTGTTACCGGAAAAGGGGTGCCAAACAGCATAACAATGTGATATGATACAAGTATTTTATATTTATATATAGGGATTTTGTACATTGAGGCCGCCCAAGTTTTAAACTTTTTCCATTAAGGCCGCTAATTTTTGAAATTTTATTTCTAGGCCGTCCAAATATATCTCCATTTTCACTCATGCCAAATCCGGCGAAAATCACACCGGAATATAGTAAATTGACAGATATACCCTTTCCTTTAAAAAATCAAAATAATAATAATTATATTATTAATATGCAATTCCTAATATACCCTTTTAAGCAATAATATATACAAGAACAATCTCAAGTATTTTGATTTACATTATGTCATTTTCACAATCATAATTGATGCATGATTCACCTCTTTCAACATCGTCATTATCAAAATATAACCAAAATTATGTTGACTTTCGTGGGTTGATACATATATGAACTTATTATTTACACAGCGACATAAACAAACCTTTTTTTGACATTTGCTGCATAAACTAATGTTTTTACACTAATAATGCATACACTAACTTTTACAACAAACTGTTTAGCCAAATATGCATAATAGTATCATTCCCAAAGGAAATGAGTAAGGTACATGTAACTGATGAAAAACAAAACAACCAGGCGTATGCAAAAGTTTTCAACATTGCATACAAAATGAACATCACAGTCTAGTTTTTTTTAATCTCAATGAGCAGAAACTAACATAATCTCAACAAAAGAACCCATTAAAAAAAAAAAAAAAAAAAAAAGAACGCAGCTCATCGTCAGGTATTATAGTTTATTGAATTGTCTTCGCTGTGTGTTCACTTCAATACCTACATTGGGTGTAGCAGAAGTAGTCGGTACGACCTTAGGATTGATCCGCTTTTTATTCCGGGTTTTTGCATAACTACATTTTGATTTACTTTTATCGGCTTGTGCAACACGTTTTTTTGGCAAGACGCCATTTGTTTTAGGCAACAAGTCATTGTCATCCTATAAAAGCAAGAAAATATATGTTAATAAAGCGACATTTGTATCGACGACTTAAGTAGACAAACTAATATATATACAGTTAAAGGAATACCTTTTTAAGAGAGCAACTTCTCCTATTATGACCTTGTTCCTTACATATACCACAAGTTGTCATACTTCCATTTTTACGCAGCTTATGATTGCCTTGAACAATCCTTGTCTCAGTTGTATCTCTAATCCTTTTCTTTTTAGGCCTGCCAGGCATCCTTCTAGTTGGTGGTGGTACTAAAGGTTCTTTATGGACACGAGACCATTGTTCTTCTCCACTCAAGGGATTAATTAAGTGGTGATAGGTTTTCATGAAACTTCCCTTTTTGAAGTAAAGGCTAACATAATTTTCAGGATTATCGCCAACATGTTGAATGGAAGCCAATGAATGAACACATGGCAATCCTTCCAATTGAAACATCCTACAAGTGCAAGTCATATTTAAAGTGTCAACAACAAAACCATTAGATCCGCGTGTTACCTCAAACAACCATGAACCATTTTGATGAACACTCCAATATTTGATTTCGTTGGCAATTTTTCTTAATTTCTTTACAATTCTTGGGCAAACAATTATATCCTTCTTATCCATCCAGTCCCGTCTCTTATGAATCCTCTCCATTAGTGATCTTCGCATATCCTCAAGCATGTATATTATAGGTTTTCCCCTCAATGGTACAAGGCTCCAGTTCCATGCTTCAGCTAAGTTATTGTCAACATTTGGAACCTTCACATGCATATTGAAATTTTATGGTTTAGTAGCAGTTAAGCTATAAACTAGTTTTATCTCTAAAATGTAACTTCTTACCTTGCAATCAGTATTGAAATAAGCCATGCACCAGTGTTCAACTCCCCTCTTCTTCAAATCTTCATAAGCAGCTTCATCAATTGCTTTTAACCTCTCGAAGTTCTTATTCATTTCTTCCATGGTTGAACTTTTAGCAATTTGCCAAAATAGCATCCTCAAGTTACCCCCTTTGAATACTTTGTGCCAATTGGAGAAGACATGTCTAGCACACATCCTATGCTCAGAATTTGGCAACAACTCTGCAATAGCCGGGACTAATCCCTTTGATAAAAACAAGATAAGGTTTAATATGTGATCAATAAAGAGTATCTAAAAAATGATAAGTTAAGTTATACTTTCTTACCTTTTGTTGATCAGTGAGAAGTGTCCAACCTTTACCTCCATCAATCATCTCAAGATCTTCAATCAACAATTTCAAGAACCATGACCATGTATCATTGTTTTCAACTTGGACTACTGCCCATGCAACAGGGTACATTTGGTCATTGGCATCCCTTCCGACGCATGTTAGTAATTGTCCTTTTTGCAGACCTTTTAAGAAACAACCATCTAGACCTATGCATGGCCTACATCCATCCAAAAAACCCCTTTTCAATGCATCAAAACATATATACATTCCTTTGAAGTACCTAGGGCCACCTTGACTCGAAGCTACATAATTAAGTTCAATTGTTGAACCTGGATTAGTAGTCTCAAGTTCCTCTTTGTAGTCCCATAGTTTAGCATAGTGTTCCACCATATCCCCAACAAGACCATTTAAGGCTATCCTTTTTGCTCTCATACACAATGTTTGAGAAACTGACACTTCATATGTAGCAAATATTTCTTTTTGTATATCCAATAATTTCCAGTTTGGTTGGGTCCTAAATCTATCAAAATATTTTTTGGCGATCCAACTAGAGTTTATTCGTTTACTTTTAAAACTTTTTCCACATTTGTGTTTTGGGTACATAGAAGAAATGTGGTATAGACTATCTTTTTTCGAATAACCAAGCCAAATCCTCCACTTACATCCTTTGGCTGAAACACATACAACAGATACCGCTTTCTTTTCATTTCTTATGTATCTTATGTCTTTCTTAATTGCTAGGGAATACTCATTAACAGCATTTTTAAACTGTTCTCTTGACATAAATACTTGACCAACTTCAAAATGAGTATCTCTAGGCTCATTTGGCTCTTTAAAGTAATACTTTGTCACTTTTTTTATGGGTTGAAATTCTTCTCCTTCAAAGACTGACCCCTCACTTTCTGATGAGTTACCTGATCCAAAGCCTTGATCATGGTCATCATCTTCATCCATGAACTCGGGTATGGATTCGTCATCACTGTCGTTTGTGGTTTTTTTTATTTCCTCAACATCCGTATGTACATTGTAGTTATCAACATCTAGTATGCGACTGTTAGGTTCAACAACTTTATCTATCTTGAAACTTAACCTCATTTTTCTAGCCTCCATGACTTCTTCATCAGAATGTACACTCTCTTCATCACTATATAGCCGAGTCGAGTCGGATGAGTTTCCTTCTTCAACATCATTATCCCCTAGATTAACATAGTTACCATTTGAAGCACCATCATCTTCTTCCCTATGATGAATATGACCACCTCCTGAAGCATCATGATCATCTTCATATTCACTGTAATAAAATGGATAACTGAATATGTAAACAATATACATATAATATGCAACGTTGGCAGTATTGGTGAGCAACACAACAATGGGAATAATATAAAAACATCCATTCATCAATTCATTGAAACTTACAAAAAAGAAGTATATATTAATAGCCATTTAAACATCAACCTTAATTTTTTGTCTCAACATTGAATATTAGCTATCATATTTACCATAAAGATATGTATACAACGTAAAATTAAATCTAGTTGTTAGAATCTTGTTATGGCCTGGGTTAGGACTTAAAGTGATGGAGAGAAATTTGTAATTACCTTTGCATTGTAAAATTATTTGCCGACAGATGATGCTCGAACAATGCTTTTTAGAAGGAAGAAGAAGCATGTATTCACAAAAACCCTAGCTGTTTAATTTGTATCGTCGTTTCTTTTTGCCATATCAATCCAAGGGTATTTTTGTCTTTCATGAATTTTGAGGGTATTTTAGTCAACAGTCACTACATTTGGCCGGATTTGATAAAAATGAAAAGATATTCATACTTGAACGGCCTATACATTAATTATCATAGATGAGCGGCCTTAATGAAAAAAACTCATATCTTTGACGGCCTCCATGTACAAAATCCCTATATATACTAGCAGGGTACCCGCGCGTTGTAGCGGCGGGTACCCTTTAAATAAATTTTTCTGCAATAATGTATAATTATATGTTTCTAGCGACGAATGATGATAATATTACTGAGTTAAGAGGTGCTCACCCATTGTTTCTTATGACGATGAATATAACAAGGGGCATTTGATCAAAAGAAAACATGAAATAGGAAAGTCAACATATACGATCAGTGTTTTAAAAAACGGACTGAACCGGCGGTTCAACCGGAAACCGGTTGGCCCGGAACCTTCCGGCTAAACCAGACAAAACCACAAAAAAGCACCAAAAATGGGAAACATTTGAAAAAGTGCTCGCTCGCTGTCTACTAAATGAGCCTTTATTGCCCGCCCGACCCCTCTCTTTAATATTAAGTAAAGAGAAGTCAAATCGGTTTGGTGTTCGATCTAGTTTATAAAAAAAAAAAAATCATGTGTACAACAATAAAAAAGAAAAAATTATATATATATATATATATATATATATATATATATATATATATATATATATATATATATATATATATATATATATATATATATATATATTAGCTTGTGGAACATGTATAATTCACACATACATGTAACAATGAATTATAGATAGTGAAAAATACTAAAGAGAAAATATAGTACAACATGACTCGTTCATCGCATATGTAATATCATTGTGAGTAAGTTTTTTTGTAAAAATTATGTTAATTTATCATATTTTCTTTCTTTTTTATATTAAATCGAATGTTAAAAAGTCAAATGGTTGAATCTTGTCTTAGATGGTTGTGCTTGAATTTGTTGTACATTAATTTTAAGTTTTTACTCCGTACTATCTTAATGTCATTAATGCCAAAAAAAAAAAACTTTATACATTATAAAATACGAAACTTTTTCATAGTTTTTCTTGTCAGACTATTTAAACATAGAAGTGCAATTCTACCTTTACCCCAAACACAAATCCAGTCCAAAAATATCTTCGAATTAATTACTGTATTGCAGTGTCGCCTTTGCCAAATGGGCTATTTACAATAACTGACCCAAAACCTAAAAACCCTGATTTTACAAGCTATTATATAAACTCAACACCTACTAAACTATCTATCGCAGCCTTCATCTTGTTTCACACTGCTCAATATTTTGCTCATATTTTCATTTTTGTTTTATCTTTTATTATTTTATAGTTTTCAAACTATGTTTTTAAAATGAAACAAAAGATCGCAAAATTCAAGCTCAAAAGACCGGAATGCAGTCTTCTCTCTCTTTTTTGAGATCTGTTTGCGTGTCGACAACCGCCGCTGAACTGAGCGATCTTTTTTTCATCAATTTATAAAGTTTTTTTTTTCCTTCTTTTTTATAAACATTTTTTTTACTTTTTATTCTTTTATTTTTTTATTTTTTTACGGATACTGGAAATAAGTTTGTTTAACATATAGAATCTGTTTTACTTAGCATACCTATTGTGTTTAGTAGCTCTTGAGAGTTTGTGATATCCTTAACGGTTTGCTATTTGTTTAAGGGAAAATCATGCATATATTTAAAGATCTTTCTCGGTACGAAGTTTTGGGCTGATGATGTGTGTGGAACCAAAATATTAATTATATTTGTACATAGTGTTTAAGTAGTTGTACATATTGTTGTTGATGGGGTGTTTTAAATTATGTATTAATCGTATGTGAGAAATAGTATTTGTTTAAAATCAATTGTGTTTTACATAGTTGTACATTATGTTTCATAAGTAGTATTTACTTAAAATTTAATTTTGGAAATCTTAAAATCATAAATAGTAGAGAAGATCTTATATGCTTTATAAGTAGTATATATATATACTAGCTTATAGACCCGTGGAATCCACGGGATTTTAGAGAGTTTTTGATTTAAAAAAAGGTAAGTACGTGAATAAAGTAATAATGAACAACGAATGTAAACGCTATGAAATTTTCTTGTAACGAAACATTAAAAGCGACTGAAAGTATAAAATACAATGCTTGTAAATATCTGTGTAATAAACGTTCATTGACTCTTGATCTTCAATATGTTTGTCTTGAAAAGCAAATGCATATAGTGACCATTCTAACACTTCAACAAAAAGTTCATTCCATAAACACCTAATAAGTATAAAAAAAAAATTAAGTAAAAGAAGTGTAAGTGTCTTTGGGTTGGTCACGATTGCTTCTAGTCTCACTTTATGGGTTGACCCTAGTTCCATTGCACACGTCTTACATCTTTAATCTTTATTAACGGGTCTATTAATGGTGCATACCAGACATTTTTTTATTGTAGTGTTGATCATTTAAATATTTCTTTCTTCTAAGAATTTTGGAACACTGCTACAACTTGTTCGAATTATCTTATCAATTCAGTTTCTTGGCAAATATTTGCATTATATTTAGGGAGTTTATGTGTTAGACAGTTAGAATATACAATTGATTCTTGATCACCTATAATAGGAGATAGGAGTAGGAAATATTAGACGTAAAAAGATCGATTCACAGCTCACTGTTTTCACGTTCAGTTTACGGCTTCTTTTTTTTTCTTTTTTTTTCTTTTTTTTTTTTTTTTTTTTTGAACAAATGCTAATTCTTATCTGTGATAAATACACTTGGGTTGCGAGTTGTTTTTATTTTTTGGCAACCCGATAAGAACCTTAACCTGACTCGATAACCCGATTGGCAACCCTACATGTGGTGATGTCAATATTTTTCCTAACTTTCAAGGAAGCTATAGAATCCATAACTATCTGATAAAAAGAACACTAAAGTGGATGACTTTAAGCTCCTTATATCAAAGAAGATGTGTTGTAGAAGCTCGGTCCTTGTTGCATTCCATACAATTTACCTTTCTTCACATGTTAATCAAGTCCGTTAAGTAACCTGCTCATCTGGAGAAACAATGTTCAGTATCAACACAACCGAAACTTGTTTAGCTAAACAACAATATAAAACATCAATATTATGATAAGGGATAAAATGATTTTAAAAATGATTACAGTAAAACTAAAGGATAATTTAATTTTTCATTAAATAAAAGCAATTATCAAAATATGGAGTTATTTTGTTCCTGAGATGGTGACCCGAGCACCACTTACCTGCTTATACATACTTTCTTTTAAAGAAATTATGCATCAAAAAATTAAATGTGTGAATAAAGTATGATAGAACACAAGTTAATGACAGTAGCATACGGACAAACCCGTTTGATACCCTAAATGAAAAATCATAAAGTGATTTTCTTTGAAATGCCCCTCATTTTATATGTAAAATACACCAAGAAAAGACAAAACAATTGACGAACATGAGCTATCGACAAAAGCTCACCAATGAATTTAATCAATCCTGCACTTCTGTTTAAAAAGGATTTAACAAAGTGCCCTTGCAAGGTGGTTATTTCTTAATTTACTTAGTAATTGGAAGTACTCAAATAAGCCAATTCTTGTACTATATAAACAGAAACTCTCAAACATTTAAGCACACTAATACATTATTTAGTCACCTCTTAACAAATACATACTTATCTGAAAATGGTATACCATATTAAAAATTATCTTCGATGGTGCTGTTACTGGTAGTTGGTATCAATGGTGGTGCTATTTCAATCTACTGGGGTCAAAATGGGGGTGAGGGAACCTTGGCTGAGACATGCTTAACGGAAACTACTATGTCAACCTTGCATTTCTTGCAACATTAGGAAACAATCAGACTCCAATGATTAATCTTTCATGTCACTGCGATCCATACATCAACGGCTGCACCAATTTAACCACCGACATTAAATCATGCTAATCTAAAGGGTTAAAAGTAATGCTTACCATTGGAGAAGCTTCAGGAAGCTACTATCTCACATCTTTCTGGAATAACTTCTTAGGTGGGTCATCATCTACCCGTCAACTTGGTGACGCTATTTCAGATGGGATTGAATTTGATATCGAAGGAGGAACTACTGAACATTGGGGTGACCTTGCCAATTATGGTCCTAAATACACCAGTGAAGGTAAGAAGGTGTACTTGACCACATCTATGCCGATCATGAATTCTATCTAACTTCTGTAGAAATGACATACCCTGCTCCTTCAATAACATCAATTTTTAAATTGCAGCTTGTTGCATAAGTGTCTTGGGAATGAGCCGAATGACCATGTAATAGAAAGACAATAACAAAACGAAAACATTTAAGTTTTGCAATAAAATAAAAACACACTTTATCTGTTCCTTAATCACCCTATTGACATCATTAACAAATCAAAATAATTCCGCAAGACACTCTCAATCACCTAAAACGATCCTATACACACTTACTTAAATGCTACTGTCTTGAAACGCATCTTAATCCGAACATTTGCTTATGTTTCCCTTCCTTGCCCAACCATTGAAAATAATTTCATATCATGGAAACCCATATAAAGTTCTCACAACAGTAGCCTTTAA
Source organism: Artemisia argyi (assembly GCA_030686995.1). Taxonomy (NCBI): domain Eukaryota; kingdom Viridiplantae; phylum Streptophyta; class Magnoliopsida; order Asterales; family Asteraceae; genus Artemisia; species Artemisia argyi. The sequence continues at coordinate 61,941,910 of CM060700.1, forward strand.
ATGATTGCAAATACATGTGTGAACCCTTAAATAATATGGCTCCCTAGATCAAGAACTTCTAATTCTTCTTTCTACAGAATTGACAATTCAGTAAGAGTAGAGAGTAGCTAGGGTATTCACACATCACTTTGGGAGATGTTTTGAGGTGGTGATTCTATGGCCTATCCAAATCACATTACTTATCGATGGCTAGCTCGAATGGAAAGTCTAATGCCAAACATATATGTGATTAAAAATTAATGGGTTACACTTCTTTTCGGTCATCGTTAAGACCAAGTTTCTAACCACTCAGCGACTTCCTTCTCTTGAAAACATTCATCTAATTTTCCTTCCACTTATGAATTCAACTTCCTGACACATCAATGTAAAATGTACAAAAGTGGTTCTCACATTACAAAGTTTTCTTATCATTATAGATATATTAACATATGACATGTAATAGAAAAATAAGATTAATACTTAATTTTAACGCTGCAACATTAAACTATTTAGTTTTATATAATAACAAAAACCATTTCAAACAGAATAGGTTTTAAAAAGGTTTAGAATTTGTAAACAGAGGTAATTAAGGTGATTTGGCTTTAAGGATCCAGCTAAACATTGTCTCTTATAGTTTTAGCATTAAATATCTTAACCCAACCCACCATAAACCATTACCTAGCCGACATAAATAGGAGTGTTTGAAGGGTTCAAAATGGTTTTTCTCATATTTAAACCGGTTATCTTCTTTTTACATAAAAGCATAGTACCAAAGAACACGACTGAATATTATTCATATATAATGTAACTTGATAATGAAAACATATTTTTATAGAATAGAGATTAAATTTTTTATCGTTGAGAATGGACAAATAATCATCACTCAGGTGAACCCGACCTTACGTGACTCATTTGGACCCGTACTTAAATTATCAACCTAAATTTACCTCTATGGAAACTCTAATTATCAACCATTTGGACCGAGTTGGTTGAACTCAACTGATTAAAACATATAAAAAAAATCCTTTAACCAATAATAAATATAATGTTTGACTGCAAGCCTTACCAATAGAGGATGTTTAGAACAACCTACTTGTCAAGTTCCATACGGACCTTTTCCAGCTTGCTCGTTTTTTGCTGTTAAAGACATCCAAGCTTGTTAACATCCATCAATCTTGTGTTGACATTGAGTACCAGCTCTTGTATCCTCTTCTCATACTTTTTTACTGATGCCTTTCACTTTAGTTTCTTTTGTAGTATTCAAAATTCAATTTGCGTCATTGATTAGCAATGATCAACATAGCATTAATGTACTAATAAGGATCATACCTGAATTGAAGAAATCTCTATATTAGCAGCACCAGTTTTGACATTTAATAAAATCATGATCTGCATCATAGTTTGTGAGTACATCAACGAAGTCAAAGTCAAGTCATTTGTTACAATTACAGTTACAAAATTAAAATGCAAACTCGTAAGAAGTTTCGCATACCAAATGGAGAAAACTGACAACATTATGAGTGAGCTTTTATCATTCATGTAAGAAATTGTATATTTCCAGCTCAAACTTCTAGAATACCTGAAACAATACAGTTGCTCGACCATGATTGTAGTACAACTGAAGCATAGTGGGCTAAGAAAAAGCTTAACCGACCATTCAACTATAGGGGGTGCCATAAAGGTTAGACTTTTGCAAGTGTCAACATTTTTGGGTCACTTGAATTCCTTTCAGCAAACTTCTTAACTTTTGAACTGTGTAAAATATGATCACTGATATTAACTTATTTCAACAGTGATCTCACCTTTTTGATGCTAACATGTTTATGAGGATTTATGCATCAGTAATCCACTTTGGAATTTGTTTTATACTTTTTCCTTTTTAGCAAAGTTTTTTGTAGTATACCGGCCATTTAACTTGGTAGAAAATACACACGATCCATAACCTTAAATATGGACGTGAGCGTAAGAGTGATACCTTTAGCAACCAGTAACATAAATCACATCCCTACTTGTGAAAGAAATACAACCTCAATCAGATCATGTTAATTATATTGTTTTTTTCTCATTATTGGCACCTATTTGAAGAAGAAGGACGCTCCGATTGTTTGGTAACATTAGCTAATATAATGTTGGCTACAACTCTCTACATTCATATGAACATACATAGCGCTAAAAAAAATATAGTTGTACTCGAGTTTACCTTCAGTCACACAGTTTAAAGGTTGAAAACTTTCCCGGGAACTGTGACCTCCTTGCTGCTGGTTGTTATTGGTACCTATTACAAAGATACAACAGCAATTGAGGACAATCAACATAATTTGAATTAGGTAATACAATATTTCTCTTCTGCATATGTAGTCCTAATATCCAAAAAAATAACTAAAAAGTTCGATAGATGCGTTGTAGTCCTAATATATATATATAATAAAAAATCGATGGATGCGTTATAGTCGTAGAATTCGATAGATGCGTTGTAGTCCTAATATAAAAAAATAACTAAAAAGTTCAGTAACCTGTTGCGAAAGGAGTTAAATGGGTTCATGGTCAAATTGTATAGTACTTATGACCATATTAATACCTAAATTATGTATTAATTCTTAAAAAAAATGTTGTCGTTGACCTATTTAACCGGTCTCATATGATATGCATGTAAATTTCATATTTTGACTGAAACCTTTGATGCGTGCTGGTGGCCTAAGCCTTTAGGTGAGGCATGAAATTGCATAACATACTATATGTTCACCAGACGGGTATTTACAGAGTTAGGAAAGTAATGAGAGGCCGGTTATGAATTACCTGGCTGAAAATCTTTCTGGGAGGTACTTTTTGAAGTGACTTGTTCCTTTCGGAATTATAGAATAAACCAAACACACCATGGAGTCAAACATGCTTCTTTGTACAGAGTCACCTACAAACATGAGCCTCTTGTCCTTCAAAATTTCCAGCAATTTCAAAGCATTAAATCTACAAAAAATTGTAAAACACATCCACTATGCCTTACATAATTATCATCAATAATTATAAATTTAACTTACCCCGCAATGATATCCTTACAATATAAATCAACCAAAGATATTTTGACAGCTAAAATCATGAATCCTAAAACACAGCCTAAAAAAATGATTAAAAAAAAGTTCCCAATCATAAGTCATATCATCGACTGAATTGAAACAATCAAAAATCGAATTAAACTTTGATAACTCTATAAACTTAACCCCGAGTTTTTTGATAATTAGTTTCTAAAACCCCGATGTATATACAAAGAAGATGCCTATTTGTATGTGTAGCATTAATGCACAAGCCAAGAACGATTTGTGAACACTGAACGTTCCATTATAAGCACTACCAAGTCATAGTCAAAGATGCACATGATCATTCCATTATATGCCTAAGCTTAAAATTTCAGTAAAGTGACCCCTGCAAGTCTGCAACCATGAATATACATAAAGCCACTCAAGTCAGTAAAACTCAGAATTATAAAAATTCTCAGAGATACGACTAAAGGAGACAAATAAGAAAGAATGAATAAAAAATCGGTGAGATGTACGACTAAAGGAAACAAATAAGAAAGATGTTGTACCAGCAAAGTTTAAGTAGTTGTAGTTGTGGTTAGTAAAACACTTACTCATACATGTTAGTGTTAGATGATCATGGCCGAGGTGACACATTGACCCACTTGTAGTTGGGTTGCATCAGAAAACACTTGCTCTTTGAACTCTTCAATTGGGTCCCATGATCATAGTATTTTGTTAGAAAATCATGAATAAGAACAATATTGTTCAAATACAATTTACAATCCCCACAATGTGATCTCAATTAACTTTCCTTGTTAGCAAATAGTGAAAGATTCATTACGGTTTTACTTCCATGGCTTATATCCCTATTAAGCTAAAAATCATGTGATCTTTGGGGACTTTATGTGTAGAAAATACAATCCCCACAATGGCATATCAGTTAACCAAACATTGAACATAACTTATATCCCTATTAAGCTAAAAATCCCGTGATCTTGGGGACTTTGTGTGTAGAAAATACACCTTGCCAGATTTCAGGGTACATCTGGTAAGTCAATAACTAAAAAAAAAAGAAGCTTAAGGCAGTAACAGATGCTTTTGTAATGGCCAATTTCAGTTTCTTAGAATTTCGGGTTTAATATATGCAATGGAATGCAAACTTTACAAAGACTTACAGATCCAGTCTTTCAAATATAGCCCATCGTACTAAAGAGTTGAGGCCATATGCTATTGAGTTGAAAAGACCCTGCATCATATTTCAGTGTAATCAATATCAAATATCCCATAATAAAAAACAAATCACATTGGTTTACTTTTCTAACACATTCCTAGTTACAGAATAGCCTCTCTGTCATCGTAACACACCAAAGTAATGGTATTGATTTGCTTCACAGAGGAAGTTTACATGTGATACTTTTAAATTATCAGACACGCTAAAATTATTTATTTAAATCATCAGACACACTAAAAAATATTTTTCTCAATTAATAGTTATATTTTCTAAAAAGTCCAGGAATAAAACAATAACCTAAATTGAAAGAGAAAGTATGACAGAGTAGAAGCATCACTTACATATTAAGCATGTATTTTTCTTCCAAGCATTTCATCAAACAATTGGTGTGCGTCCAATAACTGTGGTGAAAATCAGATGAAGAAACCTATAACCAACTCAATAAAACAAAAACCCAAATCAAATAACCAAATCCATCTATTAAAAAATTATAAGCTCAATAATAATGAATTTGAAAGTAGTAAAGTTACCTCAGGCATCTTCTCCAGTTGTTAGGGTTGATGTTAATGATTGAATCAAATATATAGAGACTAATTCGTAGGTTATTTTTGGATGTTTTTTTGAATGCATTGACATACTTGGTGAATTGAAACTGAATTTTGAACACCAATTTATAGAGGAGCGTATATATCATGATTGTTGTTTTAATGAATTAGCAAATATAGAAGAAAATTTAATGTCGATGATTTTGACTAATTTAATGTAGGAGGAGCGTGTGTAGAGGAGAAAATAATTTAATGTGGTAATGTTTATGAAGAGTGTATTTTTACCGAATGGAAGCTAAAACATAGATGCATAGACTTGTTGTACGTAATAAATCTTCGTCCAATCATATTCGAGACACATCAGCGAATTAATTACAAACGGTGCTTCATAGAGTTGTAAATTATTCTGGTTTATTAGTATATATGTATATGTATATATATATATATATATATATATATATATATATATATATATATATATATATATATATATATATATATATACTAGTTAGATATCATCGCACAGCTGCGGCGATAAATATGATTATTTTATAAAAATAGTAAATATATTGCTAGCCCAACTCTCTCCCGAAATTTCTTACCCTCTTAGTGAATTTGTTTCACAACACTCCGAATGTATATGCGTTAGTTTTATGTGTTTGCTTGGTTTCCTGTAACTTTCCCGTGACATCATTATTCCCGCATATAGACAGACCGTCGCAATTTTTAACACGTCAGGCACTCCCCCCAAAAGTATATGATTTTGACGAATCAAGATTATATTGGTTGAAATAAAGGTTAAAGTTGTAAAATTTTAAATAAAAATAAAATAAACCCACTAAAAATGTAAAAACTAAAAACTCATAAAAATATATCAAAATTGATGTTGAATTAAAGAGCACAAAATTTTAGGAAATGTAGTGAAATTAGACCATTTAAAAAATAAATAGATAAAAAGATATTTCAATTTGAAAATAAAGGTGAATTTTAAGTTGAGAATTGACACATTATGATTTTAAGTTGAGAATTGACAAATTATGATTTGAGGTCCTTGTCTTAATATTTAGTTAGGAGTTAGTTGAAAAGTGACACATGTCACCTAATGATTAGAGCTCCTTATCTTAATTTTTGGTTAGTAGTTAAGCTTTGAGTTAGGGTTGGTTATCCATGCATTATATCTTACACTATATAAGAGGCTTAGCATGCCACATCATTAACCTTTAACAAATGTCACCAAAATGCCAAATATTCAACTCCATGCCATGTCATTGCCTACTAGGCACACACTTTTCATGCATTAAACTATCATTTTTAAAATCCGAAATTTAAAAAATGGTCATTCATGGGACTTGAACCCTCGACCTTGCATCCAAGACATAAGAATGTCAACCACTAGACCACTTGAGGATTTTTGTTTAAAGCTTTGAAAACAAAAGCTACATTCTTAAAATTAAATGCAATAATAATACTCCAATATTAACGCCTACATTCTTTCATTTTAGGGATCTCATGAAAACTATATTCCTACATTAATTTAGGTTGTTACGAATGAAATTTCAAATGGAGCTACAATTGTGGGATTCAATGAGCTAACTAAGGCATGTTTGAATTTAAATCTCATAGTCAAACCTAAAATCACGCTAATTGACTCCTCCCTTATAGTTAGTCCAAATTAACCAAGGATGGTCAACAGGTCAAAGCTGCAAAAATGATGTTTCCTTGCCGTAGAAACCTGCAAAAATGATGAACAAAATACACCAAACCAAACTAAAATAATAAAAACAAGAATAATGCAGAAAGGTAAAGCACGGGTTGTCTCCCGACAATCACTTTTCTTTATTACCGAGTCTTTAAGTTAGACTCAAGCCGAGGTCTACGTTTGGTATTCCAATGCATGATCTTGTAACTTCGTGTAGTGCTGGATTTCTTAACAGCACTCCTTTGCTTGGTAAGGGCAAATCCGTCAATTCATATCATCCGTACCTTTCTTGCTATTCCAAATGCTAAGAACTTTATTTAATCAACAGATCTATAAGTTATGTTGAAGATAGTGCTGATGGGCCTGATTATAGGAATTTTACCTAAGTTAAACAAAGTGACTCTTCTTCAGGTTATGCATATTTCGAGTTGGTGGTCCATACTTCGTATCAGCATAGTTTAGCAGTTAACATATTTTAGATTTCTGTTTTTATCTAGTAAATTTGTTTGTTTTTTTTTGGAAGATATGGATGCCACGATACCAATGGATATCTTTGAGAATGTTATGCAACTTGCAGCGGAAGGCTGCAAAGCTTTGGCAAATTACATTAGAGAAGTAAGAAACCTAATTATTGGACCTTACATTTATTTGGTCTTCTTGTTCCTTTACTATACGATTAATAATGTTCAATGATGATTTTCAGGTGTTGATAGAAAACACAAAACTAGAAAGTCGGCGTGGTTTGTAATTTGAACTTAGGTGAAGTTGTAAATGCTTTTTGTAAGCTGATTGAGTTGATCGTAATATTATTCTCTTTTTGCAATTTGCTGTTCTTGACCTGAACTTTAAGCAACACTTGAACATATGTAGGATCGATCATGGTGAATCTGAATTTGTATGTTGAAAACTAGTGTATCTGCTTTGGTCAACCTTAATGGAACTTGTTTCCTGTCTTAATATTGTTACTGTAGCAATGATTCTCATTTTCTGTGTTCTTACCGAGGCAGTTGCATTTCGTCTCAAGTTCTTGTAAAAATCCTTTTAAACTGCCCCTAGAAACTGGAATTAAGGGGTGTTCGGGATTGCGTTTGCAAAACATACTATGTGTGGAAAATTGCTTCTCTCTGTGCAATGACCGTGTAATCTCTCGTAAAATGCAATCCATAAACACCTTTTAGCTATTTGGGGTGTTAAAAGATGACTTTGTAAAGGGTCAAAATTGTTTCGACATGGGTCAAGGTCAGGGTCAGGGTCAGGGTCAGATTGACTCATTCACATGATACATTTGTCCAAAGTATTCAACTAAATTAATATTACTCATCACTAGTTATAATGTCCGCGCACACGCGGGTTTTTAAAATTTTTTTGAATCATATTTTTTTATTTATTAAAAAACAAATAATTTAATCTTTGTTTTGTTTGATTTATGATGTTTAATTATAGTTTTTTATTATTAAAGATAATTATTTAAAAATTTTAATCTTATTATTAATTGCATCTTATCTATATTTTTTGTATTTATATTCTACTTGTGTTATGGATAAATATAAAATGTTACTACCTCCGTCCCAAATTTATTGTCCCCTATTGACTTTTTCGGTTTTTACTTTTCAACTTTGACCTTAAATATTTTTGTTTATATTACATAATACTTGATACAAAATATATGAACGGATTGAGTTTAAAATGCATTTTCATTTGTTATAATTTTTATCAAAAATTCTATAACACAAACAAAAATATTTATAGTCAAAGTTGAGAAAGAAAGACCGAAAAAGTCAACAGGGGACAATAAATTTGGGACGGAGGGAGTACCTAATAAGAAAATATATTTTTTTTAAATAAAATTATTACTAAATGAGGAATGAATATTTTTTATATTTATCTTCTACTTGTGTTATAGATAAATATAAAATGTTACCATATAAGAAAATAATCTTTTTTTTAAATAAAATTATTACTAAATGAGGAATGAATTGATATTTTTGAAATGAAAAATTCCCAATAGGGATTTTATTTTATTATATAAAAGATGTCAAATTTGATTCCAACAATCTTAATTTTTTCAATGATTTTTGTTCATTGGGTAAAATGTTAGTATGTTCTCTTATTCTACAAACAACATTTGAATGGCTTTTTAACTAGCTCTCTTTTTAGAAATATTTCACAGCAGTTCTATTTGTCCAATATCATCAAAAGAAATTAGAAAGTACTGTGTGATATAAAGAACCTAATGGATCATGTAACAGACAAAAGTAATTTTGTTTTCTAGATTGACAAACAATCTGCGAGTTCAATTAAATTGTCATGATTTGTATAAGTTTGATTTAGATTTTAAAGTTTCAGCGCTTAAAAAAATAATAATAAATAAAAATAAAAATAAAATAAAAAACCCATTGAGCAGAAACTACCTGGTTCATAAAGGAAAAACTCTTATCCTGAAAATTATTGATATTATGCATGACCTTTGTCCCTTAGGGGATTGATAGTCATGAACTCTGCTATATTACGGTACCTACTGATGCAGCCGAGGAGCACAAATTCCTTTGACTAGCATCATGCATCACGCAAAGGTCGCATTCAATAACTAAAAACCCCCTAAGAACGGTGACCTCAGTTTATAACCACTAAAAAGCAAAACATCCTAAAACAACTAAAATTATTGCCACTTTTTAAGGCATCTCAACTTCAAAAATCGAGACCCTCACTGTTAAAACTTGAGGGTGCCGCAGTAATCTCCAAGCGGCCCGTCCATTCTTCTCCTGGCTTCAAAGTAATCGGATTTGCAACCACCGCACCATCAACACAAACCATCCGTCTGTATTCATCAATTCCCATATCTGCCATTGCTTTTGCCTTTTTAGCCCAAGGATTCCATACCACTAAACACAACAATAAACCAAAAAGGTCAGCAAAGGATCCACGTTTGACACATTAAGTCTTGATGAATACGTTATGAGCAATAATCTTACCAACATCTGAGAGGCCTTCCCTTCTTATCACATATGTCCGCCTCCTTTCATGATCAAGTACAGCAACAATATTAGGAGGCCCAAGATACACACGATCAAACTGAAATAGCACACAGAACCAACATATGAACGTTATTCAAATTGCTATTAAAATGCAACTGAAATGAGAAGTTACTAACAATTGAGATGTACCTCTGCTTCAAAGGTAATGGCGTCTCCTTGGTCAGTAAACCGTTCTTTTTGGTTGTCCAAGTAGTCCATTGTTTCAAGCCCTTCAATCCTCACTTCGCTGTCATATAACATCCCATTATAGTTAGTCAATTGTGCATTTATGCAGAGTCAATATTGAATAGTTATGGTTAAAAAAAGTTGAATACTTTATTGATACCTGATGTCAGAAACTGATAGATAAGAGTGATAAGCAAATGAGAAGCGAAAAGGTTTCCAATTAATGTTCCTGACTCTGGATGTTAAGGTCAGGTTGCCATTTAATCCAAGGCAGACTCTAAGACGAAGCTCAAAGCTAAAAAAAGGGATCTCAATCAGCCACATGTGCCAATAAAAAAAGGAATTGTGGTCCAAAAATGATATCAAAAATGGTTCACAGACTGAAAATAAATTAGAACCTGTGTGGCCAAATCTTGAGGTCTTCTTCAGATGGTTTCAGTAGCAAATCAATAAACGAACTCCCATCTGAAGATTTAGCAAGTGGTGGAGGAGCTTCATCGACGATCCAGAGTTTGTTTCTGGCAAATCCTTGTTGCTCAAGTGAACCACAATTAAACTGCACAATGAGTTGCATGTATAAACAGAGTCAACTCTGCTATCTACTTCTAGTTCAAAATTAGCAACTTTTTATAAAAGACTTGTAGATTTACCTGAGGAAAACAGATTGCAATACCTCCTCGGTTAACTTTTGGGGCCTTAACAACCTGAAAATCGTCCAAAGTTGTACACATTAAGGTGTTGTGTCCCAATTCCGAAACATGATTTGCATACCTACTGGCTTACTGTCATTTCAACAAGCCATTGATGCTACTCATTTTGGTCCAATTCTTGACGTATTTTAAATAGTGACTAAACTAACAAAATCGATCAATGATTAGTTAATAAAATACATTTATCTCGATATCAATTTTCTTGAAATTTAATGAATTTTTCCCCAAACAATCAAAATCATTATCAGTTTCTACAAAAACACTGGATGACTATAATCGGTTGATTCAATCTATCTACTTTAGTAAACAATAGCAACAAAAGATCGAATTCAACTCCTAAAAGTGGTAAGAATTCAATCAAGATTCTTAAAATGGCTTATAAGACAACATAATTAAAGGGGGGGGGGGGGGGGGGGGGGGGGGGGGGGGGGGAATTGACACCTTACTACTAGTGAACAAGTGTTCATCGCCTCGAGCGTTACGCCACGAAATGACTTGTCCCCCCTGCAAGCTGACCTGAAAAAAAACGATCACTTATAATTCAGTAAACAAATCTAACTTAAGATCAAACTCACTTCATTGATGCAAACATTCTACTACTAATTATCTAAACTTAAGACAAAATCTTAAAGAAAATTTAGGGTTTGTAGATAGGATCAGACCTTAGCTGAAGCACCTCGTGGATTCCGAAGCACAATTTGATCGATCCCTTTCGAGTCTTTCACCCATTGAATGGCCATTTTGCAATCGGAAACTACCGCAGGATGGCTCATTTTCTTATTTTCAGAAAAAATGCACAAATATTTTTCAATCCGTTCCTTAACTGCTTGCTTTTATAAACCCTTAACGACACATTTTACGCGTGATATATGTCGACATCATTTGAGAGGCGGTGCCAAGTGTTACTAATTTTTGTACAAGTACTCTTAGTACACCCTTTTTTATCTCGTGAAGAATCTTTAAAATCCCCATCTACTTTAATTCAATTCTTTTCCCAATAAAACTCTCTTCTCAGAACATCAAATTTCTTACTAAAAATGGAAAGTGGTTCCAATTGGCAAACTGCTCATGAACTATCTCCTAAAATTCAAGAAAAGAATCCAACCATATATCAAATGAAGCATGAAAGTAGCAAACAACACATGTAGTAAACAATATAAATATTAAATGCATACAATATTTATTAAATTAAATCAACTATCTCACAATAAACTACTAATAACATACATGCATGATTCAATACAACCCACATTACTAAATTAAGAACATGCGACTTAGATACAAAATAATCACGCTATCACTTCGAAAATGCAATGCCGAACATTCCCAAATGTGTAGTTTGCAAGCAAGAAACAGTGTTTCTAACTCTATTAATCCTAAGAGGAAAGACGTTTAGTCAATGTACCGCAGAAGATTAAGAATAAACAATCAGAAAATTAAAAAATCAACAAACTAAGGAGGATTAAATTACCAAAACCAGGGGGTTCAAGTCAAAAAGTTGTGCTAAAAGTCAGGAATTATACATGTACTGTTAATTTTTTTTGGAGACTTTCAGGGGGTTTGGTTGAACCTGCCGACACACGAGTGGCTCTGCCCCTGCCAACAACTACCCTACCCTCAAACTGCTTATGCCAAAACTAATTCACAATAAGAAACTAAGCAATTTAATAAGCAATCCCAAACACAACATGAGTTCATGACAAGTTATGATTATTTGAAGAATCGACATTTAAAATGATCCCTAAAGGCCTAAACTATTACATAACTGGTTTTGTTGTAGCTGTCCATAACTGTCTATTTTATAAAACTGCTTTCATTATACCCAAACACTACAAACCAATAATGTCCAACTTAGAAACAAAATAACCCTTTTATCACTTTCCAAACGCAATGCCAAACACCCCCCACATATAGTTTGTGATATACACAGTAGACACTAATTTGCTACTGCACATACAATAACGCCTCTAAGTAATGTATCATGCCTTTATCACTATAATTTGCAATCAACAAAAGAATGTCTAGAATTCTACTAATCATACATACTTTTTCATACATTTGGAATAAATAATAAGACTAGCAGTCAATCTCAAACACAACATTTGACAGGTCCTCATCATTAAGTATCTACAAGTAAAACCGACCTCCAAATAATCACAATTCACATAATCATAATCATTTTGTGTTTTATCCAAAATTCACTATTAAAACCGAATGTCAAACATGCAGAAACTAAAGTTTCTAATCCAGACTCTTGACTTAATTTCACACATACAAAACGCTTCCAAGTTCCAAACAATCAGATTTTAATCACATATTACATATAGATTGTTAACTATATTATAATTTCACATTGCTATACATTAACACCAAACATAACAGTGTTAATATAATTCTGCTAATGATAAAAAGGTCCAATTTGTATTTACAAATCCTAAAGAAAAGCATATAAAATCAGCTTTAGTTCATATACTAGGAATATATAATAAAACCCTAAAAGGTATATTACCTTAATGATGAGATGTGCATTGAAGAAAACATCTTCAATTGGTGGAATGACATGATGGAATGACTTACGATCAAGTCTACTGTACTCATTAACCGCTTGAAATAACGTTAATGGTATCATTCCGTTGCTTATATTGTTTCTTCCTCTCAACATTTTCGAATCAACTAAATATGCTGTCAATTTGAATTTGATTGATTGGTTCGATATTACAAGGAATTAAAGATGAGATGGTTCTGGTTCATTCGGGAGATAAAAGACTTGGCAAACAAGTTATATGATTTATTAGGGGGCGCTTGGTTTGTTGCCATGAATCACTATGGGTATGGGGTTTACAAATAAAGATCTATATAACTAGCATTATACAATTTTTTGCTAAGCTTTTTGTAAAATTTGGTACAACAATTCTAAATAAACTCCAAGTATGTGCATTTTGCAACACTCTACGAAGCAAGGGCACCAAATCCACGTTTAGAACACTTGTGTGCTTATGTTATCTGCAAGTTAAGATTATGGTTTGTGGGCAAAAAATGTATTCTTATGCATACCTTTTTTTTAATGGTTTCCTGTAAAAGCAGTCAGCTAAGATAAAATGTAAAAATGTTTTTGCGCCATAAAAAAGACACAGTACATCATAGAATCGCCACATCTACTGAAAACATGATCTATATATTAACACGACCCAAACATGAGCTTAAATTTCTTTGAAGTTTTTAAACCAAATCATTACATGTTAACGATTATATCTACCAAACCTCTGAAGTCGTCGCTGACGTATTTCATCTAAAGGAATCTCTGAATCCGACAAATGCAACGATGACAATCCATCATCACTGCACGATGTCCCACACACCTCACACACAGTTAACCAGCCGGAGTTATCAAATGTACAAGCCCGACACCTCCATACACCAGGCGTATTTACACCACTCACACCACTTCTTCCTCTACCGGATATCCGTGGTTGGCGGGGCCGCCAAAAATGCAGCAGAGACCTTAAAGGCCAGCTTATCAAGCTAGTTAACCCTTTTACAATTGGTGTCAAAGGTGAAGTACCACCTGTATATGAAGCTTTTAAACGAAGATAAACAATACCCGCAAGTATCCCACCAAGATGACCGAGAAAAGATACACCAGGAACAAACATTTGAATCAAAATCAGTTCTGCCCATGCAGCATGTTTTGCAGGTACCATAAATCCATGGACATTAGTGTAGTTATCTGATTGAGAATTAAGTACCACTTTCATTGCAAAGAGGACGCCTGAGAACCCAGCAGCATACTCATGATAATAAGCTTTTTCATAGTCGAAAAATAGAAGGGATTTGGCTAATAAGAGTGTAATGCCTTGGGATAACCCAAGTAGTGCTGCAATCATAGATGCGAATTCAGTACTACCCATGGATGTTTCCAACTGGATGCCTTTCCATAAGAGTGACATCATGTTGTAGGCCAGATGAGATTCACCCAAATGATAGAATGCTGATAAGAAGAAGCGCTTCATGTCCTTATGCTGCTCAATACAAATTAACAATCATCAGAGTAGAAAATAGTATACAAAGGCAGCATTTGATATTGTTTTTGGTTCATGATTAAGACTAGACCTAATAATCAGCAACAACAAAACAGGTTGTAGGAGGTAGCATCTGGGTGTGTTCCTTTGAGTCTTGAACTTTTAATAAACAAATAATCAGTTGTTTTGGGTGGGGGGGTTGCTTTTTTTAAATTGCTTACCTGCTTATTACTTTCCCGAATAAGCAGTTTTAGATAAGTAAAAGGTTAATTCACTACCAAATAATAAGACTGGCAGTTTTGATAAGCAATCCCAAACACCCGACCCCAAAAACTGCTTATTTGTTGTGTATGTGCATCAAAACTCAATAATTAGATAAACAATTCTTATACGTAATCCAAACACACCTATTGAAAATTCTGATTATATAAGGATTCATATAAAAAAATCAGTTTCTGTCTCACAATCCAAAACTCACCATCAATCGAATCAGATTCACTATATCCAAACACTAAGACAACTGTAACTTAGAAATTATCTAAATAATATGTCAAACACACCCCAACTAAAGTTTGTGATGCTAATGTAATTTCACAGTAAAAGAACCCATCTTAACACCGCATATTAAGTGAATATTGGACACATGTTATAGCCTAATTGTTTGGCTTTTTGTTAATTCTATGGTAATTCCATACTGCTGTACATTTTGCAAGCACCAAAACAGAGTCTCTCTACTTCTATTAATCCTGAGGAAGTGTTTGGTATATCTTTATAAATGTTATAATTTAATATAGCATAACCAGAATCTAATAATCAGCTGCAAAAAAGCCTATAGGAAGGGTATGTTTGGTAGCTGTAGATGAAGATAGAGCGGAAACTATAGTAGCTACATGAAGTAGCATTTGTTTTTAAGAGATTATGGAAGATTAATTTTACTATAATTTATGTCTACCAAACAAAGTTTATATTTTAAGTAGCTTAATGTGTGTTTAGTTGGTGAAAAATACTCCATATTTCTAGGAAATTTTTCATTAGAAACTGAAAAAACTGAAAAGCCGTTTAGTCCTGCATTTTTAAGAAATTTTTCTTAAAAAAATGAAAATCTCATTTTTTCAAAATTTAACTAGAATTTAGAAAAGAGCTCTTTATTTTTTCCTATAATTTTCCTTCCATTCCTTTTACATCCCCTTACATTTTTCATTTTTCTAAAAAAAATGTTATCTAAACGCATTCTCTAAATTTATAGCTCTTTTCTAGGGATAAAAACTCTTCCTCTTTTCTAAAGAAATTGAAATAGAAAATTAAATAAATTTTTCTACAACTAAACACACCCTTACTTTTTAGGAAAATAAGGATAATCATCTTCTCGTAATATTGTGTGCCAAACATGATAATGTTTTTATAAGGGTCTTTGGAATTGCTTTTTGATATTGCTTATCAGCTTATTATTTTCTCATTAAGCTGTTTTGATTTACCAACTCTGGGTTATTTCACAAACAAATAATCAAACTAGCAGTTAGTATGCTGTTCAAAAAAAAAAAAAAAAAAAACTAGCAGTTAGTATAAGTATTTATTTCATTCACAAACAGTAACACTAGCAGTTTGGAAAAGCAATTCCAAACACCCCCAAAACTAACTAGATACACACTATTTCTACAAGTAACCCCCAAAACCCAATTCCAAACACCCCCAGATGAAAATTCTACCTTGACGATGAGATGGGCATTGAAGAAGACGTCACGGATGGGAGGAATGACGTGATGGAGAAACCCAGGGCGTAAATAAATAAGAGTATTAGCAGCAAGAAGAGCGGCAGTGACAGGTGGCTTACGATCGAGTCTGCGGTACTCATTAACCGCTTGAAATAACATCAGTGGTATCATCCCGTTACTTCTTCCTCTAACCATTTCTTTTTTTTTTAATCAAAAGTAGTTATGTTGTGAAGAAAATACGCAGTAGGCGTTTCAAATTGACTGATTTATTAATTGTGGGAAAGGATTTTAGTGGGGATTAAAGAGGGGGAAGATGGTTCTAGTTCATTCGGGAGATGAAAAGACTTGGCAAACAAGTTATATCATCATTTTGAGGCGTTTACTTTTCTGCAACAAAGTATGATTTTTTTTTTTATTATTATTTTTTAATAAGTTTTGTCAGTTTAATAAAACAAAGCTTACGAGTAGCTTATTTTTTTCTAAAAATATAAGCATAATCACTTACTGTAATAATCTTGTGTGTTAAAGACATATAGACATTCACTAATTATAATACCTTATAATACCTGTGCGTGGTTTTTAAAATTTCGTTTTGGTTATGTATTATTATCGATTAACAAATGAATCAATTAACATGTTTAAAATGGTTTTACTTTGTGGACTAAAAATAAAAAAATCATATGTATATATGTTATAATCTACCTATTATTTTAGGATAATGCTTTTGTATTCAAGCAAAATCACATGATGATACTTGACTTGCATGAGATATTAGTGATATATGTTTTTAGTTTTGCAAACCCGTGCTATCAATTTACGATGTGTTTTGTAATTGTGGTATTTCTTTTACTTATATTTTCGTTAAAGTATGTAGCATATTTAAATAGCTTTGAAGATTGATTCATTTCTTTGATTATAAATAACCATCATATCATGTTTACTAATGTACCTTTTTGTTTGGAAAATTGTATTTTTATAAGTTTGTGTTATTTAGTAGCACATAATGAGCGTTGATGAAGTTAAAATATGCTCCGTAAAGTTTTTAAAATGTTTTTATGGATATCCATATATAAATTTTAAATAACAATTTCATGAGTCGTTGTTATAAGTAGAATCATGTATATAGTTATTTTCATA
Organism: Artemisia argyi; assembly: GCA_030686995.1. Lineage (NCBI taxonomy): Eukaryota > Viridiplantae > Streptophyta > Magnoliopsida > Asterales > Asteraceae > Artemisia > Artemisia argyi. The sequence continues at coordinate 61,959,156 of CM060700.1, forward strand.
TTACAGTAACTCGTGCTTATGATTTGATATTTATATTCCCATTATTAATAGTTTAGCCGTATTTAATATTTAAACCCGTGTACGCATAAATTAAACTTATAAATAGAATAACATGAATCATTATTTAAGAAAATATCCTAATGGATGAAAGTCTAAAACTAACATTAGTTTTAAAAATATTTAACATATATTAAAACTAATTCGCATACTTACTAAATTTTTTAATTTTAATGGATGAAAGTTTAAAAACTAATACTAATACTTATGTAATTTTAAACAAAATTAATATTATAAAGTACAGGGGTTATAAAGTGTAAGGGGTTACTTATTTTTTTTACTAAAGTTATTAAAAACATGAAAACTTATAATTTTACACTTAGCTTTATTATTTATTTAAAATTTAACTACTAAAGTTTTATTAATTACTTCATATTTTTTTAAGTTTTTGTTTTCATAAATTTGACACTTATATTTTTATGCATTTTTTTTCTTAATCAAATTTCTCCACCAAATTTATTAAGTTTGACCAAAATCAATTTAATTTTGACTTTCTATTGACCAATCATATTGCTAGATTTCGCCTACATGACAAAATCAAGCTCTCCTATTGGTCCAATTTTTAATCAATGAGAAAGGTTTTGCAAAAACACTTCAAAATAATGTAATTCTTTTATTATATAAAAGATTACTAAGAATCATTTTATTTTTAGCAAGATAGGATCGAGATACTAAGATTCTACTATAATATCATTTCTTAATAGTTTTTGTAATATTATTCAAATCTACAAATTATTATATATAATAAACACAAAATTTTATAAATGTTTCATGAAAATGTTGTCTTGAATTATGAATATGTAATATTTAAGAAGATTAACAATTGTTTTTAAATTTTATAAAACATAACACATAACTTTATAGTGTTTTAGTACTTCTAGAAGGCTTAAGATTGATATGTTAGACGATGTAACGCATAAACAATCCATATGGCCAATTTGAGCACTTTGATTGGAGGCTACACATCACTACATGATCCTAAGGCCAAGAATTGAGCATATGATGATAAGAGCACTTACAACAATCACCCAGGTTAAACTTTAACTCAGTGTCACGTCAGCGCCACATCAGCTTTAACACGTTAACCTTAACACACAGAAAAACACCCACAACAATAACTGAGCTTTAACTCAGCTTTAACTCAAATATTTTGAAATTCAACACCTAAACTAAAACTAACAATTCATTTAATAAACCACATAACATTAAAACTTAAATATTACAATACGAAATATAAAAAAACATGCAATAACGATAATAACGAAATATAAAAAAAAAACAAAACATATTGAATTAAACCAAACGAATTACAAATAATTATCCATCGTCTTCGTCTTCGAAATATTCTTCTTCATGTTGTTGTTGGTGTTGAAGACGTTTATGCCAAACATGCTCCATAAGGTCGCGTTGGAGCTGAGAATGCATTACTGAGTCGCGCAATTCCCTTATCTTGCGTTGCTGGGTATCACATCTGTCGACCCATGTTTGCTACCCCAAATTAGATACCGGATCCACAAACAATCTGTTATAGTCACGGAGCACAAACTTTTGATCTTTCAATATCATGTTATGCAAAATAATGCATGTATACATGATTCGTCGTATCTTGACAATTTCATAAGCACGTGCCGGTTGTTGTAGTATACCCCACCGTCCTTGGAGCACACCAAAAGCACGTTCGATATCCTTCCTTGCACTTTCTTGTTTCCTTTTGAAATAACTATGTTTCTCGTCAGTCGTTGCCGAGAAAGATTTGACGAAACTTGCCCACTGTGGGTAAATTCCGTCAGCCAAGTAATACCCATGTTCATATCTTCTTCCGTTTACAATATAGGGTGCCCTTGGGGATTCGTCTTCTAGCAAGTCGTCGAACAAATTGGAGTTATCCAAAACATTAATATCATTATTTGCCCATGCCATACCAAAAAATGCATGCCAAATCCACAAATCTTGTGAAGCAACAGCTTCAAGCATTAACGTTGGGTATCTTTTATCACCCCTACCAAATTGCCCCTGACAAGCAACCGGACAATTTTTCCACGCCTAATGCATACAATCAATGCTACCAAGCATTCCCGGAAAACCATGTTCCCGTTCATACTTCAGGTAAATACTTTGAACGTCCGCCCATGTTGGTTTTCTTAAAAACTCAGGCATAAACAAATCTATAACACACATGTTAAAATTATCTAGACATAAACGCATAGTACTCGAACCCATTTGCAAATACTCGTCAAATGCATCGGGTGCGTTGCCGTATGCCAATTGGCGTATGGCAACTGTACACTTCATAATAGCACTAATACTCCCTCGACCAGTACAATCAAGCCCTGACTTAAAGTATTGAAAGTGATCTGGAATAAAATCGGATTCATAAGATTCAATACCTTTGACTATTTTTAAAAATAGTTTTTGACGCATGCGAAACCTTCTACGAAAATTACGGGGTGTATACTTACAACCCTTAACAAAATAGTCATTTAGCAAACGTTGTTCAGCAAGCTCGCGTTCACGATATATGTGGGTACGAGGCACCTGAGTCTGAGGATGAGCTTCTTCTTGTTCTAAGCGTTGTTGATACTCGTACGCAGCAATCATAAACTCTATATCTTCTTCGTCATCTAGGTCTGACCAAGTCTGAGATGATTCATCATTTTCATTTGGGTCCATTGTGAATGAAGAAGGTTTTTTTTTTCTTCTTATATAGTAAGTATAAAGAGTTGAGAATTAGTAGTGGATGTGTGAAAGAAAAAAATATGTGTTTAGTGGGTATTTATAGTGGTGGGTATATGATTTTGATTTTTTTTTTTTTTTTTTTTTAATTTGAAAACTAGCCATTTGTTTATTAAAGTGGAGGGGGTGGAATTGAATTTTTTTTTAAACTAACGTTACAAAAATAGCCGTTTGGGGGGTTAAAATGATTTTTTTTTTACCTAAACTAGCCTTAACGCCGGGTTAAACCCTTCACGTTAGGCGTTAACGCAGAAATAACGCAACACCTGCCATCGGTTAACGCTTGTGTAACGCACGTTAAAGGCTCTTTAACGTCATTGTGGCGTTATTGCTGCAAGTGCTCTAAGAGATGGTCAAGGGCTATGATGAAGTGATCCAGATGCTTCCCCAAACCCTAGGAGCTCCTTAGCTGATGGCTATAAATATGGACACTCCTTACTCATTTTAGGCCGTGTAATTTTTTAGTAGTCCTATCTTATTTACTGTTTTATTTAGCTTATTGTATTTCAATTCAGTCTTATTTACTTTAAGCATTGTAATCCTCCTTTTGTTAATAAAATTCATTTTTCCTTTTATTTACTTGTCTTAATTTACATTTAAGCTCTTAAATATGTTGTTTAATGGTTAATAAGCTTGCATAAGTTTTCTTTTAGGCCAGTATTGTTTTGTCATTGATATACGTCTTGATGATTTTCATTCCTTTCACCAAGTCTGTTGGACATCTTTTTAGTCTGGCAAAACTTCACATTATCCTTTGTAGTGCATTTTCATACTGTTTTTTAGCGTGCAGCCATGAACCATATGGTTGATTAAGTATAGATTTCTGGTTCACGACAACACTACCATTATCATCCTTGGCTTTGCCATTTTTTTCTTGCTTAAGATTCTCTATAAAGGCTACACTCTTCTTTGCAATGTCCAATTTTCTCACAATCATAGCATATATGAGTTTGAGGCCTTCCCATCTGATGTGTCATATTCTATTGTGCAAACGAAACATGAACAACAAAGGTTTAGTGAGGTCAACTTCAACTATAATTCTAGTTAACTGAACTCGCTCAACTGTTGCAGTAGTTTGATCCACTCTGTAAAACCCATAAATTTCGAACATGTGAAATACCCAAAATACCCCTCTAATTTTAAACTTTTGGAAAGACGTTTAATAATCTAAAACATTAATTATGATCATAACCTAAGTAAATAAAAAAAAATCTAATACATGAAACGATATACATTTAAACGATTTATAAACTTATGACAAATTAAAAGTCACATAATTTGGTACCTTAGAAATATATCACACATTTAAATATGTCGCATGGACCGATTTTAAATTTTTGTTTTTCTACTTGTACACACTTTTTAATTCGAATTAAGGAATTATAATATGGATAATTATCTCTTATTTAATTCCTATAAATCACCTCAGTCACACCTCATGAATTCATAGGACCGATTTTATTTCTATTTTTGCATACACCCTATCTTTGATATATGGTAATTCGTTTGGCAATTAAACACCAAATCACCTCCCACAAATCACGATTTGTCACCCATAATCTTCCCCATAAATCTCAGCATATCCCATTTTAGCTCCTCATTCGTTTCTTATTTCTCCAACTGATTAACTTCACACATATTCTTTCCACACATTAAACCCTAATAACAAGAAGGTGACGGCAACATTTTTTTCCTGCTCAAAATTGATCCATTAAGAAGGTTATACGAATGGTATATCTAGGTGGTGATCGTGGGTGCGACATATTCGAAGAAGGGTTTCGGTCTGGTTCAAAAGGTTTTGGTTTTAGCTTTTGTTCCGTTCCTAGCATCCGACCAAGGTTCGGTGAAGCGGGAATGACCCATTCTCTCTTTGTCTTGTGGCCTTGCTTTTACATTTGGACTAAGGTATAGATATTCTGTACTCTCTCAGCAAGAGTACAACTTTATTTCTCTCTCATGACTTTCTCCCTCTCCTTATATTATTGCACCTTGATATTGAACTTTGATTGACCCATTGATATTGGTCCTTTGACCTACCTCTTGATATTGACCTATGATCTATTGATAATGACTTTTGGGTATTTAAACCTTTGGATATTGGACCTTTGATAATAAACCTTGATATTGAACCTTGACAATAAACTTTTGAAACTAAACTTTGATATTGAACCTTGACCACTTGACCCTTCAGTATTTACCCGGGGTATTACTTGTTGTGGAGTAGCCACAACCATAGCATTGATGCACCAATGTTATGTACTGTAATAACCCGAAAATTTCAAGTTATTTATTTCCTGCAAGACTGAAAAATTTATTATTTAATGAGACCATTCACTTGTTTAACTTATTCTCCTATTTAAATTTTTGCTATCATTATACTATAAAGCAATGACGAATATTGTCAAACAAATCTTGTGGCGAACTCACATTCCACTTTTACTAAAATCGCACGCGTACCGATACCGTGATAGTATGGCATAGGTCTAAAAATTTAATATCAGGACTTTTATAACCCCGAGGTTCGTTGAACCTCACGAGCGTTACAAAAATCAAAAGCATTCCCGCACCTCACATTTATTTAATGTAAGCCTCACTTTTATTAAATCTTTCACCTTTAATTTGTACACACCTTAAAATAAAAATCTATAACAAATATTACAAATAAATAAAATACAAAAAGAAAAGAAAATGATATATCTAATCCTAGCCCTACCGCACCCCTCACACATATCACGCATCTTTTGTCTTCCTCCTCTCCTCTCCACCTGCTACGCTTCACCCTCACTCCTTTCTGAATCGAAAACAGAGCTGAACCATGATGACGATAAGACGACAGTCGGTCCCCTTTTCCATGGTCCCTGAAGCCACGACCTAACTCCCTTATCCATATTTCGAAGTCCACATATAAGCACAAGAGATGACTAAGCGATGACTATGTGATACCCTTTTTGGCTACAAGATCAACTGATGCCCAAGGAAGAGGAATCAAACCCCTCCATATTCACCTCTATATAAACCGATCGTTTCCCCCATGAGGTTCCACACATCCAAAAACTTTCACAACAAATATTAGTTAGTTTTGAGAGATATGTTCCTGTTCGAAGGATGTGTGGATTTGCTTGTGACGGATTCGGGTTCGAGCTTTTGATCTTTATTTGACCTTCTTGTCAATCGGCTCCTTTTGTTGTAAGGTTCCATGTCCTCTTGTTTATGTTCTCTTGATCTTGTTTCATTCGAATATATATAATCTCGATATGGGTTATTGTCTCGTTGATTTCTGTGATAAATCGAATTAGTAATTTTTATGTTAAGCCTTGAGGTTAAAATGTTTGTGTGGCTAAACTTAAAAGTTAAACTAAAAATAGATTGGCTCGGGTTAGAAGTGCTATGTTATTAGGCTAAGTTCTTAGTTCTGGTTATCTCGTTCACTGTTGTGATTCGTGGGTTATAGTTGGTTTTGTTCCTAGTTGAAAACGACCCACATAGGGTGTGTAAGTACTGGTTGTGTTCGCTTTGAATAATGGGTATGTTGGAAGTTGTATCAATTATAACAGACACCTTGAGGGTGTTTGTCACTTGGTCTAACACTAGTCCTCGAGAGAGGCTTAGGGTCTCGTAAAATTAAGAGTCGAGTTAAAGTTTAAACATTGTGTTGAATGGTTTTCCTTGCGTCTAAACTGCTCCAATACTCATTTCCCTAAAACTGATTTCGTTGTAAAGAAAAGAGAGGTCAATATTTCGTTGCTCACTGTTGTTGGAAACATATCTTAAAAACAACTAACAATATAAAGGTTAAAATTTTGATATATGGGTCAATGGAAATGGGTTCAGTTTTATCCTTGGTTTGAACTTGGTTTTGCGTTTTGATGTGAGTCGAGCCAACATAAAAACTTTGATATATTCTTTCCTTTTTTTTTCTTTTCTTTTTTTCTTTTTTTTTTTTTTTTTTTTTTTTTTTTTTTTTTTTTTTGCTCCACTGCCAAACATTACTCCAACCATGAAGAAAGGTGAATTTGGTTATGGGTTAAAAATATGGGTACGTCCGGTTTTCTTACTCACTGATTTTCTAAACCAAGATACAGAAATGGGTTAAATTTTTAAGCAAGTGGGTTGGATTAAATTCATTTTGGGTAACTTAAAAATTGGTTGGGCTTATTTGTGTCTTTTACGTTTGGGCCAAGTCGGCTGTTAACCAAAACCCACTTGATCCAAATAGGGTGCGTTCATTTCTGTTACACCAAGCAAATTTGATTCCCTTTATAATCTAACAAGACATACGTACCATGTATTGTCGAACCAAGTCACATGTTCACTTTGGCTTATTCATGACTCGTTCTCAACCCACTCGATCTACTCGATCCCGACACACTCCAAATCTACGTAACTCGCTTTATAAGCGGATTAAAAGAAAATAGTCTTATATTCAAAACTTAACATTGTCGCACCATTTAAAAACTATAAGTTTAGATTTCAACTCAAACTAATGAAAATGAATTCTAACTTATTTTTAAGACTATTAATCAATATTCCTTAATCTAGTTTATTTAAACTTAACGAAACGCAATTTGATTTTAAAACCTCATTTGAGACTTATGAAAACTTATGAGATATAAAAACGACTAATGAATTAAACATATATATTGTGACTTATAGTTACCATGAGAAAACTAAAATGTTTACACGGGTTATGCCCAGTTTTCATCAAGATTATATATGCACTCGGTTTATTAATAAAACTAAAGGATGATAGTAATTATTTTTCATAAACCGTATTTTATCAATTAACTATATACATAATTTTCACATTCTATTTCAATGACGTTTAATAATAATTCATGATTATTTCCCGCCTTTGTTTCTTGAGCACTTTACACTCCTACGTGTACTTAGCGAATACTTTCCTTCTCGAGCACTTTACACTCCTACGTGTACACTTCCATGAGCCAATACTTGCAAACGCTTATAAAACTGCTTTAAACTTAAATGCTGCCACACAAGCAACAATAACAAAAACATTTTGAAAACTTGTTTACGTTTCATCGAGTCTCGAACTAGAACTGCGAACTAAATTATGCCATACTAACCTAGGTCACGCGACGGAGCTATCACCTACTATTTGACTCTATTGCATTTCAGAATCCTACTACTAAGGTGAGTTCATAGTCCCACTTTTTACTATGTTTTCAAATCCCGTGGGTAGATACATGCTATAAATTTGAACACAAGTGTTTTTCTGTATGCTATCCTGATTGATATTGCCTAAGTTACCGCTTTTGCCAAAAGTCCCTCATATCATGACCCATTAATCACTTGCGAGTGAACGCGAATATAGTGAATAGATCTATTGGCAGTTGACGCCCCATTTGAAGTTAGCCTGGAATGGTAACCGAATGCACTATATTCGAATAACTTAGGAACTGGCAAACTCCTAATTACCTGAGGGCCCTATTACCTGCATCATATTATTATGTGTAGGATTTTATCCCATAAGATTTTATATATCTCTTATGGTAGCATAACATTGTTAAGGTTTGCGTGTCATGAGGCTTAGTGCAATATCTTACGTTACGATGTTACTATTTTACAACTATTTGGCTTGTGTTCAAACTATTACAATTTAAACACTGTGGATTCACTCAACCTTTGTGTTGACCCTTTTAGCATGTTTTATCTCAGGTAACTGATTAGCATCTATGGCACGGAGTGGATCAGGGCACCCATTTGGATTTCACCCAAAAATATTATCATTCACTTTTATTCAAAACATTTTCATTGTGTATTTCTAAACTCATTAAACCCGTTGTGGCTACTCTAATTTTATGTTTAATGAATGATAACAAATTTTCTCAAAACGACTCTTTTGTGTCGTTTTCTATGATTATGACGATGATCCGAAATGTAATACCCCAATTAGACTTCCGCTGCTTCAGTTCGATTTTCGGGGTGTTACAGATTGGTATCAGAGCCATGGTTATAGAGAACTTAGTGTATTTTCAAAACACTGGACTTTAACCACATTTCAAAATAAACTATTTTACATCTTACTACCTTATGCCCTCTGTGCCCACACTTTACGAATATCATGCATAGAGATTTGCTTAGTTGATGATGCACCAATTTTAAATATCATGCATAGAGATTTGCTTAGCAGATGATGCATAACTTTTAGAAATCATGACTAGTAAATATTTCAAATTAAATGATTTATATTTATTATTATTGGGTTATTACAGTACCATGTCTTCGGCTTCGCACCCCATTACCTTATCATCAGATTCGGACATTACGGACGCCATGTCTTCAACTGTCATACTAATGCCACCAGTGATTACTGCCCCCACCGCACCGGTAGAGGCATCCGAGGAAACCGAGCCCTTTGAGGAAGATGAAGTTACCCCTTCACAACACACCACTGTACCTACATTGTTCACACCACCTGTTATACCCGCCCTACTTATCAGACCCAGGATGAGTATCCCACCCCATTGCATTTTCCGATACCAGCCCACTGGACCCAATATGGTACACACCATGAGCCGCCTAGTGCGCCCACTCATCGGCCACCACCATTATGGACTCCTGGCTTGCATACCTACGAAGACTTGGAAGACACATTAGGGATAGTACCACGACCATCACGACCACCACATCATGCCACCACTGAGGACCCGCCTAGAAGAGCATTGGGCAGTTCTTAGACTACACTAATATCATCAGTAGCTTTTATCCTAGCCATGGGATGTATGGCCAAATTAGTGACACTTGTAGAACCTTTTTGTTGTATTACAAATTGAGACACGTTATCATTTGGACATGTGGATTGATTATGCTATATATCGATATTTACCTATAAGAGCGAAGATTTTCCGTCATGTATTCACATGTGTGGTGATTGTATCTACTCATGTTGTGATTATGTTATGGTTGTCATTTATTCCACTCTTATCCTGGTTGAGCTAATCTCATTTTATTACATACGTCTACTGATAGGAGCATCCTTACTATGTCTCACTCTCCCTTCCTTATAATATGTACCTTCCTACAAACCTTGTCGTATTTCATAAAATTGGTGTACTTTTATCTTGAGTTGTGAGCTTATTTGTTCACAACTATCTGCAATCCCATACCAAACTAGATGTGTCAATCGTCGCCCATTGCACTCCATATTTTACTACTTATCTTACAAACTATTATTATACCATTTTACGAACTAATACTATGCAACAGACAAATTTGACACCTTACTACTATCAACAAAACAGTTCACTAACATTTTATAAATTACCTTTCACTATGTTACAAGCTGATTTACTATCCTCTTAAGAAATACCTTATTAAACTAATAACAAGACTCCTTATCAACTTATAAATTGTGTTATTAGCCTCATATAAACCACTTTGTGAACACCTTGCACACCATTTTGTAAAAACATTTACTATCACCTTATAAACCATTTTACACACGATTTATCACTATCCCATCAATCAGTTCGCCACTCTCTTACAAACTACTTTCACAATGAACCACTTTGCTTCCAATTATCAAATATTTGACTACCTCACTACCCTCTTATAAAAATAATAAACGGTGTCGCTATCAACATACAACCCACTTTACGAACTACCCCACAAACTATTTTATTTCAATGCAATAAACCAAACTTGCTACCCTACTACTACCCTATAAACCAACAAACGTTTTTACCAACATCTTGTAAACTATGTTGCAAACACCTTACAAATTTTACTGTTGATTTATAAGATATTTTGCCCCTTTAGACACCACATTAACTACTGATTTATAAAAACAACAAATTGCATTGCTAACGCTCTACAAACTACATCGCAGATGCACCATAAACCTATTTGCTGTCATCCTACGAACTATTTTACTACCAAAAAAAAAAAAAAGAAAAACTGTGACCTTACTACCCTCTTATAAGAAAATGAATTGTCATTGCTCTATAAATTGTTTCACAAATTATTTTACAAACTATTTTATCATATGTTTCGCTACTTTAATACTATAAACAAACAAATGGTTTCGTCGGAATTTTGTAAACTATGTTACGATTACCCTAAAATTTTCACTATCATTTTGAAAACTATTTTGCTCCCTTGTGAACTACTATAGCCACTGTCTAGTCAAATGATAAATTGCGTATTTATTTCCCTATAAAGTATTTCACAGTTCGTTGCTAACCATTTTACTGCAATATCACGAGCTACCCTACTACTATATCACAAACCAAACCACAACCTTGCTACTATTTACAATTAATAAATTGATTCCCTATTACTCTATAAACTATCATACACATCATTTTATAAGCTATTCGGTATTCATCTTATGTACTGATTCCTTTTTGAAAAATATTTTAAGCTACCACTTCATGAACAACCGATACTTTCTTTTAGACTAAGCCTAACGCTGCATCGTTGAACCTTAATTATACAAAGCCTGATCACCTATGTATAATTCAGGTAAGACCATGCTACGCTAGGAATAGTTGTCCAGTCTTTTTGCCAAAAAGTTAAATTTTCTAACTCTGTTTTCGAGAAAACACAAACACGCACAAAAATAGTGCAAGTCATGGGCATCCGCACCAAGGAGCAAAATAACCAAATAGACTTTGATACCCCCTTATCACGTAAATTCAGCCGTGTCTCGCTTCACATTCTAATTTGAGAGGTCAAGCTACATCATCAGCTGTCTTAGGACAACCTACCAGTGAGCGTAGCCATAATCAATGGGATTGTCTGCAATCATGAGCATAAGAATTCATTGAAGCTTAACTTTATGACATCTCTCTTTATTTCACATCCCCTGATTTTTGAAAAATCCTGCCACCAGACAGAGAACCTCCAAACTCGATAACTACCAAATAACTCAAAACCCAAGGAGTACCTTCACTTTAATCGATGTCAATTGTGATGACAATCACATTCAGTCCCTAAATAGAAACCGTACCTTCTGCGTTGAACACAAAGTAACTACTGGACAACCAACTGATTGCTAGTAGCAATCTACACCATTATTCAAGACGTTACTCTCCACGATTAGTATTAAGCGTGCCCCCGAACTATCCATCTAATAAGAATCGACATCATCTTTAGAGGTTGCACCCTAAACCTACTAGATATCCATAAGACATCGACCTAGTGTCCACAAAACTTGAGGCTTAGACATTTATTTTATGGTCTGATTGTTGAAATACCACAAATCATCTAAGATGAGCAACTCGTCCGTGTACCTTATGGTAATAAGATCTTAACAATACGAAGAGGACCCCTCGATGAAGGTCAAGAATGAAGAAGCCAATAGAACTTTTGACAAGGACTAGAAACATACAATAGGCTGACTTATAACCTAAAGAAAGTCGTAAGAACTTACGGAGTAACCTGCGCCACTATTCTTTTTTTGGAACAATTGCCAAATCTTGCAACAATTATTTGAGGATGTTAGCCTAACTGTGACGTAAGAGTGACCTAAAACGCCGTTGTTCACTAAGCCAAACCTTAGAGGTAAATCAAACATCTCTGTCCGCGACTAGGAATGACAAGATACCATGACTTGACACTATTCTGTCAATGCACGATTCACCCTCTCCGCACCATATAATTAGACTCCCTCGTAAGTAATGGATACCTTGGATGGTACTATCAATATACCGAACGACCGAACGACCTCACTTCCACACCAAAAACCTATTTTGATATGACCTCACTTCCACACCATTGTACCCTATAAGAGTTCTAGATTATTCGGCCCCAAAAACCTATTTTGATATGACCTCACTTCCACACCAAGATGCCAATAAGTCTTAACATACCGAACGACCGTCGATACACAACTTTCACTTGCAACCAAGGAAAACACTTTCTGACATAATATCCAATTGATTTATTCACTTCAAACCACTAGTATAACAATATAAGTCATGATACCTTCTAGTACTACCAAGGTGAATTAAGTACCATATCTATATACTTCACCCGACATTTAGCCGCCAAACACTAGCAAGCACAAAAAACTAGGCTATGCCCTTAAACCTTTAAAAGGATTTATACGTACCCAACTATACCTGCTTCCTTGATGTTTTCACTCTTAAGGAACTTTTCCTAAAACTCATAGTGATATTTTTCTAAAATACTTATTTTTTTTTTATTTATTTTTTTTATTATTATTTTTTTTTTTTGTCTAACCTTACCAAACTCTCATATATTAAGAAATGTCTAAATGTTGATTTTTGTGAAATTGTCTTGATAAAAAAAAAAAAAAAAAAAAAAAAAAAAAAAAAAAAATGTTCTACTAAACAGTAAACATTAAATGTTGCAAGGATGTACCATTATACAAGACTATTAACTCTAAACAGAGAAATTTGTGTCTTTTTAAATTATTGATTTGGTCAAATTTGTGTAAACGCTTACCAAAATAAAATTTTGAACAAATTTATTTTATTATTATTATTATTATTATTATTATTATTATTATTATTATTATTATTATTATTATTATTATTATTTTACAGTACCTCTAAGCAGGAAAACATACAATTCCAGGACAAATCCTAGGAACAAACCTCGCAAACAACTGCTACACATATATACCACCTGACCCGCTAAATATTGACAATGGCGATAGGCCATACCTTGACACCATTCCTTCGAAGTACAACCTTCCCACTCATCTTGTAAGAAAAGATCCTCACACTGATAGAAACACGTTGAATTAAGTAATCAATTACTCAAGAGACAGCCTACTCTTTCGGAAATTTTAGATAACTTTATCATTTTAGGACATAATATCACTTTTACATTGGGACAATAAGAGGTTGCATCTGACCGTAAGACCTTTAGCTTCCATCTATATCAAGACATCTCTCGACATAGCACCCACTTGAGTCGGACGACTAATACCATAGTTCTGCCTTAATGAGTTGAGCACTTAGAATCACGAGCATTACCTGATAATAACTTCTAAACGTTCCTAATCATTGGCATCCGATTCTGCCCTTAGATCCCTTGAAATTTCAAGTTGGAAATAGAGCTATGTTAAGGTTCTCGCCTTGGAAAGGCGTGATACAATTTAGGAAAATAGGGAAATAAACCCGAGGTACACCGGTTCATTTAAGATATGTCTATCCGATGAATCACTCGTCATTCTTTTAGATGAAAATTCAATTCGACGACAAACTCAACCTTGTTGAAGAACCAGCCGAAATCATAGACCGTGATGTCAAGCGTTTGAAACTAAGCCGCTTTCCCATCGTCAAGGATCGATGGAACACTAATAGTGGACCAGAGTACACCTTGGAGCATGAAGACCGAATTCGTGCTAAATATCCACACATATTCACCGAGACAACCCCAACGACTACCACGGACTAAGAATACCGGGACGGAATTCAGAATTAGGGGCAGGTACTGTAATAACCCGAAAATTTCAAGTTATTTATTTCCTGCAAGACTGAAAATTTTATTATTTAATGAGACCATTCACTTGTTTCACTTATTCTCCTATTTAAATTTTTGCTATCATTATACTATAAAGCAATGACGAATATTGTCAAACAAATCTTGTGGCGAACTCACATTCCACTTTTACTAAAATCGCACGCGTACCGACACCGTGATAGTATGGCATAGGTCTAAAAATTTAATATCAGGACTTTTATAACCCCGAGGTTCGTTGAACCTCACGAGCGTTACAAAAATCAAAAGCATTCCCGCACCTCACATTTATTTAATGTAAGCCTCACTTTTATTAAATCTTTCACCTTTAATTTGTACACACCTTAAAATAAAAATCTATAACAAATATTACAAATAAATAAAATACAAAAAGAAAAGAAAATGATATATCTAATCCTAGCCCTACCGTACCCCTCACCCCTCACACATATCACGCATCTTTTGTCTTCCTCCTCTCCTCTCCACCTGCTACGCTTCACCCTCACTCCTTTCTGAATCGAAAACAGAGCTGAACCATGATGACGATAAGACGACAGTCGGTCCCCTTTTCCATGGTCCCTGAAGCCACGATCTAACTCCCTTATCCATATTTCGAAGTCCACATATAAGCACAAGAGATGACTAAGCGATGACTATGTGATACCCTTTTTGGCTACAAGATCAACTGATGCCCAAGGAAGAGGAATCAAACCCCTCCATATTCACCTCTATATAAACCGATCGTTTCCCCCATGAGGTTCCACACATCCAAAAACTTTCACAACAAATATTAGTTAGTTTTGAGAGATATGTTCCTGTTCGAAGGATGTGTGGATTTGCTTGTGGCGGATTCGGGTTCGAGCTTTTGATCTTTATTTGACCTTCTTGTCAATCGGCTCCTTTTGTTGTAAGGTTCCATGTCCTCTTGTTTATGTTCTCTTGATCTTGTTTCATTCAAATATATATAATCTCGATATGGGTTATTGTCTCGTTGATTTCTGTGATAAATCGAATTAGTAATTTTTATGTTAAGCCTTGAGGTTAAAATGTTTGTGTGGCTAAACTTAAAAGTTAAACTAAAACTAGATTGGCTCGGGTTAGAAGTGCTATGTTATTAGGCTAAGTTCTTAGTTCTGGTTATCTCGTTCACTGTTGTGATTCGTGGGTTATAGTTGGTTTTGTTCCTAGTTGAAAACGACCCACATAGGGTGTGTAAGTACTGGTTGTGTTCGCTTTGAATAATGGGTATGTTGGACGTTGTATCAATTATAACAGACACCTCGAGGGTGTTTGTCACTTGGTCTAACACTAGTCCTCGAGAGAGGCTTAGGGTCTCGTAAAATTAAGAGTCGAGTTAAAGTTTAAACATTGTGTTGAATGGTTTTCCTCGCGTCTAAACTGCTCCAATACTCATTTCCCTAAAACTGATTTCGTTGTAAAGAAAAGAGAGGTCAATATTTCGTTGCTCACTGTTGTTGGAAACATATCTTAAAAACAACTAACAATATAAAGGTTAAAATTTTGATATATGGGTCAATGGAAATGGGGTTAGTTTTATCCTTGGTTTGAACTTGGTTTTGCGTTTTGATGTGAGTCGAGCCAACATAAAAACTTTGATATATTCTTTCCTTTTTTTTTTTTTTTTTTTTTTTTTGCTCCACTGCCAAACATTACTCCAACCATGAAGAAAGGTGAATTTGGTTATGGGTTAAAAATATGGGTACGTCCAGTTTTCTTACTCACTGATTTTCTAAACCAAGATACAGAAATGGGTTAAATTTTTAAGCAAGTGGGTTGGATTAAATTCATTTTGGGTAACTTAAAAATTGGTTGGGCTTATTTGTGTCTTTTACGTTTGGGCCAAGTCGGCTGTTAACCAAAACCCACTTGATCCAAATAGGGTGCGTTCATTTCTGTTACACCAAGCAAATTTGATTCCCTTTATTATCTAACAAGACATACGTACCATGTATTGTCAAACCAAGTCACATGTTCACTTCGGATTATTCATGACTCGTTCTCAACCCACTCGATCTACTCGATCCCGACACACTCCAAATCTACGTAACTCGCTTTATAAGCGGATTAAAAGAAAATAGTCTTATATTCAAAACTTAACATTGTCGCACCATTTAAAAACTATAAGTTTAGATTTCAACTCAAACTAATGAAAATGAATTCTAACTTATTTTTAAGACTATTAATCAATATTCCTTAATCTAGTTTATTTAAACTTAACGAAACGCAATTTGATTTTAAAACCTCATTTGAGACTTATGAAAACTTATGAGATATAAAAACGACTAATGACTTAAACATATATATTGTGACTTATAGTTACCATGAGAAAACTAAAATGTTTACATGGGTTATGCCCAGTTTTCATCAAGATTATATATGCACTCGGTTTATTAATAAAACTAAAGGATGATAGTAATTATTTTTCATAAACCGTATTTTATCAATTAACTATATACATAATTTTCACATTCTATTTCAATGACGTTTAATAATAATTCATGATTATTTCTCGCCTTTGTTTCTCGAATACTTGTTTTAGCGAATACTTTCCTTCTCGAGCACTTTACACTCCTACGTGTACACTTCCATGAGCCAATACTTGCAAACGCTTATAAAACTGCTTTAAACTTAAATGCTGCCACACAAGCAACAATAACAAAAACATTTTGAAAACTTGTTTACGTTTCATCGAGTCTCGAACTAGAACTGCGAACTAAATTATGCCATACTAACCTAGGTCACGCGACGGAGCTATCACCTACTATTTGACTCTATTGCATTTCAGAATCCTACTACTAAGGTGAGTTCATAGTCCCACTTTTTACTATGTTTTCAAATCCCGTGGGGAGATACATGCTATAAATCTGAACACAAGTGTTTTTCTGTATGCTATCCTGATTGATATTGCTTAAGTTACCGCTTTTGCCAAAAGTCCCTCATATCATGACCCATTAATCACTTGCGAGTGAACGCGAATATAGTGAATAGATCTATTGGCAGTTGACGCCCCATTTGAAGTTAGCCTGGAATGGTAACCGAATGCACTATATTCGAATAACTTAGGAACTGGCAAACTCCTAATTACCTGAGGGCCCTATTACCTGCATCATATTATTATGTGTAGGCTTTTATCCCATAAGATTTTATATATCTCTTATGGCAGCATAACAGTGTTAAGGTTTGCGTGTCATGAGGCTTAGTGCAATATCTTACGTTACGATGTTACTATTTTACAACTATTTGGCTTGTGTTCAAACTATTACAATTTAAACACTGTGTATTCACTCAACCTTTGTGTTGACCCTTTTAGCATGTTTTATCTCAGGTAACTGATTAGCATCTATGGCACGGAGTGGATCAGGGCACCCATTTGGATTTCACCCAAAAATGTTATCATTCACTTTTATTCAAAACATTTTCATTGTGTATTTCTAAACTCATTAAACCCGTTGTGGCTACTCTGATTTTATGTTTAATGAATGATAACAAATTTTCTCAAAACGACTCTTTTGTGTCGTTTTCTATGATTATGACGATGATCCGAAATGTAATACCCCAATTAGACTTCCGCTGCTTCAGTTCGATTTTCGGGGTGTTACATGTACTCTAGCGTAGTTGGAGAGATGTACTACGCCGTCCCCGATCTACTATTGACTACTGTTTTGATTGTGATTGTTATTGGCCTACGGGGCGTATGGATGCATCCTAGATTTGTATTGTATTGTATTGATTGATTGATTGATTATTGGAGCTACTACATTGTCTACATTGCTACATATTGTATTGGTGACTGGGTATGCGTGCATTGCAACCCCTCACATATTGGGAGTTGATCACTCCATATTGGGCTACTATTGTATTGTATTGTATTGATTGGCCTTGGGTAAAATACTGAAAACTTACATACACTATGCTTTACACTTAACCATGTCATCTTTTGATTACCCTCTTGGATATCACATGTAATCCTATCTTCATATCCCTTTGATTATTCCTAACTCTATTGTATCGGTTGTTACTTTGTTGATATCTGTTCACTGAGCTTTTTATGCTCAGCCGCGTTTTCTTTTCCATGCGGCAGATACTTAAGCTAGGATGCGGGGTTTAGCTTTGGGGATGAGAGCGTGTGGACCAACCTTAGAGTTCCTTTAAATAATGGACTTTGTTTTATTATCACATCTTTCTTATTTTGGAATTCATTTGTAACCTTTGTACTCATTGTATTGTTAAAGTATTAAGCTTGTGTTTTTGCTCTGTTGGACACTATTTATTGTGATATCTTTACCCTTGACGGGTTGGGGTGTTACACACTCAATCAATTTAAGAGAAAAAATATATACTCTACTGAAAGAAAAAGTATGAAAGCGGATGGTAAGTCATCAGGGACGAAATCGTGTATCCATTTTCTCATAGTAAGATAACTATCATTAATCATGCAAGGGCCTTAAGTCAAAACATAACTATAATCATCCATATTTGTAAATTTTTGCAATATAATAGTCATACCCAATGTCTATCAGTGAAAGGCTCCCCTTCAGACTACATTTTTGTTTTAGTTTCTTTATAAGTTGCTAGTATCCGACCTTTTTATCAAACATTTTGACAATGAGTGTATATTTCTATTAACTGTGAAGCCTTTTATCCTCCTATTTAGTTAACAATATAGTTGGACATCGCGGGTCCTCGTGCTCTTCTGGAAGTGGTTCATCATCATCGTAGACATCTCCATCTTCTTCCATGGCCATAAAATTACCAAACTGCTGAGAATTTCCGAATGAGGGCCCATTTCGTAGTCGATTGACATAAGAGTCTTTCAAATAACCAGGCATCAATTAGTGGGCGTGTATTGATTGGGCGAGTGAGTGGTTTCTAGAACCATCGATTCCATAATTTGGGTTTCAAAGGTCAAACGTTTATAGATCATAAATTTTCCTTTTGAAGTTTTTATTTGATCGATTGATGAGGTCATGTTCTTTGGATGAATGAGTTGAATGGGAGGTGGGGGCCATCTAGGGTTTACTTATTATTCGATTTTGCTTGAAGACCTAAAAGGCACGTTACATGGCATTGTAGGGGGTGTTTGTTTCGGCTAATATAACATAAGACACAATTTTGACACTTATGGGCTCATATAACATTGTCAATATTATATTAGTCCATAAGTGTCTAACACTTATGGACTAATATAATATTGACAATGTTATATGAGCCCATAAGTGTCAAAATTGGGTCTTATGTTATATTAGCCGAACATGACTTATGTTATATAAGCTTAACCAAGCACCCACGTAGTATTGTAGCTAGTTAATTTTGAGTTAGCAAAAAAAAAAAAAAAAAAAAAAAAAAAAAAAATGAGTTATTAAAATTGAAAAATTTGTCCTTAGTATAAATTGATATTCCCACTTCCGAGTTCCAACTCTCCTGAATTGAGGAACTCTCCAATCAGCTACTACCGGAATCTCTTTCGGATATCTCTCGCATTCCCGCTTTTGATTCGCCGGTAACCTATCAATTTCTTCTTTTCTCGATTATCTTGTATACTTATCATTTAATTTCACTCTGCTGCTTACTGTTTGGTTAATTTACAAACACCCGTAGGTACAAGATGATTAAATTTATACCTAAACCAGAGCCTAGGGTTTCTTATTTTAGGAGTCATGGCGAAGCCAAACGTTTTTTAAGGCGTGACTTAAAGCGGCA
Organism: Artemisia argyi; assembly: GCA_030686995.1. Taxonomy (NCBI): domain Eukaryota; kingdom Viridiplantae; phylum Streptophyta; class Magnoliopsida; order Asterales; family Asteraceae; genus Artemisia; species Artemisia argyi. Next base: position 61,979,121 of record CM060700.1, read on the forward strand.
CAATATATTTATAGATTTATATCATATTTCATATATATCGGGTTTACAAAAAGTGTTATACATAGGGAATAGAGTCAAGAAACTTTACCTGCATGTAATCTTCTTCATTTCCTTAAGAAAAACCCAAATATCAGGCCCAAATCGCGATTATCCCTGCATAACATTATAACCAGATTCCTTAAAAACGCCTCAAAAAAGGCGCCACGCCTAGAGCCAGCGCCTAGTTCTATTTTGTAACGTGGAAGTCACGCCTCGCGCCTTAGCAGTGCCATGGCGCGCCTTTTAGAACCGTGATGATAACTAGTTGAGTATTGCATATTGATGTAGTTAATTAGCATTTGAGGCTCTATTTCGTGACAGGTAAAACTCACGTTCTGTATTTGGGGCTTCACTTGACACCAGAAGAAGAAGGAGAATGTATAAAACGAAGCCACATCCAGGTTGGGGTTCATTAAGAAACCCCGCGGTTAAGTTCAGAATGTAAGTCCAGTTGTTGTCATCTTAGACATTTATGATGCCCATTTGTAATTTTGTAACGATTTAACTGTTTGAAATGCAGTCCAACTGCTGAGAATTTGGTTCCCATCCGTCTTGACATTGATATCGAAGGTCAGAGGTACAGGGATACATTTACTTGGAACCCTACTGGTACGATATCTTTTTTAATTTCGTGTATGATGTTATGAAGAGTTGCGGGTAGTGTAAAAGGCATATTAGTGCATGTGTTAAGTATCGTTTGTCATATTGGAGAAAACTTCCCTGTTGAAAACTTCCCTGTTTCTCCCAAATAAAATGGTAATTAGGTTTAGTGTTTTTGTTCTCGAAAGATATGCTTGATTAGAATCAAGAGTATTTATGGATGCATTATCAATGCATATTTGGAATTTGAAAAGGATTTGGATGAAATTGACCACGATGTAAAGGTGCAAACGATGATTGGGACCTTCAAATTCTAATTAAGTTTTCAGGTTCGAAAGTACGTAGATTTGAATAAACTAAGACTTAGAGCTGCATAAGATGCGCTAGGACGAGTTATGGCTGTGTTCCAACAGTTTGCGCACCATCTTTCTATAAGTGATTCAAGAAAAGAATATAATTATATAACGGATTATTGGCTGGTTTCAAATTAAGTACCCTGTTCTTGTGACATCTTTAGAGCATACTTGCATCTATTGAGTATTATTTCTGTTGGCATCGTGTTGATGTCAATGCGCAAATAATCCTTCAGTGAACTCAAATCTTTGATGCTGAAATCAATGTTTAACATATATCCTTTAGATGAACATCTAGGAAGTTGGAACCAGCAACCAGAATGTCATCCAAGTAGTTTTCTGTTCTATAATTAAAATGTGAACAAACTATAATCTTTACTGTTTTGAGCATACTCTCCCTAACAAGAGTGAATTAGTTTTGGAAACTGTTGAGTACTTGTTTGCATGAGCTCATAAACCAACAAACTACACGAGGAGAAGGAGAATTGTAGCCTAGCGGTAATGCATGTAAAATTTTACATAGAGATCTTTGTGGATGTATATAGTAGAAATAGGGTGTTAACGTTGTAATTTGATTATGCTTAATTTGATTAGTGACTTCATATCATTGAGAGAGTTGAATTACCTTTCGAAAGTAAACTGTGGGAGGCTGATTGACCTTTAATTCTTTTGTTTTGCAATTTACTGTTTTTATTCGGTTTGGTTGCAAAAATAGAGCCGGGTCTTATCAGATTATGGACATGTGGTAGTTCCAAGTGCCAGCCCACTGCAGAAACATCAAACCGAACACACAATAGTTAGCTGAGTGACCAGTACACATTGATTGAGAGAAAGAATCTTTTAGGCACTCTTATTTAACACACAATACTTAGATGACTTCCCTCTTTAATTTGGGGTAGGTTTTTTGTCATCTTTATAGAAGTTGTCATAAAAATTTACTTCTTTGACATAGACGTCCATCATCATCACCATTTCATAACCCTTACATTCATTTATGTAGTGCATTTCCTAATATTTGTTAACAGATCCAGAATCAGATGTAACAATGTTTGCAAAACGAACAGTGAAAGACCTCAAGCTTCCTCCAACTTTTATAGCCCAGATTTATCAGTCCATTCAGGTAAACATCCTTCTTGTAGCTAGTAATCTTTCTGGACGGTGTTGGATTGCATATCTCGTGTTGATAGTGACATTATAACTGGCGACATACTTAAGAATGAAACAGATGGATAGTTCTGAAGATTTCTGTGTTATGTTTCATACTGGTATGATTAGCTAAGTTGTGATCATAACCAAAATAATGTAATATTAAAACATCGAGTTCCATTTAATTTAAATACTTTGTTACTTGATAATTTTATATGTGTATAGCTGCTTAAGTGGTATCATGTTTTGCGCTTTGTATAGCGGTCAGATGTCTTAAGTAGTTGTCGTAAAAAGAATACTGATGACTTTGAAATCTAATTTGAACATTTGTAAATTATTTGACTGTTTCATCTACCCTCCTCTGTGTATCTGCTAGCATAAATGACTATATTTGGTAATCCAACAACAACGATACTCAATCCCGCCGGAACAGGGTATGGGGGAGGTAGCTAGCTGTAAACAGTAATACCTGATGCAGTAGTGTGTGAAGGTAATATATGTGGGCGAATATGTAGTTAGTGTGTGTGTGTGTGTGGGCAGCATTTAATAATAAGGCTTAAAAGCATATATAAGCATAAAAGCGTATGCCATATTATCATACTTTATGATCCAATTTGGTAATGCGTGATACTTTATTATCATTGCTAAAGATGTAGTCTTTCTTCTTCATAAAATTTACAACATTTTGACTGAGCTACATACTTAAGAGTGAAACAGATGAATAGTCATGAAGATTTCTGTTCTGATATGTACTGGTATGATTGGCTAAGTTGTGACCATAATCTAAAGAAAGCAAGACCAAAGCATTGAGTTCCATTAAAGTAAAAGACTTTGTTACTTGAAGATTTTGTATGTGTTGCTAGCTGCTTCAATGGTGTCTTGTTTTTGTGTTTGTATTGACTTCTGCGTCAGATGTCTTAATTAAGTGGTCGTTAAAACTTAAAAAGACTATTTAGGACTTTGAAATCCAATTTGAACATTCGTAAATTACTTGATTGTTGCATCGACCTCTGTCTATCTGCTAGCATAAATGGCAATATTTGGTAATGTGTGATACTTTATGATTAATTGCTAAAGATGTAGTCTTCACTTTTCATAGAAATTGCAACCTTTTGACTGTACCCGTTGTTCAATGGATGAATTTGAACCTAAGAGTAGACAGACCTAGTCTTTTTGCCCAAGGGTAGAAGGGTTTTATAAATGCCCTTGAATATGCATGAGAAACTCGATGTCGAAGTGAAAGAAACTTGTTAGTTTTACAAATACATAAGGCTATCAAGGGCTAAAACTTATGAAGCATTCGATTATCTGATACTAGTAGTGCTCTAAATAAATGTTTAGCGGGGTTAAAGTGGATGAGAGACAGTCTAACCCTCACCAAATGGCCTAGTGGTAAGGTCCTTGGCTTTCAAACATGAGGTCAAGGGTTCAAACCTCGCTAGGTGTGTACATTTGGGGGTGGCCAGGGAAGGGTGTCAGAAACGGTCCCGGGATTAACCAGGTGAGGCCACGTACAACTTAGTCAGAAAGGCTCGCCCTCCCCGGGTAACCTGAATAGGGAAAACCACATCCGTTTAGAGACAGTCTAACCCTCGGTCACAAAACTTAGCATGTTGTCTGATTCTGATAAAGTTTGTTTACATTCACAGTAATAAATCACAACCATTCGTGGTGTTTATAATAAAACTTGAGAGTACAAGTTTGAAGAGTGACAATTAATAATTCCCAGTAACTCGATTCATTTCCAACAAACAATCACTAAAAGCACTGTGACAAAGCAACAGACTGCAAATGAGTCAAATGATTTTTCAAACCTATCTATTTGTAGAACTCCCTCGAAATGGAGTCATTTATTAAGCTACAGATACAGGTTAGTAGGTTACATGATTGAATTGATCAAACTCCCTCAAAATGGCTTGTTATAAGTCACTCTTCTGTAGAAGAGGAACATGATTTTCGACATCAGTTGATTTGAAATTAATTCAAAGCTGATAAATTTGTGTCTGTGTGGTGGGGGAGAGGGGGGGGGGGGGGGGGGGGGGGGGGGACCCTATCGGTATAGGATGATCTGTCTCTCAAATTGTTACAATCTGATTTTTGGAGGTCATTAATCAAAATTAGAAGAATTTCTCATTTGAAGGGTATCTTGCCAACCTTTTTAACGGTGATCATATCAATGGGACTATGATACTAGTCGTGTAAAATACCAGTTGCATCAACACAATTAGTGTCGAACTTCTACTTCATTTTTGTCTAGAAACTAATTGTAATATGCTGTATTTTTACTAATGCAGTCACAACTCAATGAATTTAAATCATATGAGGGGCAAGATATGCACACTGGCGAGAAAATCGTCCCTATTAAGGTACTTTTTTCCATCTATAACAGTGCTATAGGTCTTGGTTTTTTATGTTTGATTGTGGATGCTGACTTGTTATTTGATCTCTGCCAGCTTGATCTTCGAGTGAATCATACTCTGATAAAGGACCAATTCTTATGGGTAAGCTTAGTTATATTCAAGCTCTTTTTGTTCAAATTGTTCAATGATTTGAATTTCTTCTATTTATTATAACGACTAGAAGCCTAGGGCCTTATACCCTTTGCATAGTCTCAGTCTTGGAAACTACTTTGATACAAACAGACTTGAACCAATTTCAGGATATGAATAACTTTGAGAGCGATCCTGAAGAATTTGCAAGAATTTTTTGTGAAGATATGGGTATTAAAGACCCTGAAGTTGGAGTAAGTTACTGAAATGTATTTTACTTTACTGTTTAAGGCCATTAGCCATACAATTATTGTGCTATTGGCGGAGTTTTTATTGCATATTGATTTGGGACCCAAATGCTGTTTATCAAATTAGGATTTCGCTCTTGTGTTTAGGGTGTATTTTACATTATTATCCCGAGAATATCTAGGCATCGCTTACGAAACCATAAGGATGTGCTAAAATGTAATGTTTACTTTTTCAATGCGGCATTTTTCATGCTGGTTTCTTTTCAGAGTGTTGTTTTTCTAGATGAGTGGTCATACATATCCTTTTATGGTGTCATATGGTGTTTATATTTTGTAGACCTGTAAATTATCAGAAAACTTTCAGATTATTATTTACTTAACAAAAACCTTGTTTGACAGCCTGCAATTGCCTTTGCCATTAGGGAGCAACTTTGTGAGGTTAAGATTTTGCTAACTTTACTTTTACTATTTACATCTTTCCGCCAAATATATGAGAAAGTAACTTATAATTGATTTATTTATTTTTATGACTTAGATTGCAATCCAGGGTGTAGCTTCAGCAAGGGAAACAAAAATCCATAAAAAAGGACGCAGGGGGGCTGAGCCTCTAAGGTTTGTTTGCTGGTGTTTTGATATTTTTATTTTCTGATGAGATGCACTCGATGGAACAAAATATGGATATTATTATGAGGACTTACACTTTTTTTATCTTTGCTATTTTTACACCACAGTAAGTCAAGTGTAGGTGCATCAGAAACAACATTGAAGTTATTTGGTACCAGATCAAGCGGCATTAGGTAAAATACTAATAATTTTTCAGCCAGTGTGACACAATAAGATGTAGAATCCCGACCCTCTTTCTTTGGCAACCATAATGTGTTCGGTTTTAAAAAGTGTTTTTTTTTTTTTTTTTTTTTTTTTTTTTTTTTTTTTTTTTTTTTTTTTTTTCATCTAGGAAAAGAAGAGAATGGGACTTGTATGAACCCGTTGTTGATATCTTGTCTAAAGAGGAAGTTGAAGCCCTAGAAGCTAGAGAAGCATGAAGATGTTTCAACTTGAGATAGCATACGTACGATCGGGTTTTAAAGTGATTAAGTTGTGATATTAGATGTATTTGTATGAAATCCAACATGATTAGAACTCGTTGAAGTTGCTCTTTGATAAAATATTCTTAATCCATGCACATGTTTCACCTTGTATGGGTGTTTAGGTTTATTTACCATTTTCAGCCATTTGCATTTTGTTATGGTTTTATCTTTCCATAACTTTTTAAATTGAAGTTATCTATTTGTTTGGAATATTATCCTTTTAGAGTCATTTGGTTTGCATAATGACAAATGTTTTGTCGTTGGCAATAATATAATCAATTTACCAATGGAGTAACATAACCGATGTCTGCATCTATCATGAATCAAATGGGTCTTTTTCGTTTAGCTAATTCACACTTCCTTTTCATTAGGACATCCATTTTTTTTCTTTCTTTTGGTAACCATGGTTCCAACCTTTTGGCCGGCAAATTCACGGGGCTTGAACCCACCGCCACACAGACTTAAACCGGGTAAAGCCCAGCCCTCCCTTTTCAGGTGAGCATTAATCCGATTTTCAGTTTTCTTTTACTTTTCCTCTTTTCCGAGTCTTTTTACATCCCGTTTCTTAATGTGATAACAGCTTGAATATCCGGATGTATCATCATAGCTAGTCGAAAATAAAACCTAGAATTAAATTATGTACTTTTAGAAAACATTTAGGAAGAAACATGATATATGTGATCTTAAATGTAAATGTGATGTTATCATATGTACAATATTTACATAGTTATATACTTGTATACATTAAATACTGTATAAATAGGTTGCATTTATACATAGAATGTAGCAGCAACCACTTGTATCAAAAAGTCTCATGCTATCAAACCAACCCAACAAACCAGAACACTACCAAAATTGACCAAATCAGTTTGAAATTTGGTCTATTATCATGTACCAATATAGACAGACATTAACTATTAACTACTATTACTACCAAACTTGTTGGTGGTAAAACACTAGTCACATACCTTACCTACCCTATCCCATAACCTTGCCTGACTAACACAACATCGTTAGTCCCAACAGACCAACACATAGATAGATAGATCATGGATTCTCAGTCAACTTCAAAGACAGACCAAAAAACAGAATTGTTGGATGCTCCTTTACATGCAATTGGTTTTGAAATAGAGGATTTATCTCCATCTAAAGTCACTGGTCGTCTTCAAGTCACACAAAAAGCTTGTCAGGTAATCATCATATTAATTATTATCAAATGGGCTTTAAATACTTACTAGGTGTACCCAGGGACGGAACCCGTGGTTCCCGCGGTGTCCCGGGACCCATAGATTTTTTTCGATGTAGTGTTAATTTTTGAAGAAAACATCAATTTTTCCTAAATGCATCTTAAATTCACCCGGTCATTACAAATGTGTTTCTATATTACGGCTATGTTTGGCACAAAGCTTTTTGGAGCTTTTTTGGGCAATGAGCGGTGAACAATGAGCTTTTTTATTTTTAGTGTTCGTTTGGCATGCGAGCTGTGGGCTTGGCTTTGCTATTTTTTAGGAAAGCTCATTTTCCCAATGCTTCTTTACGAAGATGTGAGCTACTGCTACTGCTCACAGCTACTTTTGCCAAACATAGCCTACACGGTTCCAAAAAATTTTTTGCACCCTGTCATATTTATATTTAATCCTGGTTCCGTCCCTAGGTGTACCATGTCCAAAATTATTGTATCCCGACAAAAAAAATAGAGTTTGGGAAAGTGCAATAAATACGAAATGTAACCAATAAAATTTTATCAGTACCCTTTAAATTTTGGACAATAATTATGAAACATACATAAATAGTAGTGGACAATAAATACGGGAGGAGGGACTAGTAATATTGATTGTTTAGACTTTAGAGTATTAGTAATTTAAATTGAAGTTAATTGGGTTGGAATTGAGCAGCCATTTAAGGTGTTACATGGAGGAGTGTCCGCGTTAATAGCGGAAGCGTTGGCGAGTATGGGAGCACATATGGCGTCTGGATATCAAAGAGTTGCTGGGGTGCAACTGAGTATTAATCATATAAAGCGTGCTGATTTAGGTGACCTTGTTTTAGCTGAGGCTACACCGGTCAATGTTGGCAAGACTATTCAGGTCCGAAATGTCACATTATGCTTTATCTTACTAGTTTGGTAATGCGTACAGTATATTATAAGAATTCAGTTACTTTTTCAAATTTGCTATACTAGTTATTTAGGGGTCATTTCACATGTAAATTCTTGAATAATTAGTTGTCAAAAACGCTAACAACTAATTATCTGATTGTATTGGGGACAAATAATAGTTAGATAATTAGTTTATCTGTTTACATTGCGGTACTTTTAAAGAGTCATATACTGTCAAACACTTGAGCAACTGATGATAATTTACAACTTGAAACATCAACAGATGAACATACAAACACTATCCCCCAACAGTCCGTATTAATATAAGTTGTATTCATATTAGATTATGGTTACTATCACAGTAGATGATCACTGGTTCGCTTTAAAGCGCAGTGCCAAACACCCCTTTTGTTAAAAAATTGCACTATTTGTCTGTTTGACATAGAGATTATTGTCATGAAGTCATGACTACAAATGTTGGTATAGATGTGTGTGCACATAGCTGAATGACCAAAGTATGTGACTTTGAGCAGGTATGGGAAGTGCGGATGTGGAAGGCTGATCCTTCTAATTCAGAAAGCAGATCACTTGTGTCAACATCACGAGTTACTCTTATCACAAACTTACCTGTTCCCAGCAATGCAAAGGATGCTGCACATAACCTAAAGAAGTATGCTAAGTTGTGAATCACCTATCAATTCCTTCCGTCCAAAAATAAAGTACATACGATGGTATGTAGATATGTCAAAGTGTTTTTGTATTTTACCTTTTCAAATTTCTGTAGAAGTTCATATTTGTGTTGTAAAATTTGGATGGAATTGAATCACTGATATGATAGCAAAAGAAAGAAAGATGTATATACCATTTAAGTTCAATAACTTGACGCAGTTGATTGGTTTATGAGAGGAAATATAGTTGATGCTGTCGTTTAGTTTTTGCTTTCTAGGTGTGGTACAGCAGTGGTTTATGTAAGGGTCACTGGAACCACTTCTTTCGGTAGGGTGTGTATTGTTATGCATTTGTCCCTGCCATCTAATACTTTTTTACTTAGCAAGGAAAACAGGCTTATACAGAGACAAAACATACACCATGTAATATCGAATTTTGAATCACCGCCCATGAATTTGGAGACTCGGTTTTGTACTAGTTGGGCAGTCATGTGCCTAATTTATATTTTTAACTACAAACTTGAGAACTCGGTTACTCATTAACAAAACCGAAGTTATAAGCTTCTCTGTAAGTTTTGCGTGTTAGAATATTAGTATCATGACAATCATAAAATAGGTAAACACATATGCGGAAGCGTAAGAACAACTATAACATATAAAAGATTAACATAAAATAAATAGGAACGCACCTGTAGTGATTCTAGCAAAACAAGAATCAATTAATAATCTTGAACAATATGATGAACCCTAATTAGGGTTAAAATGGATCAATGATTAACCCCTTACCGTTTTGTTAATCGATCCCTTGATAATTACTATAGTGAGTAATTACCTCGTTCTTGTAAACACGTACTATAACCAAATTAATGTTAATGCTAGTTAATGAAAACACAAGAATATGTTTTATAAAAACAAGCAAATCGAAACCCATAGGGGTTTGTATACGATCGGCTACAAAGAAGGGAACAAGGAAAACAATTTTAGGGGTTATAGCTTGTGCATAAAAGGTGAGAAACAAATAACCCTAAGCCTTGTATTTATAGTGTGTAAACTTGGAGAACAAGTTGAGTTGGATTGGGTTACCCCACCCCTTCCCATGACCGGCCACAAGGACCCAAGGTCCTTCCGGATCCTTCTTGTGTCCAATTTACACTCTAGTCCTCTACCTTTGACATATAACGATAGTTAGTCAATTCCGTTAACTTTTAACGATCGTTAGTCATTATTTTGTGTTTCTAATAATTAAATATACATAACATTTATATATTAATTATTATTCATTAATTCCTTCATACGTAATGTGTGCAATCCCGAAGTCTCGAGTTCGATACTAGACATACACGTATTAGTATTTATCCACAAACTCCAACAGCTCCCACTTGGATATCTATTAATAGTGTAATGACATTGGTTAGCGTCTAGCAACATGCCAATGCCCCTAGACCAACTCGAGGTAGGTTTCCTGGAAAACCTTTAATGATTCATCATTGTTATTATCATTTTGTTTCTAATACCACGTTAATAAAGATATTGATCTTAGTCATTCTTTAATTAACAATTCTGTTTCTCGTTATTATGATTCAACAAGATTACCAAAACATCTGAACGTATTCTAGATAGACCTTGGGCGTGCGCACGCAAACATCTTATCAACCCTACGAGGAGCCCAGCAGTATTAAACTTCAAAACAAATTCGAATGAACAAATTCTTTCTTGACTACAAGAATAACCCATGGACTTTGCAACACTTCTGAAAACAACCCTTATAACTCTCTGTTACGGTGAGTGTTAGATTGCTTTACAAAAATGCACTACATCCATGACTCTTATCTGGTATCTCAAATCTGAGGATAAATATTTTCATGATTTACTTAATGACAAGATCCATAAAGTAAAATCATATAGTTGGAATAAGTCTTATATTCAATTCATTGAATATCATGTGAAATTGGTATGACAACACATCAATATACTTTCAAGTATATTCTAACCAATAATCAGATTTGTCTTAGTTTAATGATATTCTCATATCATTAATCGACAACGGACAATTTAGAATAACATAACATAAGTTATTCACGGATTTAAACATGCAAATATATGATACAATTTATTATTAATGAAAACAAACATACAAAGTACTTTAATTCATTATAAATAATAATTGCTTAATATCCTTTATCCAAATACCAAATAGAGCAATGCATGATAATTCTAGTTAATGAATTTTGTCTCAAGTAATAACTTGAAAACAATTATGCCTCAAGTAATGACAATCATACTTGTTGACAAGGCATTTATTTCCACTAACTTTGATCTATCCGAATTTTGAGAATACTTATTTCAAGAATTCAATAAGTAAAATTCTTGTATGTGTACATTCAAACTATCTTGATAGCCACATAATATTTCATAAATGGTGTGACATCCTCAATCACCAATTTATGACAATCAAACTTTCAAACACTTTAAGTTTAAAGTATTCTAATTCTTTAATGTACAATGCAACTATGCTCTTAGCTGAGCACAACTAGTTTACATGGCCATTAACAAGGATGAAATCCTTCCATGAATAGTTATTGAGTGTCGTCTCAATTTAAACCAGCATCATTGTATATAAAATACAATATGCTCTTTAAAATTCCGTAAACTTAATATCCAATGTGTAATTTTTGACACCTTTCAATCTATCAAGATTTATTGTCAACCATAACAATTATGCAACAATTTGCCATATTGGTTATACTTAGAATTTAGGAGCAATTCTAGGTTAAGGATCATTATTCTAAGTTCAAACATATTCCATTAGAATATTCATTACACAAGTTACATACTAACTTTTAATTGGATATCAAATATTGTTAAATCATTTAGCATTTAAGCATGATACAACAATAATATGATGCACATAAAAAATCCTTCAGTCAGACTTAGATTTCATTCATGTTCTATCTTTTCATAATATATATCCATTTTATAAATGATATATCATGTTCTATTAGAATTTATTTACCGCACATGTTTATTTAATAATAAACTTTTGTTCCAAGGTTGTATATTTTATTTTCTAAATCTTTCAAATAAAGTTTCATTTCAAAACAAGTATAACATTTTACTTATATGGAATGTTACTCTACAACATATATGATTTAGTAAATCAAACATAATACTCCCACTAACTTTCAGGAATACTTAGAAATTATCTTATTTCAATTATAAATCAAAACATGGATTTAATAATTAAATATAAGATTAATCTCTAAGATGCATGCATTTATCCATTCATGGATTATTGCATTTGTACACTTCCAAAGATTTACTTGAATTCATAACCTCCTTTTGATTACTTATCGTCCTCGCTCAAGTAATCATTCAAAAAAGAGTTTTTGATATTCATTGTCAAATTTCATATTCATATAAATATGACAATTACCATATTTGTATCTTTAATGTGCTTAGAAAAGAGTATTCAATCATAGTTAATTGCTTAAATATGATTAATAATCTTGTCATAAGACATGCATTAAAATATGTATACAATTTTTGTCCATATGATTATTACACAAAGATTTAAACCACTAGGGTTACTTAATATTTGAATAAACTCATCTTCATTCTCTAACTATTAAGAATTAAGATAAACCAAATTTTAAATTTGAATATCTTTATGAACATCATCTATAACATTCATAATATGAGTAATTTACCCAATTCATTATTTCGGTAATACTACATCATATAATTGTCAGGATATTAATTAAATATCTGAGATATCCAGGTGGATCTATGAATGAGAATTCCATCATCTTGAGGTTTATCATTTACATGCTTAGCCTCATCATGATTTTCATTAGTGTGTTTTTAGAAGATTATGTATCTTGTAATTTTATCCTTTCAAGATAAAATACTCCTACTTGCCTTTAGTATTATATAGAATATAAATACTTAGCAATTAAAGTGACAATACAATATTTTTTTTTTTTTTTTTGGATATTATAAATACATATTGGCAGTTCCTGACATTCTTTTGTTAATAACCTACACATAAGTAGTTTAACAAACTTAGAACTCCAATTTAAGACTTAATGTGATTCATTACATTTCATAATTCAATAGTGCCTTATAAATCTTCTAGGAGTCTAATTGAGTATATTTAATCAATACTCAATTTTCTAACCTTGATAACTTTTGAAAGAAAACAAGTCATAGCTATCTTTAATCAAACAATATAACGAGAGTTTGATTTCCCTAACCAATTATACCATAAATATGTGGTATTTCATTAGAGTAAATATTCTAAGACAATCTAACAATATATAAGATAACCATAATCCTTTTGGTATACCTATTTACCAACTAAGTCAACTTAATGGTATAATAGTATTTCCAAACCAATTACATGCTTTATAACACAAGTACTTTTGACCAAGTCACTTCATGTTCATGTCTCATCAAAACATAAACGTGTTATAATCCCACTATACGTTATTAATCATTGATCATCTCAATGACTTCTTGTATATGTCTTAATTAAAAAACATAACAAGTTAACGTCTTACTTTATTATAAGTCTTGTAATACTTAAAAGACTTTATGTTTATAAGAAGATATAAACATGTATAACTAAAGTATTCTTGAACACCACCATTTGGTTTCAATAGTAATTCAAGTTAATTTATTTACTTCATTTATTTATGTCATTCTAACAATACATAAAATTATAGTTGAAGTTGTCTAGTTATCATATTGACACATATTCTAATAGGTGTCTAATTTATAAACAGTAAATCATCCATGTACGGTCTCACTCATATATAGAAATTCACCTTGTCATTAAAATTTAGCCTGCGTCTCACGTTTACTAAATTTCAACACCAAGTGTTTCTTTGATTAGATGTGTATTAGAATGTTACTCTTTTACTTTACAGTTAAGAGAATCCTTTACTTCATATTCTTAGGTGTTATACCTTGCACACAATGAAGATTTATCCCACTTGTGCATGGAACAACACATTGTACCATATAAACAACACGCACGCGTTTGTTAATGTGAACAATATGATTTGTGTCATTAGCATAACTAGTAGATATAGAGTTACTCAATCAATCAAGGAAACGCACATGAATATCCTTGAACATATTAGTGTCTATATTTGGAAAGTAATTATCTTGGGATATTCAAAAGATAATCTGAGTTATAATCAAGACAATAAGTCTTGTAACTCCCACTGAATTAAAGAACATTACAATAATCCCTTATTCAGTAATAAGAACACAATGCTCCTACTGAATTTGACAACATTATAAGTGTTTCATTAATCAGTGAAAGGAAATAGTATACTATTCACTTTCCTACATCTTGAGAAACCCATTCGTATCAATTAATTAGGTACTAAAAGAATGTATTCTACAACGTAAATGCGATTCATCACATTCCAAACAATTAACTTGAAAAATTAAGCATACAATTTCTTCCTTAATTAGGTCTACCATTCCAACAATTGTATGTAGTACCTTTAAATGGTCAAATCAAAACAACTAGATAAAATATGCTAGTTTGTCTTTTACCATTTTGTGGTAATTGGTCTAGTTTCTATTTAAATAACTCATAAAGTGCAAATAATAGTAACTATTAATGTTTGCTATGAGTTATGTATTTAGAACATAGACAATTCTAATTTTTCTATCATACCTTTCTCATTCATGAAAAGAAATAGGATTAAGTCTCACACTCCGATTATGGAAAGAAGACTAGGTTTATTCTTTTAGTAAAGTTGACTCTAACCAAAAACTCTTATGGGTGTATATCAATTTACTTGATAAAAGAATAACTTGCGTTTACGGTTTTAATGTTGCATTAATACATTTAAAAGAATTTACAAAATTCAATTTTAGTATTTTTGATAATTCATATTTCCAAGAAAATATAATACCTAAGGATATATTCATATAACCAACTAATTTTCTTGAAAATCTAGGATCCAACTTTTCATAGATTTCACTACATCTGCTAGTAATGAAAGTATAAAATAAGGTTATGGGAATTACATCAAATTAATTCATCAATTTGCAATGTAAGCATGTTTCATCCCATCTCATGCCTTAAGTTCTAGGTCTCATGCATCAACTTAATTAAGTCATCTAACTTAGAAAGTGCAAATTCTCCATGTGTAGTCTCACGCACACTTGGAAATTTACCTTGTCATTAATATTTGGCCTAGGTCTCACGCATACCAAATAATTAATTCCAAGTGTTCCTTATAGTTAGATGACATGTAACTTAAGTTTTAAGGGTATAAAATTTTGATGTGAAAATCAAAACATGTATAAAGGTGCATGCACTCATCTTTATGACATAAGTTTTCAAAACCTTTTTATTACCAATTCTTAAGATTAATGCAAAAAGTTTTACTTGAGGTATCGGGTTCACCAATTAAAGAAGAACCTTCAATTATCACCCACAAAAGTAGAATTGAGGTAAATCACCCTTAAGATGATATTGTACAAAGAATGGAGATAAAAGAAAATCTTCTAAGATGCATTCATAAGTGTGATAACCCAGGTAGACTCTAGGATCTTTCCAAACCTTCTTACCATCACTATGAATTTGTCTAATAAGGTTTACTTTTAAGACCATGTGTACAAAAACATCAATAAAGCAAAAGTTTATGAATTAAATCTTAAAACATGTAATAAAGTATGAATCTTGCTAGTCTCGCCTAGGAGCCAATTACCATGCGAAGCGAACCACTGTCGGCACATAAGACACTGCAAGAATCATTCTTTATCACTTAAGGTTTCACCATTATTAGTCCAATTAATTTTCTTTATAAAAATTACCCTTTTATTGCTTACAACATGTCCAACAAAATAAAACAATAAAACAAGTAATCAAAGAAAAATCAAGCAACTAATAAACATAACAATTATAAGGTGAAACAAATAGCCGCATGCAATCTTGATTAGAAAAACCCTAATCAAATCAATTCTAGGTTTCCAATATGCATATAATCAACTAAGGCCTTCCCTTCTTGAAGGAAGTGAGCCACATTCATTGACGAATCAATTGCGTAGGCCAAAGTCAATCACATACCACATAGCACATAAATTGATTTTAATAATAATGGGGCCTTCCCTAATAAGATCTTTCTAAACATGTTACAAAGCTAATAATTAAAAACAATTAATAACCCATGACTAATATGCATGTTTTGTCACGGATCAAAGCATAACAATTATCAATTAGGTCATAGGATACGCGCCAAATAACACATAAACATGTAGGCAACCTAGGGTTTCTAATCCAATTAATATTAAAAACCACAAACCCTAATTTGGATAAAGAGGTAATCGACCCTCCCCCCCCCCCCCCCCAAATTTTTAGGGTTTAGGAGATTTAAAAGAACCCTAGATCTATAAAAACAACCTAACATGTATCTAAAACAATCAAAAATCGTTTTTTATGTGTTTTATGTAATCAATTACATGTTATAGCAAGCTCGTGATACCACTGTTAGAATATTAGTATCATGACAATCATAAAATAGGTAAACACATATGCGAAAGCGTAGGAACAACTATAACATATAAAAGATTAACATAAAATAAATAGGAACGTACCTTTAGTGATTCTAGCAAAACAAGAATCAATTAATAATCTTGAACAATATGATGAACCCTAATTAGGGTTAAAATGGATCAATGATTAACCCCTTACCGTTTTGTTAATCGATCCCTTGATAATTACTATAGTGAGTAATTACCTCGTTCTTGTACACACATACTATAACCAAATTAATGTTAATGCTAGTTAATGAAAACACAAGAATATGTTTTATAAAAACAAGCAAATCGAAACCCATAGGGGTTTGTATACGATCGGCTACAAAGAAGAGAACAAGGAAAACAATTTTAGGGGTTATAGCTTGTGCACAAAAGATGAGAAACAAATAACCCTAAGCCTTGTATTTATAGTGTGTAAACTTGGAGAACAAGTTGAGTTGGATTGGGTTACCCCACCCCTTCCCATGACCGGCCACAAGGACCCAAGGTCCTTCCGGATCCTTCTTGTGTCCAATTTACACTCTAGTCCTCTATCTTTGACATGTAACGATAGTTAGTCAATTCCGTTAACTTTTAACGATCGTTAGTCATTATTTTGTGTTTCTAATAATTAAATATACATAACATTTATATATTAATTAATATTCATTAATTCCTTCATACGTAATGTGTGCAATCCCGAGGTCTCGAGTTCGATACTAGACATACACGTATTAATATTTATCCACAAACTCCAACATTGCGTTCAAGAGCGAAAATCTTACAATGTGATGATCTATATTTAGTTAGTAGTTGGACTCCAATGAGTCTAGGAGAATTTAGAAATCTCTCTGTCCCATAATAAACGTGAGTGTTGATGATACATAGTCATACAAAAGTTTTGATATACCACTCCCATCTAATAAGAATTATAAGATCTTAATTTTAATTTCTAGAAGTGTTTTGATCGGCTGAAATTTGAGAGTAGACATTTATTTGTCGGACAAATCAAAATCGTAAGGTTGATATTTATTATGAGACCATGGTAAGTTGTATTTTATGTAATGAGTTTGCTTCAGCATATTTTATAAAAGTGTTCAATTTTAAATATGTGTATAAGTGTTCATGATCAGTTTGGTTGAGTTCATAGTTACGAAAATGGGCCAAAACAGGAAATGTGCAGGTTTGATCCGCAGCCGATATGCGTATCGTGATATTTTGTGCAAGTCGGATATCCAGTCGATATGCGTATCGTGATAAGAATAATGTGCAGGTTTGATCTGCAGCCGATATGCGTATCGTGATATTTTGTACAAATCGGATATCCAGTCGATACGGCATATCCCAGCTTTGGGGATACGGCGTATCAAGGTCTTGTGTGCATACATGGTTTCCCAATTTAGGAATAGTGTGTATACGAGAAAAGAGGTGAATTTGAAGTCTAGGCGGTGTTTGTTTTTAAATGAAGCACTTTATTCCACATTTATAAGGAAGAGAAAATCAAAGATGTGCGTTTGTTTTTTCCTCTTATGTCTATAGATGAGAAAAAGAAATGTATTTGTTTATTTTTAGACATAAGAGGAAAAAATGATTTTTTTTTTTTTTTTCAATTTTGTAGATTAATTTTTTGTTGGATATTCTTGTATCTTAAAGACTCTAGAATTACGCCTTCTCTCGCAGAGATTGATATCAGGCATAAAACATCTGAAGAAACAAACGCAACTTATAAGATACAAAAAGTAATAATTAGATTTTAAAAAATAATCTAGAATATTAACGAGGAAAATTCAGTTTTGTCTCTTTATGTTTAAAAAGAAACAAATGCATTTCTTTCATTTCATTGCACATAAAAGTTAAAAAGAAAAATAAATTACCAATTTAAACTAATAATAAACCCCGTCACCAATATGAACCATATTTCTTCATTTTACCAAGATGAATACTGGCAACCTCACATATACTTATATTTAATGTTTTGTGTGTTTGACTTACCTTGTGACTGCCGAACCAAACCAAACCAATTGAACATAAACATATATACAACTTATAATACATATTGCATAACTCAATTGGACACCAAAAAGTAAGACATGTCAATTTTACCGCAAGACATATACGCTACCTCATTTTTTTTTAGCAATATCCCTTCTTCTCCATTTTGTTGTGTGTTTGACTTACCTTGTGACTGCCGAACCAAACCAATTGAACATAAACATATATACAACTTATTTATATATACAACTTATAACACATAGTGCACAACTCAATTGGACACCAAAAAGGAAGACATGTCAATTTTACCGCAAGACATATACACTACCTCCTTTTTTTAGCAATATCCCTTCTTCTCCATTTTGTTTTCTGATCCAATTCTTTACCAACTTTTTCACCACCATTATTCACTCTTAAAAATGTCACACTACTACCGTAACTACTCATCTCCAACACAAGAAGAACCCACCCAATAACCACACTCACTCACCAGGGTGCACGGCAATTCAATTTGGGTCGCATAGTGTCTGGTCGCCTAGCATTTTGGGTCGCATACAAGGTCGCCTAAAGAACATGTTTGGTCGCCTATGTCGCGTACAGCCTTTAGGGTTGCCTAAACATACTTCTAGTCGTCTATAAGAGTCGCATACTAGTCGCTTAAACTACCAAAGTTGATCTAAAAGTTTTAAAACAAAGTTTTAATCGGTAAAACTATTCAACCCCCCATTCTAGTTTTCTATAGCCCGGTTCAAAATTCAGGCCAAAAATAGCATTTCAGGGGGCAAGACCTGAAGGACAAGTTTCTCTCCAATTCAGCCAATTAGAAATTATGCAGGCAACTTTATTAACCTCTAGTTACTAAGACAAGGCCCTAGTGAATCATTTGAAGACTTCACGAACGATTCAACAACGAAGCCATAAAAATCCCAGGCCTTAGTGATCAACAATTGATTGGAGATTTCATCTCTGGGATGATCAAGAGATAGTTCTCAGAGGAGCTAGGTTGCAGGCCACCCACAACATGGAAGGAATAATTAGGACTAGCAAGGGAATTCATCAAAGGAAATAAATTAAACACTAAATGGCGAAATGGAGAAGAAGCCTCTAAGGGAAACCGCAATGACAACAACAAGCAACATCACGAAAACAGGTCCAAGGCCAAGGTTCGATCACCTTGGAAGGGAAAGAGACAGAAGTGACACAAGGAACACTGATCGCATCGACACTAGGAACAACAACATCAACACCTTGTCAAAAATGCCAACATAAATCCTTATGACTAAAAGAATATCAAATACCTAGACCAGGCCACGTCCACTTCCAGGTGGCATCAGGAGCCAGTGGGCCATATCAACATGATATTGTCTGAACAACCTAAGAATGACGAGGGTAGCTACGCAATGACAACCTGGAAGCAAGTCCATTCATGAAACATTCCAACAGACACCTTTATCCCATCATCCGACCTAGTCGTCATATCGGCAATCATTGCATCACACAAAGTAAAACAAATATACATGGATAGAGGAAGCTCAGTAGATATCATGTATGATCACAACTTCAACAAGCTACCACAATACGTCAGAAATAACCTCAGGCCATCAACAACACCACTAATTGGTTTCACAGGGGAAACACTCTATAATCAGGGCGTCATTAACCTGGAACTCACAGTGGGAACATACCCACTATCAAAGACGATCATATTGCAATTACATATCGTCAAGTCCACATCCAAGTACAATGTGCTGCTAGGAAGGAAAGCAATGCAAAAGCTTAGCATTGAGGTTTCAACAATCATGTCTATCGCCGAATTTCCAACATACGCAGGATGGGCCACCATCAAAAGCGAATACCCATGACTCCTTGTTTGCTCTTGGATGATCAACAACTAGCTCCCTAGCAGCCGATCATCCCCAAAGGGTTTATCTCTAAACCCTACAAGCCTCTATATAAAGAGAGCAACATACACAACTTCACAAGTTTCATACACTTGGGCAAATGCTGCCTCATAGCAGTGTAGTATGGTTCTTGTTTAAGTGTTACCGGAGCTTCTTGATCTGTATCAATCTCATCGGGTTCTTAGCGTTCAACACGGGAAACCAAACAACAAAACCATTTCTATCCCATCTTTAAACCGATTTGCATACTGTACGTAAACAATATCCAAGGCTGTTATTGGACTTCCATTTAGTCTGATAATTTTGTTTGTGCTTTGGGCCCACAATACATAACTGGTATTTGTAACTTTTTTTTTCGTATTTTTTTTAGTTTCGTATTGTATTTTCATTTTATGAATGTATTCAGTTTGTGTGAAAATTAAAAAAAAAGGATGTGAGTCTAAAAGTGTGAAACGGCATGTGAAACGAGAGAATGGTATGTATTTTTGGTGTTTGAATGTAAAATGCAAAAAGCTGAGGTGCCGTTAATTTGACACAAATAAATGACACTATAAAAGCAGGAGGTGTGGAGGCGTTGTGGCTGGTGCCATGGCCACCAGCCCAAAATGGACGACGACGCACCACACCGGGGTTGGCGCCATGGCCACTCGCGCCGTGGTGGCCAGCCCACGCGGGTGGAGATTTCAATTTTTTTCTTTTGTGTTTTCGAGTGTATTTGGTGCTGCGTTTTGATAGAAATTATATGATTATCACATTGAGTGGTTGATGTTGCTCTAGTTTTTGTTGTTGTTGCAGGTTTGTTGATGGAGGATTCACTGACGGAGCCAGGATTTTTTATCCGGGTGGGCCGAAACAAAATCACCATAAACAAGATCATTGCCAATTCTAAACTTCAGTACTCATAAGAAGTAAATTATGAAAAATAAATAATAATCTTACATGTTTAAAACCAACTCGCAAGATAAATAGTTAAAGGATGACATGATCAAGTGGTCCGGGTATTTTTTTGTTAGCCATTCACAATTAAAACTTCAGTCAAACACTCCACATCTAAAATATTTAACTTATATGTATTTTGTTGGATGAGCTAATTAATTTATCTTTGGGTGGGCCCAAAACTACTAAATGGATTTAAGACATTACAATATATACATGTCATTAGTATCTAGCATGTGTTTTGGATTGGCCATGGCCAACCCCAAGCCTAATTGGCTCCGTCCCTGGGAGGATCGGAGGTGATACAAAAAGTGGGTGGACAACCCTATGTGTTTGTATATAAATTAGTTGTTTGAAGCCTAATTACTCATGCTTTGATAAAAAGCCCAATAACATTTAATTATTTTTTTGTCAAACGAGTTAATACCATATCTTCATAGAAGTAAAATTGTTTTTGTTAGTTAAAACTAATAAATTGTCATTAGTTATATAAAAAAAGATCATGTGTTAAGTAAAATAACCAAAAAAATGTCACTAGTTATGTAAAAAAAAAATGCCGACGGCACTAAAATTTCTGGTGCTAACGGATACGGCCAGAATGTGGTGCAGTGGGATTTCTGGAGATTTTTGCTGATGTGACAACACTTTTTGGGCCACGGCTTGAAACCATGACACCACCGCACCCAATGCTCTTAGGGCCCTTGCTCTATTAGATGAGATTTATTATTATTATTATTATTATTATTATTATTATTATTATTCTTTTTGAGAATAGAGATTTAAAAATTGATTGTGGTGAAAAAAAGTTATGCCAAGTTCATTTTAGTAAAGATGTACTGTTCCGGGCGGGAGGTGATCTAAACAAAACCCTCATTTTGAATCTTTAAAATCAAAAAAACCAAACAACAACAAGAAGAAGAATTGTTCAAATGGATAGTGATGATTGGGAATTCAGTGCAGAGGAACTGGACTCACTCGAAAGAGACGCCATCAATCGCATCGCTGCTCAACGCAACACTACTACTACCACTCATGCCCCCAACAACTTTTACAACGGCCCCCACTCACAATCACAACCCGAACCTTCAAACCCTATCTCTCGCCCTCCTCCCGCCAACAAGGTTTACATTTTGTTGATTTATTATTGTCAATTTTCATTTTAGGGCTCCAAATTTCATGCTACTGGGGATTTAATTTCTTATTTAAAATTTTTAACATACTTTGAATGTGACGGATTGAACGAAAGTATATAGCACGTTGTCCGATTTAGATACGGAAGAAAATAGTTGTTACCAGAGTGTTTGAGATTCTGTTTAAACTTAAGTAACTACTTCTCGAACTAGTGTTTGGATTTGCTTATTTTGTAAAAACAAATGCAATGATATTCTTCTAAGTAATAATTTGATAGAAATTTTCAGTTAAAGTTTTTAGTGTAAATATGAGAATCAAAAGAAATATTAATTTAGTATCGAATAAACGATGCGAAATTAGCTGCTTGGAAATATAAGCAATCCACTATCCCTCGCCCTCTTCCCGCCAACAAATTTTCATTTACATTTTGTTAAGGGGGTGGTTGTTTAAGCTTATATGTGGGCTTATGAGCTTATTTGATTTCGTCTTATATTTCATAAGCCCCTATTTTCTGGCTTATTTTGAGACTTATTATATAAGTTTATTATGGTATAATAAACTTATATAAGCCCACAAGTCTCAAAATAAGCCGGAAAATTGGGGCTTATGAAATATAAGCCGAAATCAAATAAGCTCATAAGCCCACATATAAGCTTAAACAAACACCCCCTAACTTATATACATTTAGGGCACCAAATTTGTTTACCTATAAAAATACTAGCAGAGATTGAAATTATTTACTTATATCCCGATTGCTCTTATCGCCCAATATTGTTTTTGGTGAATTTTCATTAAAATGTGTATGATGCATGTAAACGCTAGTATGTTGTCATAGTTATGGCATTTACTATATTCTATAATGATGCACACTAGAAAAACCTTTTTAAGTGAACCTGGTCGATGGTTGTTGAAAGATTCTTAATGGTGGTGTGGAAATTCATTGACAGTGTTCACTAGCTGCATCTTGTTAGTCTAGTTATTATGAAAATGTAAATAGGTTGATTAAGTCCATCCCGTTTTCTGAACTTGATTTTCTAATAATATAGAAGCACTTATTTTTCAAGTGTGATTTTTACTAGGAAACGTTGATTGCAGAAATGTTGTTAACATATTGATTATATGAACTTTAATTGGAATGCTTATGTGATCCATTAAAATTACATGACTAAATCCCCGACCTGCTTTGATGCAACAACTGCGTATTCTGTTTTGAAGTGAGCTGTTTTTTTATGACCGTGCATAGCTCTTATGAAACAGTATTCATAAGTTCTTCTATGCTTACTGAGAAATATATGCCAGAGTAGTTTACTAGAACGCATTTGAGGGTGAAGAAAAATGTAGTTCATGATCATATTTATCCGGTACGCATGAAATGATTCTTTTCGTGACTTGCGTGCGAGATTGACAAACATATATCTGAAACGTGCA
Source organism: Artemisia argyi (assembly GCA_030686995.1). Classification (NCBI taxonomy): domain Eukaryota; kingdom Viridiplantae; phylum Streptophyta; class Magnoliopsida; order Asterales; family Asteraceae; genus Artemisia; species Artemisia argyi. Next base: position 62,002,780 of record CM060700.1, read on the forward strand.
CCAAGTTGTGATAATGACTTGAATATATAGTTATGGGATAATTTATTTGCAAACTTGACCTTACTTCTCCCTTATTTTCAGAATGCTTTTAGCTGGGCTGGAAAAGCCTAGGTTCTTGTTTTGCTATGCACATATAGGCAACAACCTTATATTCCATTGTGAAGCGAATTATTGTTTACTAGTATACAAGAGCACATGAATGATAGGGGATATTCCTCAAGTATTGAAAATAAAGTCACTTTTGCTATGTCTCTTTAGTTTGAAGGCAAACTCGTTTAGAGGCTTGGTATGTTCTTTTTTAAGTAATTATGTTTCAATGGCCCCACTTTTGTTTGAAGGCATACACGTTTAGAGAAATGCGGGAACAGTGTTCAACCTTTTTCATGGGTGAATGGGTGAATAATTGAATATTGAGCTACAACTTGCTGGTAGTTTGCTATGTTAGAAATACAGTTAATACTTTCAAGTTGCCGTATATGTGGTTAATGGTTATAAATGATATGGGTTATATCTTGATGAAACATACTATTGGTGAACTAACATCGCTTCATTTGGGTAGTTTAGTTGCATATTACGTATGTTTCAGATTACTAATTCTTTTTGGAAAATAGGTAAATTCTTTGCCAACCACTCCAGTGAAACCAGCAGGAGGCACAACACAGAATTCAACGGGTGAGCTATGCCCCCAAATTTACTTTTTAACAGAACGAGTTCATATGTTGTGTTATAAAGCTGTGGTTTTCTTTTTCCTAGGAGATGATTGTTCTAAGTCTCGACCAAAAGTATCTATTAAATTTTTCTTGCATGCTAGTGGAAACATTGCTGCAAAATTTCCATATAATGAGGTACCTGTTCTGCTTGATATATTGCTATCTTTTGCTGTGATGCTTGTCATATTCTTGTTGTTTAATTGTCTCAGTCTTCTCTTAGGTTGTTGTGGGAGCAATGCGCAAGCTTCCAAAAGCGAGTTGGAATGCAAAAGAAAGGTTTCCTTCCATCTTTCAAGTACCTGCATTTAATGTTATTTTGTGTATCTTTTTTCTCACGTTTCACTACTTGTTTCTGTCATTGCAGATTGTGGTTATTCCCTTTGTCATCCTTATCATCAGCAGAAAAAGCTGTTTCCGAGCTAACTGGTCTTAACGTTGAGGTTATAAAACTAACACTTTTTCTAGTTTGATTATCTGTAAATTATGTTTCCTATATATATGGCATAATATTAGTATATTTTATCACTCAGAATCTGTGTATATGGTATCTTAAAACAGATGCATTCTTAGGAAGTTGCTTTTGTGTTTACAGGTAGAAAGTTTAGATCCATTGTTGCAACGTGCTTTTGCTGCTGCCTCTGCTGTTCCAGATCTTCGAGGTAAAAATGTTGGCGTCGTAATACTTTATATATTATGGTGATAATTGCTAGTCTAATATGGCGTAATGTAAAAAGGCTAAGAATTGGAGCTTAGGAATCAGGATTGTCATCCGTTTTAATGTAATTGTTTAAAATTATGTTTTCGATTATTTATTTATATATTCTAATTAATTTTTCGAAATGCTAAATATTTAGACTAAAAGGTTATCATCATTTCACGGAGATGTGACTAAATTTCATTTCTAGTAAACATTCCCTGAGCCACACTTGTGACCAAAAGCTTGTCATCATTTCATGTCAATGTGACTAACTTTCACGTGGATGTGACTGTATTCTGATTGCTGTATGGATTTTGAAAATTTGCTTTTTGACAAGGAAATATACTAATGTAGGAAATGTAATTCTAATACCAATAAAAGACAAGAATGGAGTCTTAATTTACACTTCTGAAAGGATTTTATAACATACTTGCAAGTGACTAGCTAATATCATCAGATAAATGACTATTATTCTGTGAGCCATAGTTGCACGGTTTAACACTTGGGCTTAGTCATATCCTCTGATATTACATTTATTAATGGGAATGAGAAAGTTGACGTATTGTAGTATTATACATTTAGCTCTCTGCAATAGGTAGTACCAAACTACTTGCTTTAAGCCTTACATCTTCATCTTCTTTTAAGTCATCTTCTTAACGATATACCTGTTGGTAAGAACCTCTTTTAGTATGACCAGGATCCCTTAACACGTCAAACGCCTGGTGGAGATACTGCATGTTCTGTTTGAGCTTATCAAACCGCTTTTCATTGAAGTAGTTTAGAATAAAACTTACAAGTACGAGAGTCTTCCATAGAGAATTTAATCTAGCTGCATATTTTGTAATAACTAGAAGTCAACAGTGTATTTGTGCTATTAAAAGTGGCAAACAAGCATCTGGATAAACATAAATAAACTAAAAATGAGACTGTGTTATGAAGCACTTCATTCAACTAGCAAGGATTAAAATTCTCCCAAGGTTTAGGAAGAGTTACAACATACTTAGAGTCTAAGAATATGTTATGGTATTCTTGTCTATTGTTGCTTTTGTTCTTCAATGTCAAATTATTTTTGCAAATTAATTTGACTTTTACGCTTTCAATTTTATAAGTAAACATAATGTATTTGCGGTGAATGATTGTATACTATCCTGAAAAAATGGAAATCTATGTAGAGTACAATGATGGGCCAATGGTTGATATAAATCAGAATCCCTAATATTTAATTACTATACATTACATATTATTACTGATTTTACCTTAAAAATTACTCCTTTGCAAGAGCTCAGGCATTAAATAGCCCTTTTAAAATAGGAGTGCTAGAAGGCTATATATGTCATTGAAAAGGTGTTCTTTCTTTTGCATTTACTTTATAGTATCACCATTTTGTATCATGTTTCATTTTGGATTTTACCTACTAGAAGTAGTTTATGACATGACATGAGAGGTTATCGCTGTTAATAACCACCTATTTTGAGAACTTTTGAAAGCAATAACTTTATTGCCGTTGGGCTTAAGGGGAACACATGGATAATAATTTGGACAACATCTAGAAGATTCAAATTATATGCTTTTGTTTCAGTGAAATGTGCTGATTTTTCTTAATCTATTATTCTTCAGACCGTTATGGCCAGATGCCTGATAGCCTTGAATCAAAGCTTTTGCCATTTCAACGAGACGGCGTCAGGTATGTGATATTATTGACTTGCATGTGGTTTCTATTATCAGAGACATTTTAGTTTATGAATTTGTGATCTGTTGTTGCAGCCCAAATTATTTTTCTTATTGCCACTCAAGTACTTCGTGTTATTTGTTTCAGGTTTGTGTTGCAGCATGGAGGGCGTGTTCTTGTGGCTGATGAAATGGGTCTTGGAAAGACTATTCAGGTAAGATAGAGAAGACATCTTCTGTCCTTACACTCTGAACAATCACTTAATCAGTGACTGAGGTATCTGTAACTGTTACAAATTTCAGAGACAAGGGGCGATGTGACCTTGTTTACCATTTTAAAATAATGTTACTTTTTACGGTTGCAAGTTTATAATATGTATTTTAGTTGTGTAATTATGTGGTGTTAGACGCCTACCACGTTCCCAATTTTTAGGAGATAGTACTAGGAACTGTTGCGGAGGAGCATTGGAACTTATTCCCAGGAAATGAACAATTGTAGACCAGAAACATTTATATTTTCTGAGGATTTACTTTATAACCAAATTACCCCTACTCATTCATAGCCAACTGAAACATGATAAAGAAAGGCCTCAAAAATCCTTCTAGCTGAGTGATATAATATTTTGATGCACTTTGTGATCTTTGTCCTTGTCCATGATTAACAAAAAAACTTCTGATTTGGGCTGTCCTCATGCAAGCAATATATGAATTGTAATTTGTTTCTACATCGTTTTTTGTATAGAACTCTTTCTTATTGGCATAACTCTGTGAATATAGTTCCTTTGGTTCATGTAGCATTAATTTGTTGCTGTATAGTTTTTCTCTCAGATAATTGGGAATTTGGGATGAATGTTGTTGCTTTTTTAATTCTTTAGCCAATAGCATTTATAAATTTGTAGAATTTAGTTATCTTTCTCCTTCTTAGGCGTCCCATGGTGTTAAATTTTGATGTTTTTAATATCATATCTATATCTATATCTATACTTTATTTTAAAGCATAAGTATCCCCTACCACAATCGTTTCTCCACCCCATGATTCTAGTATCTCTTACAGTTTACACCTTTTACACCACATCCTCCCTTACACCAACATTGTCGGAAATCTATCAATCATTGTCAAAAACCGCCAAAAAAGAAATAAAAGAAAAACATGCAGTGATTATTCATCCCTGCCGCTTTGTACGTGTACCATGTTAGTTAAGATCATGGCTGCATATACTATGCATGTATATGGTAATCCAAAGGCTTGCACCTCATGCTCACAGAAGTTCAGAACTCCAGATTTTTTTCCCATCATTGGCTGTATGGAAACAGCTCTGCTTATTTCATTATTATCTGTTTAAATTATGTATAGGTGATTATGTAAGGTAGCTACACCCATATGCATTATGAACCTCATGTATTTCTTCATAAGGGTTTATAATGTTGAAGAACAACTTTCTAAAGTTTTAAGAGAATATATTGGAATCCTTTTTTCAATTGCTGTTCAAGCTCATAGTACAATACCGTAGAGACTGATTATGCGGAATTTTACCATTTACATTATCAACTCAGCTATTATCTTCTAGTAAATACTTCTAATTTCTAAAATGGCAGCTTCTCTAAAATTTTAATATCTGCCGTTCTTAAAGTATTTTAATTAGGTAGTATTGATATGTTAGATTTATTTTTTAGCTTATTCGTGTTTGCGTGCGGAGTTTCATTTCAAGAATAAAACAAGGAATGAAGTTCTTGTTGCTTACTCACATTATTTACCTGAGTATTGGGTAATTGAGTTCTTATTACTGTTAGAACTGAATAGATTATCATGCAACTGAATAGATGAACAACCAAAATATGCCGGTTTGAGAAATGTCCGACATATTTACCATTCAGCACATGTTTTCTAAACGCAATTCTTTATTTTTTTGGCAGGCTATTGCTGTAGCTGCCTGTGTTCGTGACTCATGGCCTGTTCTTGTTATTACTCCATCTTCGCTACGGCTTCAGTGGGCTTCTGTCAGTTTTCTCTTTTAATTTCTTGTTATCTGAGAACAAGAAGAGTTTCTCCTCATGCACTTACAAGTTATAGTTAACGCTTTACAGATGATTCAGCAGTGGCTAGACATCCCTGCATCAGATATACTTGTATGATATTTTCATCCTACTTACTTTTCCCTTTCACCTCATTAATTATACATTTATGAAAATTTTAAGCATGCCACCAACTGTTTTACCCAACTCCTAATGTTATTACATTGCATTTAAATTTCGTTTAAAATGATTATTGTCCGTTTTCTGGTCTTGGTCTTGTCTCGGAGTAAAATAATGTTATTACTTGTCAATTAGACCCAAGTTGTGGTCTTATGAAGCCAAAGTAAAGTAACTCCTTAGAACTATTACTCTTGAGATTGTAATCGAATTTTTAATTGTGATGGTTGATAGATAACTCAAATTGTGCTTTTATGGGACGGCCCATCCCTAGTAGAATGTAATCGGTCCTACTAGGGTAGACTAACCAGGATCCTGCAGATATTAAAGTGTCCTACAGGATACAGTGTCCAAGTACAAAGTCTACATATGGTCATAGAGTGCCATGTTACATAAAAAGTCATTCTTTAATTTCTAATATTTCTTGCCAATGTCCTTTGCAGGTGGTTTTGTCTGGTTATAGTGGTTCAAACAAGGGTGGTTTCACAATAATTCGATCGAATACCAAGGGAGATATACGTCTTGATGGGTTATTCAACATTGTCGCATATGATGCTGTGCCCAAGCTTCAAGGTGTTCTAGTGAATTCAGATTTTAAAGTAAGCCTCAGTAATAATTTGTATCTTATACATGCAAAAGTGTATTTTACACTTTACTCTGGAATTCCAGGACATGGTTATGCCATGATATAAATGCACGGCAATTGCTTGAGTTATATGTTTATGTATACCAAAAAGGATCATGTAGCCCATAACAATGTGGCTGTTGGGCGCATGTATGCAGTATGCAGTAATTGCATCTTTGTAGAATGTGACCTGTATTATGACTTTATGAGTCTGTTTCTGAAACTGATCAAACCACCATCAATTGACTTTATAATCTTTCTATATTCTGATACATATTCCTTCTGATCGATAGATATATTTCGCTAAAAAGTTAATAACCTGTGCATATCCATAAAAGCTTTGCTTTCCTTGTGATTCTGTTCATACGCAAGTTATTTGTTAGTATGCGTATTGTATTTAGGTTCTGAACGCAGGTGAACCACATTCTCATCACTTAGTATATTTATCATGAACAACTTGTGCATGTATTCTACTGTTTCATGCTTGGAATTTTTTTCCTTCGCAAGTTTTTGTTAATAGTCAGTAATTTATTTAGGTTGTAATTGCTGATGAGTCACACTTCTTAAAGAATGCCCAAGCAAAGCGAACGACCGCGTCTCTTCCCATATTGCAGGTCTCTCTCTGTCTTACATCTTTTGCTGCTACACATGTACACCCAGTGGCATGAACAATTTCTGGACTAGGATACTATCTAAAACTTAAAACACAGACATTAGTATAACAATTTATTTGAAATCATGATGTTAGTTGCTTAGTCATTTGGATATTTGAAATTGGATTATTAGTTGTTTGGTTATTTGAATTTGGCTTATTAGACGGTTGGGGAGATTTATAATTTATTCATGCACTTTAGCAGTTTATATTGATAAGGATAAATTGTATCAATAATAATCGTAAAGACATCTAATACACGTACACCCTGTCAGAAGTACATGTGATACATGCAGATCCTCATAAAAAATATGTATCTTACCACTCCTCATGTTGGATGGTACATATCAATAGTGCAAAATTTTGGGAATGAGTTGACTCTCGCAAAGAGGCTTGGTATGGATTTTTATTTGTTCGTGTACTCTGCCAACTAGACTAAAAGGTAGGATTGTAGGAAAACCTACAACCAAGTTGATTCTTTAAATGTAAACTTGCTGCAAGCATACAACAAAGAATGCTGACTATTTTATCTGATGTTTACATAACTGTTTTTTTTTTGGTAACTAATATCTAAGCATCAACCCATCAGCACTTGGTATCCATTTATAACTTGTGTCATTGTGTGAGCTCCCTTGGGAGTATTAACAAAACAAATTAGTCAACTGTACAAGTTGCCCATAAGAAAATGTGTCAGGAGCAGACACGTACACATCTGTTGACTCACATGCACCACACTCTTGCTTATGTGTTTATTATTTTCATTCAATGTAGAAAGCTCGATACTCAATATTGCTTACTGGAACTCCAGCTTTATCTCGACCGATTGAGCTATATAAACAGGTCATATATTAGTTCTAACATCCATATTATGTTTAGTAAATCTATTTTCTTCTCTAATCACTAGCTTAACCTTTGGATATTTTGACAGCTTGAAGCATTGTATCCTACTGTATATAAGAACGTTCATGAATATGGAAACCGATATTGCCAGGGTGTAAGATGGACTTCTTTTGCTAGTAACTTCTATTTTCATTAGAGTTTTTATCTCTCAGAAAGTTAATTGATTGAAGTTTACCCTGATACTTGTAATACTTTTCCAGGGTGTTTTTGGAATGTATCAAGGTGCAAGTAATCATGAAGAACTGCACAATTTAATAAAAGCAACTGTGATGATTCGAAGACTTAAAAAGGAGGTTCTCACTGAGCTGCCTGTGAAACGGAGGCAACAGGTACTCAATCTAACCATGTCCATACTGGGTGCATGTTACTCATATTTGTATACCTTAAAAATATGTAAGCCGGATCTTTATATGCCTTCTCTCTAGTATTTAAAGTCAAAGATATTATCAATGGGCTACTTTCATATGAACTCCTTTGTTATATATTTTGATTATGAGCTGGAGGAGTGGTTATCTTAATGTATACTTTTTCTGGTTTCCAGGTTTTCTTGGACTTGGCAGACAAGGATATGAAGCAAATCAATGCTTTATTCTGTGAGGTATTACAACTTTTTCTGGTTTCCGATTTTGGACATGATGGGCAATTTACTATCCTATAGTAAATTGCTTATGTGATGTTATTTTGGTACTTAGACTGTGGATTTGCACGCCAGACAGTTATATACTATTGCAAATTGGGAATTTGTTAATATCCTACTGGTTAGTAATATTTTTTGACACGCAGTTGGAGGTAATCAAATGCAAAATTAAGGCCGGCAAGTCCCAAGAAGAAGTGGATTCTCTTAAGCTTAAAGAGAAGAACATCATAAATAAGGTGCACACGCAACTTTTATGGTAGTTTTTAATCTGCTGTTCTCTGTTTATATGTACATATGCATATTATCATCATATAGCTTGATGGCGAAAGTCATTTGAAATTTTTACGAACCATATATATCTATAAGAAGCAGAGGAAAAAAACACTAGTCAAAGCATGTTGAATGCTTTGAAAGATGCATCCAGGATGAGAAAGGTGGAGGGTTACTTTGTGTAGGTATAAGGAGGGTTAATTTCTGTTTAAGACTAATATATATGTATGTATAAGAAAGGTGAAGGGTTACTTCGTGTTCAAAGGTGAAGATTATAAAGTTAGGAAAGTTTGAAGCTATTTTGTGCTTTTGACATAATTAAGGTTATGCTTAAGGTGTTGAAAAATATTTACTCTAATGGCAATCTTCAAAGACAATAGCCTACCGGATAATTTTGGGGTTGAACAATGTTTATCGCAATCAAGCTTAGAACCATACCATGCACACATGGAAGTGAATTTTCATACATATTGTCAAGAACTAAAGTTCAAGCTCCTATCATGGAGATCAACTCTTATATCTAGTACCTACATCAGTTGCTGACTGTTGAGTAGAAAATTTTAAGAAAATGTGCCTAAAAAAACTGAAGTGATTTATGAATGTATGAGTTATATGATGAGAGAAAGATTACAAAAGGAAACTTTGTGTCATATGCTATTTGTACATAGTATCCTGTTAATCTCTTGATCACAATAGAATTCTGGTGAGAACTGGCCACAAGCTCTAATCATTTTGTCATCTCTTGATCAGATTGAGTTTTGAGATGACATCTATGAGGAAGTGTTAGTTGTATGGTGTCTACTATCTGTATATAAGATCTTGTAGTTGTTAGGACATAGCTGGATTTAAGTTATGTCACTGAGGTGGATTTTAGAAGTAAATTAAAACTTTTGATATGTATGATACAAACTAACGTGAATGTGATTTAAACCAAGTGGTGTTGTTTTTCGGAGAGAAGCCAATTTGAGGTAACTATAACTGAATTATAAAGTTAGATGTGGTGACTATAAATCAAAGAAAGTCTGGTAGTTCTAGGGTGTAAAAGATGACTATTCTTGTAGTCAACCCAATTTATTATATAGTTATTTCAAGGAATATTTTTAATATCTAGAATTAAGATAATTCAAGATTTGTTGAAAGTCGGTACCACTGTCACCCTCTATATGTGTTACCAAAAAAATGAATTTAATAGGTTGAACATTCAATTAAAATCTACTCTATCCAGTAGCCTGTTATAAGATAGTATCACAAACAGAAAAGTGGTTTCAAAAACAGACAACAAGCTTAAGTCACTCAAGAACGATTAACCAAATTGTTTTTTTAAGGGTCTATATTTTTAAATGAGAAACATGCTAACTAAAAATCTATCAAGATATGAAGGTTAAGAAAATTGACTGGAAAAGAAGCATCAATGTTTAGTTAGGGCAAACCACCTCCTAGTGATAGTTACAATTACTGGATGATCCTTATAATACATGGATATATGTTCTTCATCCATATATGTCATATGCTCTTATCATTTTATCTGTATATTAATTTTCTTCTCATTGCAAGTTTCTTTATTGTCTATTTTATTAATGCTGTTTTGGACCAGATTTACTTCGAGTCTGCAGAAGCCAAAATCCCTGCTGTTCTGGATTACCTGGGGACTGTCATCGAGGTACGTATCATTTTTGAAGGTGTAGGCATGCAGGCTGTAACATCCTACTTGTGCAATCTTTGGTCCTTAACCATAAATATGTCATAGCTGCTAAGCACCCAAAACAGTGCTCTTGAGGCAATATTCTCAATCCTCAAGTCAGATCTCTTAGCATGCATCCTAACCTTGGGTTGATTATATGTACGATACATCGAAGTCAAGAAAATCAAGTAGATAAATTTGAATATCAAGTGGTAATGGATGTGAGCCTATAATCTTGTGATATGTTTTAGGCAGCAGGTTTTTTTCTTGTTAAAAAGTGAACTTTATGTGTTTATGTGATCTTCACCCATGGCCAGTATCTAAACTATAAGTATTCGCCTTGGCCATCTCCAATCAATGAGATAAAGCTTCTGAACAATACTTGCATCCAGACTTGTCCAGAATCTGTACTTTTGGATTATGAACGTGTTTCCATAACCAATTTTATAAGCCTTTCCATTTTCCTCTCAAAGTTCTACAGGTTGTTGCTTCTTGTTTATTAAGCTTCACATTCTGATCCACCTAACTGCGTTAGTGTCAACCTCAACTAAAATACCCATTATATGAATATGATGAGAGTTAACCACTTAGGGGTGGCCTAGTGGTAAGAGCTTGTAGTAACTATTGAGAGGTCTCAAGTTCAATTCTTGCTAGGTGCGTTGCCACGCCCTGAAAAGGAGAGGGCTTTACCCGGTTTGAGTCTCTGGCAGCGGGCTCAAATCCCGTGGATTAGTCAACCAAAAGGTCGGAATCATGGATACCCAAAAAAAAAATAAAAAATATGAGAGTTAGTCTGTTATAAATGAAACTGTGATTGTGAATCACTCATATGTGGAACTTTTATACTAATGTGGATTGTGGCCTGTACAGAGAACGTCTTTTTTTTTTTTTTTTTTTTTTTATTATTATTATTATTATTATTATTATTATTATTATTATTATTATTATTATTATTATTATTATTATTATTATTATTATTATTATTATTATTATTATTATTATTATTATTATTATTATTATTATTATTATTATTATTATTATTATTATTATTATTATTATTATTATTATTATTATTATTATTATTATTATTATTATTATTATTATTATTATTATTATTATTATTATTATTATTATTATTATTATTATTATTATTATTATTATTATTATTATTATTATTATTATTATTATTATTATTATTATTATTATTATTATTATTATTATTATTATTATTATTATTATTATTATTATTATTATTATTATTATTATTATTATTATTATTATTATTATTATTATTATTATTATTATTATTATTATTATTATTATTATTATTATTATTATTATTATTATTATTATTATTATTATTATTATTATTATTATTATTATTATTATTATTATTATTATTATTATTATTATTATTATTATTATTATTATTATTATTATTATTATTATTATTATTATTATTATTATTATTATTATTATTATTATTATTATTATTATTATTATTATTATTATTATTATTATTATTATTATTATTATTATTATTATTATTATTATTATTATTATTATTATTATTATTATTATTATTATTATTATTATTATTATTATTATTATTATTATTATTATTATTATTATTTTTATTTTTATTTTTATTTTTATTTTTATTTATTTTTTTATTTTATTTTATTTTTTTTTAAATGACTGTCAGTTTGGTAATTCACAACTTGTGTGTTATTAGTTTTTTAATTTCTTTCCAACAACTATGAAGACCAGTAACACGATAGACAGTAGCTTCTGAAGTTGTTCCTCAATAATGACTTCAATTTCATAAGTCATCTTGCAACTATCTACCACATGCTTGCAAACATTATTCTGAACTTCATAATTCTTATGTTCACTGTGGTAACTCTCTTGTGGTGCAGGCAGGGTGCAAGTTTATTGTGTTCGCTCATCATCAGTCAATGATTGATTCAATACATCAATTTCTTCTTGTAAGATGATTTAGATTTATATAGATTTTTCAAACATCAGATTCTTAATTACCTTGGTCTAATTTCCAGAAAAAGAAGGTTGGCTGTATTCGGATAGATGGTGGTACTCCAGCAGGATCAAGGCAATCACTGGTTACAGATTTTCAGGAAAAAGATGCTATTAAAGCAGCAGTGGTATTACAGTTTTCCCTCTATATTATGATTTCTTTTTGAGAATTTAGACTTGTTGCCTAATTATGGGAAAATGTCTCCACTTGTCATTTACCTTTTTAGCTATCTATCAAAGCTGGTGGTGTTGGGTTGACGTTAACTGTTGCAAGCACAGTAATATTTGCTGAACTTTCTTGGACTCCAGGCGACATTATTCAAGCGGAAGATCGTGCTCACAGAATTGGCCAGGTACAAAGAATGCTCTTATGAAATAAGACTGTCATGCAAGTCCTTCCATTAAGGTGGAGTTTGGCTTACAGTTAGGAATCACTAGGATATGGGTTTATAAAAGAGGGGAGCTGATATGGACTTCTAAACCCAACACCTCATGTTGGTATGGAGGATTTACAATTTTATAGATATTAACCCAAACTAGTTTGCTCTAACCCATTTCCAGCATAGTTTTAATGGCAAAATCGTCTTATTATTTCGTGATGTGCCTGTTTATTGGTTATAAATTTGCAATCGTTATTCAGGTGTCATCTGTGAATGTATACTATCTCTTAGCGAATGACACAGTTGATGACATTATATGGTATGTCCAGATTTATCATACTTTTAGGTATTATAGCACGGGGTCCATCAAGTAATCAAGATAATCTGATGTTTTCTTTCAGGGATGTGGTGCAAAGCAAGTTAGAAAATCTGGGACAGGTTTTTCCTCCTCTCTTTCATGTTGTTTTGTTCATTAAAAATTGTGCTGTTTAAGCTGACTTATAGTCATATTACTGTATAGATGCTGGATGGGCACGAGAATTCACTTGAAGTTTCATCTACCCTGTTAAACCAACCAAGAAGCAGCCCTTCGAAGCAGAAAACACTGGACTCATTTATGCGTTGTAATACACCTAACCCGGAAGCAGCCCTGTTAAACCAACCAAGAAGCAGCCCTGCGAAGCAGAAAACATTGGACTCATTTATGAAGCGTTGTAATACACCCAACCCGGAACACGAGTCTAACCCCAAACATCCCAGACATTGATTGCTTGTTAATGCATGGGATAAAAGCAAGACATGCTTGCACAGCTGACTTAGGAACGGTGGATATTATAGGCCATATTATGTATTTTAGTGTTGGAACAGATTCTGAGGTTATCAGGTATGTTTAACAGGCGGTGTGAAGTGTATATAATTCTCTGGAAGATCCCACACACATATATCATCTTGATATTTTTTGTTATTTTCATGTTCGTCATTAATAATTGTACTAGTTGGAACAAATGTTTAAAAAATGACGAAAAGACAAGGCATAATGCAAGGGCTCCTAATATAAGCTAAATACCCATAAAGAACTAAATTCTAGGGTTTGATAGACAGGTGCGGGACTATATGGTTAACTGCACTCTCTCCAGTCAAGTTGGTATACCCTATTCGCAATTTAACATTAGTTTCCCTATTTACTGCCACTTGTGTAACCTTTTAGTTGCTTTTATGGGATGTCAAAAAAGCACGTAAGCTTAAACAGCCCATGGCCCAATTTTAAAAATGGCTAGAGTTGAAGAATTACTACACTCATGCGATGACTTTTAGCGACTGTAAAATAGTCTCAATATTTAGTGATCTATAAAAACCCCACGTGTAATTAGAGGCCTTAAATGAATGTATTGAAAGAGTTAGCCAAAGACTAATTATTCTGCGAACGCATTAGTTAGATACGAGGAGAGATTGTAGCCCAGTGATACCACGGAACACCCTCTAATATAACTTCGGAACAGCAACAATCTAAACGTACAAGCATTCATATCCAAATAGTCCAATAGCACTAAAATTGGTAAAAGGAATACTGAATATGCTTGTACGCTATTCTGCTTATGCTGCTCATGAAAATGACGTGAATGGAACAATAATGTTGAATAGGGAACATGTTCCTTAAGCTCAAGTCGACACTTTTGACTAGCACTTGTAGGCTTAAACTTATTAAAAATCACAGAACATAAAAAAAATCACAGAACATAAAAACAAAAAAGTGTAATGTGAAATAAAACTTAGCTTGGTTAACCATTTAATAATTTTAGTATGTTATGTTTAAAGAGTCAAATGTCTATGAAATCGACTTTTACTTGCTCGCTAATAAAATATAGAACTTAAAAATATTTGCAACTTGCTCTATATATTTCACATATAATCAATAAACCGAAGACCAACTGTATCTACAATATTGACTAACCAATAAAAATTGTCTGGACCTAAACCAAAGGAATCCAATCGATACTAAATTTACAATTCGAATAGATCACATCTCATATGTTTGAACGTCTATATGTGGATCAAACACTCGACAAGGCCGGTACCATGACAGAATATGATCTCTGACCCTCGCCAAGGAAGTTGGCCACAATTGTATCAACATCCTCTAGACCAACCCCGGTGCACAAAGGATTCGCCATCGCACCATCCTCACTACGTACTCTCACATTTGGACCCTCCTTACACTTTCCCATACATTTGCAACCTACAACTGCTAGGTCCTCTCCGACTGCCTTTTGAAAATTCTCCATCAACATTGGGGCTCCGGATTTCTTGCACTTTCCTCCCATACAAACCTCGATCTTCTTGCAACCTTCTTCAACCAAAGTAAGATCCTTCAACATTGTGTTCTCGATTACTTTGTTTTCCACTTTTTCAGATATTTGAACAGGAATGGTCACTGGAAGAGCCAAAGATAATGGTGTTTCTTGACAAGTATTTGAGGTTTTTGCGGTTTTTAGTTGCTTCATATTCATGACATTATCACAATCGGATTCTGAGGAAGATGAACTCTCGGATGAGGATGATTCCTTGGACTCCATCATCATCATCTTGGCAGCTTTCTTTTTCGCCTTTTCTTCTTTCTTAATCCTCTTTGATTCCATCTTCTCTGCTTTTAGCTTTTGTAATTGTGCAACTAACACATCTGTTGCTTCCTGCATAATCATCCATATTCACCATTAATCACACTGATTTAATTGAAGGGAATGAAGACATGCACTAAAGTCACTAGTTATATATTTTTTAATGACAAAAAATTTGAAATCAATATTGGTGACCAAAGTAAATCTACGAAAAAATCAGCCAAACTTGTCATACCCAATATTATGAAATTGACCACTAGATTTGACATATACATCACATATTCAAGTAGCTTTTGACCTCTATAAACTATAAAGTCCTATACTCCTATTTCTATTCAATAATGATTGAATCTTGTATTCATATATAAATATAATCTCAATAGCTTATTCGTAAATACTTTTTTGTACTGCAACTAACTATCACACGATATATACAGCTTCTCATGCAATAAGAGATACCACACAAGCCCTTTTGTAGTATTACTTTGATACTAATTAAACCTCAAATCTACCCTTTGGTAGCTAATCTAAATTTCAGCATCTATGTTGTGACAAACTAATCAGTTAAAGATCAAAGACATAATAAGTACTTAAACATAAAACCAAACATACCGAAATCATCTGTCCTTTAAGTTTCTGATCCAACTCAATCTCCCCATCAACACTCAAACCAAACCCCATCTCAGAAAACATCCCCAAATTCTTAGACAAACCCTTTAACAACTTCATCTTCTTCTTTAACTCCTTCTTTTCTTCCTTAACCTTAACCTCCATCCTAGTAGTACCACCATTATAATACTCCACATGACTCTTATCACTAAACCCAACACAACATCTTACACGTGTCCGACAAAACATCCCCCTATGTTGTTGTTTCAAACCATGCACACCACAATCCTTAAAACATGGTACCTGACCCAACACAGCTCCTGTCACCTCCATATATTTTTGTAACTAAAAAAACTGGATTTTCGCTAAAGGGTAATTTGTTAGATTAAAATGTAAAGAATTTGTATATATTTAAAGCGGTGGGTTGGTTTTTTTTATATATATATTTTTTGGTTGCGTGGAAGTATGATTATCATGAGGAATGCTTCTTTTTGTTGGAGCGCTATTTTAAATATGGTTCGTTGGATTTGTTTTTCTTTTTATAAATATTGTTTTTGCACCGTTTGATATGACGTGGCATGCATGCGAGTTTAGCACTCGTTCGCGCGCGATGGTTAGGAGTTTGACATGCTTTTATGTGTTTTTGACGTACGCTTTTGTTTCATCTTTGCCGTTGGATTAGGGGATGCTTTATGATTGCTTATGTGGATTGACACGTAGATTGCTGACTTGGCATTCTCTTTCTTTTTTTCCTTCTCTTTTGGAAATTGTCAGTTTTTTTAGTCAATTTTGTTGCACTTTATCCGCGTTTCTATCGCGAATTTTTTGAGTGAAGATAATTCGTAATTTGACTCAATTTTGGTTGTGTATATTTATGGCACATCATCAAACTCAGGTGTAGAGAACTTTCTCAAATTAAACGTATAAAAATATCCCACATCATATATCTCACAAAAACAAAAAAGAAATAAAAGAGCATACCACTAAACCAGTTAAAAGTTGTAGGTGGGTGCGCAGTTAAGAAGGTGTGTAAACGGGATCACGTGTGGTGGTGATGCATCACCTGCCATTACGCTCATTCTTACATCATTCTACAAAGTGAAACATGCTAGTAAAGTAAAGGCTTGTTTGTTTAATTTTTTTGTTATGTCATATATAATTAAGAGATGATTTAATGCAGAAAACATGAGTTTTAATATTTAATATTTTGTCATCTTTTTCTATTAAGTTACAAACAAACAGTTTTCATATGACTTAATTAATTTAATTTTTTTTTCTTCATATTAAGTCAATTAAGTTGAAATCAAACATCCTCTAAGTGACACTAATTTTGACTCCATGTGACCTAATATTTAAACAAATCGTATGATATTAAAATAAATAAAAATGTTTTATATAGTTTATTATTATTTTTACAATAACTTATTATTAATTAAATAAAAACATTAATTTGTTTGTTGACCATAAAACTGGCATTCTACAAAAGAAAAAAAAAATAGAAAAGAGAAAATCAGTAATGCTTTTTTAGTAAAGAAGTTTGATCGAATTTACTACTATATTTACATAAAATGATTTTTTTTAAGTCAATTAATTAGTTAAACGTAAAATTGTCATTCAAAAAACATAAAATAAAAAAGAGAAAAAGGAGAAAGCAGTAAAGTTAGTAATCATTATTTTTTTTTCCTTAAACGATATAGTTTTGGTCATTGGACAATATTTTTAGACAGAAAACAATTAAAGTGATAAATAAATAAAGAAAAATGATACATGGACTTAGGCTATGTTTGGCACAGAGCTTTTTGGAGTTTTTTTTAATGCGATGAGCGGTGAGCAATAAGCTTTTTGATTTTTAATGTTCATTTGGCAAAAGAGCAGTGAGATTTGCTATTTTTTAGGAAGCTCATTTTTCCAATGCTTCTTTAAAAAGCTGTGAGCGGTAAGCAGTGAGCTATACCTACATCTCACAGCTCACTGCTACTACTCACAGCTAATTTTGTCAAACATATCTTTAATTATGGACCTAAAAACACGTGTTATTACCCTAATGGCTGCAGACAGCGACCCACTTATTTTACAACCCATCATGATCATGTCACATGTTTTTAGATCTACAATTAGATTCATGTATCATTTCTCGTAAATAAATAATGACTTCCTTCTTGCGAATTGGTTGAACATCCAAGTTTTACATATCAAACAAACCATCTGAATAAAACTTTAGTTACACGCGACCTATATTACCTAGGAGGATGATCAAATAAAAAGTTGATTGCCTCTTAAAAAGTCTGACAAATTACAGATGTTGACATGTGTTACTTCTTGTTTGTTTTGGACAAAGTATTGATAAAAGGTGCATTTTGATATACATTTTCTATTGATAAATTATTTGTGTAGATGAACATTTTGGCAATATATTGATAAACATTTTGTATTTATGAACACATAATCACATATTAATGAGCATAATAAAAGATGGTGAATATCCCACACATTTTTTTGTATTATTTTATGAACATAATAAACACACTTTTCTTTTTTATGAATAATTTTGTTTCATCAACTTTCACTGATTGACAACTTTCTTGATAAATATTCATTGATGGAAATTAACTTGATGAATAGTTTTTTTTTCCTCCACATCTTTTGACGAACAACTTCTTTGTTGAATTTTTTTTGATAAACTAATGACCGAATGAACAATTGCAAAGTAACACTCTGTTCATGAGTTTTTTTTTTTTTTTTGAAAGAAAAGAAGAGAAGTGGAGAGGAAATTAAAAAATAATCATGTTCCCGAGATTTTTTTGGAGAGAAGAGAAGAGAAGAGGGAAGTAAATTATGCCAAATTCCCCCTCCTAATCTTCTTCCTAAATTGAGAGGATTTAGAGAGAAGTGGAATTTTAGGCTTAATATGGTACCATCTCTTCTCTCTTCTTTCCAACTTGGGAAACACAACTAAAAATCAAAACTTTTCCATCTTCTCTTCTTTGTAGGATTTTAGAATGAATCGTATATATCTGTTATTCATCATCAAACGTGGTGTATAAACCCATTACAAGAATATTCTAGACCTCAGGCTTTAGCCCATACACATATTACATGGACTCTCTAATAGATAAATACTACGACTAACACTCCCCCGCAGTTAGAGCGGGAGGTGACCGGACACTCAAACTGGACCTAAATTCCTGAAACAAAGCATAAGGTAACCCCTTTGTGAAAATATCAGCATACTGATAACAGGACGGAACATGAAGCACTCTAACTTGACCAGCAGCAACCAAATCCCTCACAAAATGTATATCAATCTCTATATGCTTCGTACGTTGATGCTGAATCGGATTAGATGATAAGTAAACGGCACTAACATATCACAGTAAACCAGCGTAGCAGAAGACAAAGGTGTATGTAACTCACGTAAAAGATTTCGCAACCAACAAGTCTCAGCAACAGCATTTGCAACCCCACGATATTCTGCCTCAACACTAGAACGAGAAAGTGTCGGTTGACGCTTAGAGGACCAGGAGAGAAGATTGTTTCCCAGAAAAACACAATAGCCAGAAGTTGATCTCCGAGTAGTAGGGCATCCAGCCCAATCAGCATCAGAATAAGCAACCAATGAAGAAGTTGATGAAGAAAACAACTGTAAACCATAGTCTAATGTACCTCGAACATACCGCAATATCCGTTTAAGAGATGTTAAGTGAGGCTCCCGAGGATCATGCATGAAAAGAAACACTTGTTGTACTGCATAGGAAATATCAGGTCTAGTAAAAGTAAGATACTGTAGAGAACCAGCAAGACTCCGGTATAACTTAGGATCAGAAACAGGATCACCATCAGCACCCAATTTAGACTCTGTGTCAACAGGAGTCCGAGAAGGGTTACAACCAACCATATGAGCACGCTCCAATATCTCCATAGCATATTTACGCTGGGATAAAAACATCCCGGAAGAATCACGTGTAACTGAAACACCCAAGAAATAATTAAGAACACCCAAATCTGTCATAGCAAACTCCTTATGTAAAGAAGCAATTATCTGCTGTAATAAACCATCAGACGAAGCAGAGAGCATAATATCATCCACATAGAGCAACAAAAATGCAGTATCATCACCCTGTTTATAAATAAATAACGAGGAGTCACAACGACTAGGAGAAAAGCCAACAGTAGTGATGTAATTTGCAAAGCGCTGAAACCAGGCCCTAGGAGCCTGCTTAAGACCATACAGTGAACGCTGCAATAAACAAACATAATCAGGATGAACATGATCACGAAACCCAGGTGGCTGATACATATAAACTGTTTCTGCCAAATCCCCATGTAAAAAAGAATTCTTGACATCCAGCTGATGGACTGGCCAATGTCGAGAAATAGCTAAACTAAGAACCGTCCGAATAGTACCAGGTTTAACAACTGGGCTAAAAGTCTCATATACATCCACACCCTCTATCTGATTACTACCATTGGCTACAAGACGAGCCTTGTATCGACTAAGAGTGCCATCTGCTAAAAACTTGTGACGAAATAGCCACATACTACGAATAACATTCGCATCTGGAGGTTTTGGTACAAGAATCTAAGTTTTGTTTTTAATAAGTGCATCATGTTCATCACACATAGCATTTTGCCAGTTAGGATTACGAAACGCATCACTATGAGACCGAGGTAACGGAGAAATCGTAGACACATGACCAACATAACGAAAATTGGGACGAGTAATCCCGACACGAGCACGTGTGACCATGGGGTGAATCAAACCAATGGGCTGTGGAATTGGTGGATCAGGTGTCTGTGGTGTTTGTGGGGTTTGTGGCATTTGTGGATGAGTAGTCTGTGGCGTTTGTGGGGTTTGTGGCATTGGTGTAGGTGCAGGTGATGGACTAAGAGGCTCAACAGTTGCATCGGGTGTAGGGAGATTGGGTGTATAGGTGGGAGATAATCTTAGAGTATTAGAAATGACATTAAACGAGTCATCCAAAAATTCATAAGAAGAACTGACAGTGGGAGTAGTGGTATGGGAAGACTTTGTGGCAAACGGGAAAACAGTTTCATCAAAGATAACATGTCGTGAAAGAATAATTTTATTGGTGTTCAAATCTAAACAACGATAACCACGATGATTTGTGGCATGACCTAGGAAAAGAGAAGGTGTGGCCCGAGCACCAAGTTTGTTATTAGTATCAATATGAGGATAACAAAGACACCCAAAGGTACGCAAAAGAGTATAGTCAGGTGTTAACCCAAAAAGACGAGTAAAGGGAACTTCATTGTCAATGGCACGTGATGGTAATATATTTAAAAGATAAACAACCATATTAAGAGCCTCAGTCCAATAATTAGGAGGAAGATGTGCTTGAAATAACAAAGTACGAATAAGGTTATTGATAGTTCGAATCATCCTCTCAAATTTGCCATTTTGTTGAGAGGTACGAGGACAAGAAAACCTAAATTGAATCCCATTATCAGAAAAGAGCTTATGAAAAGCTTGGTTATCAAATTCCCCACCATGGTCACACTGAAAAGACTTAATGTCACACTTAAATTGATTGCGAACAAAGCTACGAAACAAAGTAAATTTAGACAAAACATCAGATTTATGAACTAAAGGATAAACCCAAACAAACTGAGAATAATGATCCAAAAATAAGACATAATATTTGAAACCGGAAAGACTCGGAATTGGGGAAGTCCACAAGTCCGAGTGTACAATATCAAATGACGAATGAACTAAACTATTAGAACTAACAAATGGAAGTTTCACGTGTTTGCCAAGCTGACAAGCATGACAAAGGACGGGAGACTTCTCTTTATGACACGAAATAGAACTACTTGAAAGGACACGACGTAGCACTTCACTTCCTGGATGTCCAAGACGTTGATGCCACGTATACTGACTCGCTAGAAAAGCATGCGGAATGGTGGAAGGTTGAGTGACTGGATAAAGGTCTCCATTGCTATCACAGCGGAGCAGCACCCGACGCGTTTGAAACTCCTTAACAGAAAAACCAAAAGGGTCAAACTCAACTGTACAATAATTATCACGGACAAATTGACGAACAAAGATCAAATTTTTTACAATATTAGGAGTAATTAAAACATTATTTAAATGAAGAGGACGTGAAGGAGTTGGCAAAATGCTATGGCCAGAGTTAATGACAGGAATAGAATGCCCATCACCAACCGAAACAGAGGGATAAATGCACGAATTAAAAACATCATTTAGACAATTGATATCATCATTAATATGAGAGGACGCACCAGTATCCATATTCCAATTACCATCAGTGGGGGCTTGAAGAGTCTCAGTAGTGAAAGCATGAGGTAAAAGGGTTTCTTGACCCTGCTGTGAACCATGCACATTAGTAGTACCAGGCTGCGAACCCCCTATCAAAGGATACTGAACCCCTGAAAAAATACCCCCCTGTTGGGAACATGCTGCCACAAATAAACCCCCCTGAGAAGGGACCCCCTGCTGCGTAGAACCCCCTGAATGAGTGCACCCTGGTGTTGAACCCCCTGGAATACTACACTGAACCCCCGGACCTGCTGCCATGACCTGTCCGCCGTGTGAACCCCATGACCTGCTGCCATGACCTGTCCGCCATGTGAACTGACCCCCTGCCAAGATGGACCCCCTGGTGAAACAACCCCCTGCCAAGATGACCCCCCCCATATTGGGCTGAGAATAACCAGCGTGGGCATGGACACCAAATACAGGAGGAGAAGAATTGACATAACACGCCAATGGTTGTGACTGGCCACATGAAACATTAGCATTAGCTTGAGAGAATTTAGAGTCACCTCCATTCACAGTTCCTTGAATGCCCATTTTTGCTAAAAGAGATTGAAGAGTCACTAATCCATTTGAGGATAAGGAGGTACATGTGGGAACAGTTACAGTAGGGTGCTTAGAAGGATTATTATGAATGCCATCATGTAAAAACCTACAATGCACACCAAACCGACAATGTCCTTGAGCAAAAAGAAAACAAGGTTTGTGCACCTTTTCATTAGAATTATTGGTACGCCACATATTAGAAGGCGAGTTAGCCAATAAAACCATTGGTGATGAAGAGCTAGAATCAACAAGAGTATCTAGTCCACGAGTTTTTAATCGCATCTCCTCCGTTGTAAGCATAGATTGCACCGTGTTAAGATCCGGAAAAACTTCACGATGAGCAATGATGGTTGAAACACCATCATACTTTGCGGGCAACCCTTCCAAGGCAAAAGTAACAATGTCATCATTGATAATAGGAGAACCCAAACTTGATAATATAGTAGCCATGTTTTCAATCTTCCAAAAGTAAGCATCAATACTTAAGTCCCCAAGTTTAATAGCACGTAGTTCGGCCTTCAATGCAATAGAGCGAGAGCGCTTATTGTCATTAAAGATCGAGGCTAGCATGTCCCATGCCTCCTTGGCCGTTTGAGGATCCGCATTAACAAGACGTTGTTGAAGCGTTGGAGACAAGGTAATGAAGATCCAAGAGAGAACAATTGTGTCAATCTTTAACCATTCGGCATCGGGAGGTGATGGTGGAGTACTTGAAGTTGTAGCATCCGAGGTCTTGCCTAGTAAGTGATCCAAGATGGAATGGCCTTGGCATATATGTTTGAGAAAATAGGTCCAAGATGAATAATTCATCTCCTCAACATCTAATTTGACAGGAACAAGAGTGGGAATATTGGTAATGGTCATAAGTTTATCAGAAAGAAGGATAACTTGAGATGGGGGTGGAGTATCTGACATGATGTGGCTCGACAGAAAAAAATAAAAATAAAACTAAGGTTTGAGGGAACTGTAGAGCGTGAGGTGAAACATGAACAATGAACCAGGTTTAGGGCTTGGAACATAACAGTAACGTGCAAAAGAAAAACCACAAAAGTAGTAGTCGACTGGTTATCAAAGTGGAACCAACGATCGACTAGAAAACAACACCAATCTTTAGGTCGACTGACTATCAAACGGAAGCCAACAATCGACTGAATTAAACTAGAAAAAAATAATTAGGGTTTGTGAAGGATCGATGTTGATGGCTGTGATACCATGTAGGATTTTAGAATGAATCGTATATATCTGTTATTCATCATCAAACGTGGTATATAAACCCATTACAAGAATATTCTAGACCTCGGGCTTTAGCCCATACACATATTACATGGACTCTCTAATAGATAAATACTACGACTAACATTCTTTTCTCTCTTTTTTATCCCCTCCATTTCTCTTATTTCCATTTTACACTCGGGAACATGGCATAAAAGTTTTGCTTATCAGAATGTTTATTTTATTTTTTTTAATCAAAATATTAAAGCTTTTGAATTACTAAAACATTTATATTCCAATGAAAAATTTTAAACTCTAAAATCATAAAATTGCTTCATTGATATATTTCATTGAACACCTTATGGGTGTTTTCATAAACTCGTGATTTATTTTTGAAATTTTATAAGAAAAACTTGAAAAAAAAAAAAAAAAAAAAAATGAAGAATTGATGTTAGTTTAGGGTTTATATATCAATATTTGTTATACTAATTGCGGTTCACATCAAATTTAATGAAACCCTACTTTTGATGAAATTTGAATTTTTGAAAATGGTTGTAATTTGTAGAGATTGCAAGAATATACGGTTAAATTGAATAGATATCATTTTTTTTTTTTTTTTGAATGATTTTTTAAATTAAAATTGGAGTAAAGATTTAGGTAAGTTGTGAAAAATAAAAATTAAAATTGACACTATGAGAATGAAATGGGCAAAAAGTGAAACACGTGTTGGGTTAAGAGTGTCTTTTAAACTTTTAAGATAATGATTTTTAATGTTATAAATAACGTGAGACGTAAAATGACGCCATAACCAAACGTCACACAAACTAAACTTGACTAGGCTATTAACTGATATGGTATTGTTCAACTCATACTAGTAATTTTCTTAGTTTTACATAATTCTATTCCGCTGTAAAAGTTATTATTGTTTTTGTATATAATAATGATAATACTCCATTTAACTAAAAGAAGAAGGATTACCGGATCATATGCCTAGAGGAATTGATTTGCACACTTTGAAGATTGATTGAGACACTTCATTTATGAATTAAATACTTGTACGATATTAAATATTCTGCTTCAACTGATTGTACCTTGAGTGTGCAAATAATTTTTTGAATTGTGCAAATCATTAACCTTTGCATAGACTTGGTTTGATCAAATTATGATAAAACCTTTTACGTTTATTATTGGTGTGTAAGAATAATTATATTTAACCACTTAAGGGTGACCTAGTTGCAAAAGGCTTATGACTATCACTCTAAAATGTGTGAGGTCTCAAGTTCAATTTCTGCTAGGTGCAAACAAACTTAAGTGGCCAAGCTAACTTCCTGAGAAACAAAAGGCGTTATCTGGTTTGAGTCTATGTGACGGTAGGTTCAAACCCCGTGAATTAATTGGCCAAAAAAGTCGAAAATCATGGTTATAATAATAATAATAATAATAATAATAATAATAATAATTCAATGGGTGTTTTATACAAATTTTGCAAACGGAGATCCTTTAAACATGATATTCCTAGCATATTCTCTGTTTTATGCTATATAATAATGGCACTAGTTGTCGGTAGGACTTTAGACATAGTGAAGAGGTGCGACGGTGAGTGTATATAAATCATTATCGACATCAACCAAGTGGCATTGAATTCTTTTTTAACATCTTGTCCATGTGATACAAAATGGATCTAGCGCACATACATTTTGACCTTATTTTAGTCAAAGTTATTGTGATGGTCACCTCCGAAATTTTTTATGCATAATACATGCACGTTACTTCATTCGTTCTAATTTATTTATTCACTTTTGACTTTTAAAGTCTTTCTTTTACAACTTTAACTTTAAATATTATCTTTTGTGTTATATAATACTTGATGCAAAATATATAAATCGATTTGGTTTTAAATGTATTTTCATTGGATATAATTTTCATCAAATATTATATAACACAAATAAAAAAAAGTTTAAAGTCAAATTTAAAAAAGAAAAACTAAAAAAGTCATAGGTTTTTATCAGTT
Source organism: Artemisia argyi (assembly GCA_030686995.1). NCBI lineage: Eukaryota > Viridiplantae > Streptophyta > Magnoliopsida > Asterales > Asteraceae > Artemisia > Artemisia argyi. Next base: position 62,028,512 of record CM060700.1, read on the forward strand.
TTCGTTTGTTTCTATACATTTTCATCAATTTTTCTCATGTTTTATCCGTTTCTTCCGTTTTCTCACGTTTTTATCCGTTTTCATAAACTTTTATTCGTTTTCGTCTATTATTCTACGTTTTCGTCCATTTTTCTTATGTTTTTATCCGTTTTCATCCATTTTTATACATAATTATATATGAAAACGGATAAAAATATATGAAAATGGATAAAAATATATGAAAATTGACATTCTATAAAAATATTTTTGTATCGATTTTAAATCACGATTTTGACCCCTTTTATGGTCCTAATCATCAAAAGTATAAAACAGAAAGTTGTCCGGAATAATATTTTACATCAAGACTCGCGAGATTTTAACCTGAAATTGCAAAACAATTGTTGTTTACTATTAAAACTTAAGCGATTTTCGACCAAATTCATAACTTATACATTTATAAACTCAAGTAAATCTTATAATTTTATGAAACGTGTAAAAACGGATGAAAACATATAAAGACGGACGCAAATGTATAAAACGGACGAAAGCATATAAAAACGGATAAAACGGATGAAAACGCATAAAAACGGATAACAACGTATGAAAGCATAATAGAAACGGACGAAAACATTTAAAATGGACAAAAATGTCTAAAAACGGACGAAAACGAATAAAAACGTATGAAAACGTAAGAAAAATGGACGAAAACGTATAAAAACGAACAACCATTATTTTTCAATTTCAGGTTAAAATCTCGCGCCTTTTGATGTAAAACGTTATTCTGGACAACTTTTGTGTTTTACACTTTTGATGATTCGGACCCGAAAGGGGTCAAAATCGTGATTTAAAATCGAGACAAACATTTTTATCTATTTTTCATATATTTTTATCCGTTTTCATACATAATATATGTATAAAATAGATGAAAACGGATAAAAACATAAGAAAAGCGGATAAAAACGTAGAATAATAGATGAAAACGAATAATAGTGTATGAACACGGATAAAAATGTATAAAAATGTGAGAAAAACGGAAGAAACGGATAAAAACATGAGAAAAATGTATGAAAACGTATAAAAACGGACGAAAACTGATAAAAACCTATGAGAACATGAGAAAACGGACGAAAAAAGATAAAAACGTAAGAATAGTAAATGAGGATTAGCGATGCAAATATTTTAACTCAATGGGGACTAGCGGTGCAAATATTTTAATTCTTGTTAGGAGATAACGGAAAAAATCATTTGCATCGTTAGTCCTCATTAACTGATATTACTAACGGAGGGATGTTTTGTGCCAACTTTACTAACGGAAGGATGGTTTTGTGCCAAAAAAAAAGTACAAGGATGTAAAGCGGGATTAGAGCAAACCAAAGAGATGTAATTTGGACTTTTCTCAAATAATTAATTTGACACCGTCTAAAGTGGAATTAAAGGAGAGAGAGAGAGACAAAAAAAAATAAAATAAAAAAATAAAAAGGAAAAAAGAACCAGATTATACATAATACAAGTATACAAGTGTAAAACATTTAGCATATTTGTGTGAAGTTGACAAATTTTGTACGATGAACTTTAACTCAGTCAATCATGTAAAATTTATATATATTAAGGTAGCTGCAAATGGGCTTAAATTATTTTAATATTTTTTTTGTTTGATTTTCCAGTTCAATAAAGCTTTCTCAGGCCCGTTTCAAAATAGTTACACATCCACCAAGTATGGATCAACTTACAAAAACGACCCAAACTTTTAGAAAAGCCAAAAAAGTAAAGGAAATAAGTATATAGCCGAGCTACCATCAACCATATTACATTAAAAAAATAAACGAAACAAGTATACAGCCGGTCTACCATCAACCATATTACATTAAACCAAAAGACAAACCCGAACGTTGTAAACGAGAGTGGTAAAAAAGAAAATTTTGCAAAACGAGACAACAAAAGTCTAAAAAAAACATGCTAAGAAACACTGACACAAATAATATACATAACTTACCGACTAACTTTTATCCGAAAAAATATCGCAAAAATACCCGCCGCAACGCGGCGGGCGCAAAATACCTTGTTTGAATATTAAAAGTCAAAAGTTTTCTTTTAAAAAAAAAAACAGCTTAAAAACACCATACTATATATCCCAGTGAACCATACTATATATCCCAGTGAAGAAATATTTAGCATGCATGTCTATGAATTCTATTACTAGATTTTATGCACAATGACGATAGCAACATTACTTATGAAGTCCAATTTAACACTCGAAAGTCAATGGTAGACCTTTTAAACAAAAAGTAAAATCAGCTTAAAGCATGTTGATCTGGGCGGAGCCAGGAATTAAAGTTAAAGGGGGCTGGATTTTTTTTGCCACATTGTAATAACAACTTTTTCATTTAAACACTGTAGAATGTCTTATATAAGAAAAATGAATGAATGACAAAGATCGTATAATAAATTTTAAATGGAAGAATATTATCAACGTTGCCAAATCAATTTTTAAAAAATTTTCAACATGATTTTTGTTGTTTTTAATGTTCATTTATTATTATTATTATTATTATTATTATTATTATTATTATTATTATTATTTTGGTTTATAAAAAAAGTTAGGAAGCTAGGCTTCAATTCCATAGAACTCAATTATTATTGGTCACATACTTGTTAAACATAAAAAGGATAAATCATAAGGGGGTTGGCAATGCACCCCACACCCCATCACCCTTCACTCACAAACAACCAATCCCCTTATGCCACATCACCTTCCCACTTTTCCCTTCACTCACTCATTTTTTGTTGGCGGCACACCCCTCACCCTTCACTCACTTTTTTTTTTTTTTTTTTTAAAACAAACTTTATTTTGTAGAATATGTAAAAATTAAAAACTGAAACAATATTTACATAACAAATATTAACCAGCCAAAAGTGTAGCCCAAATGTTTTTAGTAGCCCAAATATTAACCAAACCCAATGTAAACAATTAAGTCAAACAAACACTTGTAGACAGTTTTCAAAGCTCCAGACTTATGCAGACAAATACATATTACCAAACTTGGACATGTTTTTTTTAGAACAAAATAAAATATCAAACTTGTCTTCTTCCTTCATTATCTGCTGCAACACACACACAAACACACACTAATTTCAAATTTGGACATGTGAATATATAGAACAAAATAAAGTATCAAATATTACCCAACGTTCCAAAACTTTAATGTTCAACGTCTACTTTTTGTTCGGTAAGCTTCCCCGAAAAACATCCATCCGGTGCGGTAAGGAGGGGAGGGCGGCGGTGTTCCCGTGCGGTGGGGATGCCGCACCATGCCTCCCCGCACCCATTGCCAACCCCCTAGGCCAACTACAAACCATGTTAAACTGTAATTGGCTAACTTAGTTAAAATCGTATGCTAATTACAAGACATAGTATGATATTTCATTTCTTGTTTTAAGAGTAAACATATGCCAACTTAATAATTGAAGACAACTTTTTAATAAGATTTTGGCATGCTATCAAAGAATACAACTTAGGGCCCGTTTGGTTTGTAGATGGGTTTAAGATTTGGATTTGGATTTGTGAGGAATGAAAATTAAAAGAGAGAAAATATATTTTCTTTAATATAATAATTAAATTGTGTATTTTAATTAAAAAAATGTTGTCAGAGATGTATAGTGAGTCCCACGAGTTTTGTATAAAACCTACCATATTATAGTGGAATGAAAAAGTCATGGGCCCCATGAGTTTAAAAGGATTCTTTAATCAACAAAACATTATCTATTATGTGTGATACCCGAATCCAAATCCCACACCCCTCAACCAAACGGACCCTTAATAATCTATATCTATATATATATAAAGATTGAGTTCTCATATTGAATGTGAGCATTAATGCTATAAGCTAAGAAATTCAAATAAGTGGTTTAAGCTAATGGATATTATACATTCGGAGCTTATTTTGAAGCTTTTAAGCTCAAATGTGTAAAGCTTACTTATTGTAATGAAGCATTAATTTGCTCTTACATTAATGAGTTAATGACATACAATTAAATCCATAAACTCTATTATCACGTTTGAGTTCCATGGAATGTTTAAAGTCTCATTGTTTAGGTAAATAAATAAAAACCGTTTTGAATCCTTCCATTATCTTTGCAATTAAGCTTATGAATTCCGAAAACACACACACAAACAAACCGACACAAAACAAAAAAAACACAGTGGCTTATAAATTCCGAGATCCATTTTACTTCAAATTCAGAACCAAGATTGCAAATCCTTAATGTAAATATGAGGTAAATTGTTTTGGTTTTTTTTTTTTTTTTTTTTTTTTTTTTTTTTTTTTTTTTTTTTTTTTTTATAATGATTGAATTAAATATTGTGTTATTAGTGATTGCTTTTGAAAATTGTTTGTGGGTTTTTGAGGGTTTTTAAAATGGTGTTTGGAAATTTAATCTTTTTGTTGATTGGTTGTGTTTTGAAGCAAAAGGTTGTGGAATTTGCAAGGATCACGTTACCAATAAGCTTGCTGATTCAAGGTAATGGTATATTTTAGGGTTTTTTTTTCAATGATTTGTGTTTTTAATTTTGATAATGGGTTTGAGTAGGAAATTTAATCTTTTAAGTAAGATTAGTTTTTTATGCTAATTGTACCTTAGTGAAACTGGCGTAGTTCTGTATGATGATTGTATCTTCGCGAAACTTGCGTGGTTCATTTGATCATGATGGTTCATTTATTATAGGTTCAGGGACTACAGAAAAAACGATCGAGTGTTTCTGTGAAAATGATTCCCGTACAAACTCTTTCGCGCTGCTTTCTAACAATGCTTTCGTGAGTAATCTTACACAGCAGGGTTTGTTTATGTGTAAGTACTTTACTTTTTAAAAAAACTAGCTTTGCGGGTTAACTACGATATGTTTGATAGAATCTCTGTTATAGACCATCATGCTGGTGCAAGCCGTTTTCACAATGAACAAGTGTCAATGCGTGTTGGAAAGGAACAAGGTTCGCCTGCTTTTTTTATATTTTGTTATGCATTAATGCTTCTTTTTTTTCATATGCTTTTTAAGCCTCCTCTTTTTTCGTTGCTTTTGCCATTTGAATTTTTTACAGTTGCACCGTTGTATCCAAATGTAGGGAAAAAAAAGGCAGGCTGAAAGTGAACCAGCATATGATACCTATTGTATGAATGAAGGAAGTATTGATGGTAATATTACAATGGTTGAAGCCTTCCATTAAATTTTGTTTCCAATTTTTTGATTTTTTGAGCCTTCCATAGAAACAGTTCACAGATGCTTCAATTTCATAAATAGTATGAACATAGCCCAAGACATTAAATGTTTGCTACTACGCTACATTTTAACTATTTTGTATCAAACTTGCTTTGCAGTTAGAGTTAGTTTTAAGATTTTGGGTTTTATGTTGTTGAAACAGGATGCTTCATCAGTTTATGGTAATAAATGAGAGGTATTCGTGGACACTAATCAGATACGCACATTCCTGTAGGCAAGGCCAACCAAGGAACCTGCAAGCAGTCCAAGTATAAGTTCATACTCGGAACAGAAGCCTGTACGTTCACAAAACTCTTCTAAAGAAATCCGTTTAGCTTTAATCACATAAATGTCATTTCTAGATTCAGAATGATCCTATCTTGCTCAAAATATCAAAAACATGTCGTTGAAAGTTTTGAGTTATGTAGTAAAGTTAAAGAATTCTCATCAGTATACCAAAATAAAATGGAAGGTTTGTGAAAATGATGTGATTTAGTTGTTTACTAAAAGGAGAATTTCTTGGAAAGAGGGTGTTTGGATATGCTTTTCAAAGTGATTTTATGGTTTTATCATTTTTTGCAGCATACACTGTCTGAAGAGAATAACAGAGACTCCACAAGAAATTCCTTCCTTAGGCTGCAGTGAGAAAAACATGGCAAATGAGAATGCAGACCCAACGGATATGGGCGGTGCGAAGTCTCATCAGAAACCGGCAAGCAAGGAGTGTGACGAAACCACATTGGACCCTTGGAAATATATTATTGTCCTAGATGAGATCTCCTAGAACTTAACATCCCAGTAACTAGCGGTAACAAATTGGGTTTGTTGACGGTTTGGTTAATAAGTCAGAATGGGTATATTTTTGGGTACACACAGGTTTCTAGCAACTGTTTTTGTTTTGTTTTTGTTTTTTTGGAATACTAATATGAAGAAGTTTACGATTGCCTTTAATTTGTAAAAGTGAGTTCATACATACCTGTCGTATCACATTGTGCAGGTATGACTACTCCGGATATGGACAATCTTCAGGGAAGGTGAGTCAATTCAAAAAGTTATAGCTAAAATACTTAAAATCATTAAGTGGGTGCTTAATGTACTCATGACTTTTTAGATCAGGATAAGGTCGCTCGAGGTAAATATACTCATGAATTGTTATGTTAGTAAATCATTGTAGATACGATATACTTAATGCTTCAAGTTATATTATTCTTTTCTAAATTGTAACTGTTACAGGTGTCAATGCAAGCCCAAGTACGGGTGCTACCAGTTATCGCAGAAAAAACCAGATAAAGATGTGAGTCCTTCTGTCACCAACAATGTAACTGCCGTTCCAGCTTATAACATATGTAGCATGTGTACAAAAGTTATTAGTAGTTACAAAAAGTTTGATTGGTATAGGATATAAAAAAGATCATTTGGCATATATCAATTATTTTAAGCGTAGTTACAAAGACCTTAACCAATATAAGGTATAAAAGATCGTTTGGGTTATTAATGTGATTAATTATTTTGAATGTGTTGTTACAGGTACTAACAAAATATATAGGACAAGTGAAATGAGACTGAATGATGCATTTGGGTGTTTCGAAGTAGGATATACGAGGATAAAAAGAGGTATAGCTTTTAGTTTCTTATTTTAATCCATTCGATGTCCATGCACCTTTCTGCCATATATATTATTTGTACAATAATGTCAAGACTATGTTAAAACTATTTTTTTTGCTCTTCTTTTTCATTATAATGGGTCGGACATAAACCTTTTCATAGTGAAATAAGATATTCACTGCACTAATGTTACAGGAAGTGAAATAGGGTAGTCCATTCATAAATATCTTTATATAACATGCTTGATCACGTAGAACTACTATAGCTCTTAAGGTTGCATATGCGCAGGCTTGCATGAAGTGAAATAAGGTCAAAGCTAATCCAAATTTTGACCCAACACTTCTGAGCATCATATACAAGTTAGGTAGTCCATACAAGTTATATAGCCATATTATTATCATAAAATGTATTAGCGACACTAGAACATAATAACTTGGAAGGTGGTTCTGCTAATTCTTACTAAATGAGACAGCAGCAAGCATACCATAAACATGTACAATTTTAGTCAAACAAAAAGATATTGGAAATTAGTGTCAAATGAAGTCCTTAGTTATATTCGACGTAAAAAGTCCTTAATTACAACATAACATGATACCAAAAAGTCTCCAAAAGCTCGGAAAACAAGCTACTCCAAACAGTCCTTTAATATCGTATTATATTTGACGAAAGAAGTCCTTAGTTATGTAAATTGCTATTTGCATTTATAGCTATTATTTTAAACTACATTAACAAAATGATTATGTTTGGAACTGCCATTTTGTTTTGTGGACTATAACTAAAGCAAGCTTTAATTCTTTATACTTAAATTCTTTTTACAGGTCTGAAGCAAACTTTATCACGGAAGTGGTTAATACAATTGATCGTCAAGCACATCTAAAGTCATGAAAAAGGGGATACCATGCTAAATAAAGTCATGGAAACTGAAGCACAGTCGTGAAAACTGAACTTTTGAGTAGCCCCTTTTATGTTATATCTTTTACAATGCGTGGTAGTTGCTGCACTTGAGGACAAAAGGAGATCATCAGAACAATGAACGCACTCGACACAATGTAGGTAAGAATTTATTCTTATATAAATGTGAAGGACCTGGCAAGGCGACATGGACGTGTTAGGTAACGAGCCACAACGGGCTGGGTTTCTTGGCACTTGCAGATTCACCACTTTTACACTATAAAGTTCCAATATACATATTAGGCAGTATGTTAACTTATTTCTCTTCCAATTTCGATTTAAAGGATTAGGCTCACCACATTTTAGTATTTGTAAGCTGTACGAATTGTTCACTACTAAACAAAATTTTTTTGGTACGCTCCTTAGATACGGTTAGATGGAAAACCGTACCAAAAAAAACCAATTGGTGTGGTTCCTATAAAAATCGTACCAAGAAAAGCGTATTTGATGGGTGTTTTTGTTATTAGGTACGGTTAATTTTATAAGAACGTTCTTCCTCACTTTCACTCGATGTACGAATTGTTCTTCCTCTGTCAGTATTAGTAAACACAATTTTTTAATGATTTGTTTTCTACTCATTAAGTAGCTATTTTTAGCAGCAACGAACTATATTGTATGCTACTTAGCACAAGACGATGAAACAAGGAGGTTATTAGCAGCACACTCTTATTATATTATCGTGTCTCTAATTTACAATTTGATTTTTCTAACTAGAAATTGGTAAATGATGCAGAATAAGTAAAATCTATGCCTACTTAAACAAACTTCATTTATTTAGTCGAGTACCCCGATCAAAACTAAGCATATAATAACAAAGACATTTGGGCTTAATTTGCTAATAAGAATTTAATATCTTTACGGCTTATATAAATAGAATTAAGATTGAGACAATCTTCTATATTTATATAAACTTTTTAATAATTGGTTGCAAATTTTATTTACATGATGTCTATATTAGCCGAGACCACTTGAATCTATAATGACACAATCGTTATAGATGAAAGTCGAGACTCGGACCTGACACATCAGTTTTGGTGTGAGAGACAAAAGAAAAAGGCTAAAGTTGTGTGTAGTATAAACTGTGTTTGAAATAACATGTTTTGCGTGAAAGTCACCCATGTAATTGATACCTTTTTCCTTGAAACAATTATATTTATCGAAGCTTACATAAACAAACTTCGTTTATTAAGTTGAGTACCCCCGATCGAAACTAAGCATGATAACTAAATACGCCTAACTGTTGCAAAACCGTTTACAATGAACAAAGCCCGTGCATCGCACGGGCCATGATGTCTCGTACTAACCAAAAAGTTACTTAGTATGACATGACAATAAATACTGTAGTTAAATGTAAATTAACTAATTTCTCAATTTTCTATGCACAAAGTTTCACATTTTACTTTATTTATTTAACCTCACGTGACCATTCAACCAATCACAAAATCTTTGTCTTCATCTTCATTTTGACGTCCCTCTCCGTTTTATTCCTTTTCAATTCACTGTAATTTTTCCGGCCAAATCTTTTTATCACATGTACTGCCTCTCTTTATTTGCTATCCTTCTTCCAAATTTAGGCATATTTACTTTATTCCCCCTCGCCCGCTTCGCCTGATGCCAGGACTAGATCTGACGGTTGGACTAGTTGGGGGAGGCCCAGCACCTGCCTGCCACCCTATTGGCTCCGCCTCTTATGTTGAACATATTTGTATAATTCAATTATGTTGAATTACGTTGCATTTAAAGAAGAAACCACTTGTGTGGTCCAGTAGCACATTGAACTGCTTTGTTACCAGAGTTTGTCCCAAAAGCACGTCTAGCCATTGGAGGGCGGTTCAGGTTTTGGTCATTTGTAGGATTGGAATTTGGTGGGACTATTGGCTTAGGCGGTGGCAGTGCTTCAGAATGGCAGTGCTTCAGAATGATAAAGAGTTTCTAATAATTATTTCTATTGATTGATTGATCGATTAAGAAGATAGTCTTTAATTTTTGTTGTTGTTTCGTTAATGTGTTTCCATAATCGCCATCCAAAAAAGAAATTAAAGTGGTTTGAAAATCATTATTAAAATTTTGAAACTTAAATTTACAACGTTTTATAAACAATCAAGATGTATGAACAAATAAGAGTCAAGATTGATCATTGTACCAGCGTTTCTGCTGTTGTAAAAAAGGTTTCGGAATGCATTTTGAATACAAATTTTCACATGGTTTTTCTATAAACAAACCTTCCCCAGTTGTCTTCTAATACACACAAAGTATACCAAAAGAAGTTTAAAAAAACAACAGAGGGAACTAATTAAAGAAAACACCTTCCAAAAGACTAACCAAAGATTAACAAATAAAAATACATAGATTTACCAAGTTTCGGCATAAGTAGAAATGCATTTTGAATACAAATTTTCACATGGTTTTTCTATAAACAAACCTTCTACCCATTGTCGTCTAATACACACAAAGTATCCCAAAAGAAGTTTAAAAAAACAAGAGAGGGAACTAATTGAAGGAAAACATTCCAAAAGATCAACCAAAGAATAAAAAAAGTGTTACGAGTCAATGAAGCATAAAATCTTTCACACATTGTCACTAGATTAAAGCAATTAGCTAAGCAAGAAGATTAATTGAGAAAGTAAAACAAAATAATAGAAAGACACTACAGATTAGAAACAACTAATAAACCAACAAACATATAGATGCTGACTAAGGTGTTGTTTCTTTTTTTTTTAGCATTAAGTACTGTTAAAAGAGTCTCTCTAAATATATGTGGGCCTTTACATAAGAGATTCTATAAACAAAGATTGTTTCTTTTTATATTTTACCTTTTTATAAGAAATTAACATGTATTGTTATTATTTGTAACTGGAGTTAACATCATTAGTAATAACAATAAATTAACTATAAAATTACATCTTAATACCATTAATAACTAAAGTTTGATCTAATAATATTACACATCAAAGTTAACCGAAGTCTGATCTAATAATACTACACATTAACATCACTAGTAACCTAAATGACGTTAAAAAAAAAAAAAAAAAAAAAACTTAGTAGCCTGTTTGATCTAATAATACTACACATCAACGTCACTAGTAACCTAAATGACGTACAAAAAAAACTAGTAACCTGTTACAGCCGATTAGCAATTTCAACACGCAAATTAGCCATAAATTGTGTGCTTTGAGTCCCCTATTGTGTTCCATTTACTTCCTCTTCTACATGTCCCTCGAATTCCTCTTAGTTGTTGAATATACTGTCTTCATCACATTCTTGAAACAACTGATCTTAAATGTTATATTTCCTTATAAAATTATGTATGGCAAAACAAGCAATTACCACATCTCTTTTCACCTCAAATTTATAACTTGCCATTTGTTTTCGAACGAGTTGGGAAACCCGCGCGTTGCCGTGGAGTTTTTGTATATGCAAGTGATGGATCTAAACACCTTGAACTGTGTTAGATTGATACTTTGAGTTATATCACTAAGTATGCGGAATCTACTTAGTAACACTTAGAAGTTTAATTGTGAGTGAGACAGTTGTTTATGAATAAGAACAATGTATGTAACAAACGGTTAGCTCCAATATTATTAATGATAATAATACGAGTGATCTTGATATCACTAGAGTTACACCTTGAAGCTCTAGAAAACGTATATCTAACCTTTAACCTAGGATCTCCTTTTATAGCACAAGGAGTCCTCTTCTACAAGATAAGTATAATGCTAATAGAATAAGATATACACAAGATCTATTCTATATTTATCTAAACACGTTTCCTAACAGTTATCAAAACAGCAGTGGTAATATATGTCCTTGCAGTGGTAATGAGTTTCCACTGCAAGTACATTCTTCAGCAGTTGTAATGTCTTCACTATCCGTGGTAACTGTTAGTATAATTCCCAACAATCCTCCCCTAAACTTATGATTAATAAACAAATCAATAAGTTTCTTCAGATAATCAGCAAACATGAGGATATGGGAATTCTTCCAAACACTTATCTTCTTCTTCTTAATTCTTTATCAGCTCTCACACTTTGATCATAAATTCTTTGTAGCATATCTTCTATGACTTCACTTCTTTCCCAACATCCCAGCTTCACTGACATCATCATAGTCAATACTCCAGCTCTCAATGGATATTCTTTCTCTGCAAGCATAAACACATCAACTCCATCTTGAGTAGAAAGATGATGCACAGCACTTGAGTCTTCCACAAAGTATTCATGTTGTGAGCTTCAAATCTCCAATATCTGTCACTTGGGTCAGGTTCATATAGTCTTCTGAAGTGAACCCATAACTCCTTAGCTTTGACATCAACAAGTTCATCCTTCTTAAACTGATCTTGAACAATTTTCCACAAAGTATCCAAGTCTTTTCTATCACAAGATCTAACAATGTCTTCAAAGTCTCTGCAAATACTTGTGATACTTCCAGTTCTGATGAACTTCCAAGCAACTCCAAAATCATCAGAATAAATCTCCCAACCAACTACTGGATATTTTGTTTGTAGAGGTTCAATATTAAGCACATCAGTCTTTATAAACATCATGTTTGTAACTTGCTCTTCTGTCAACTTGCTAGGACCCTCTTCAGCTTGAGATGACTCCCGAGTCTTCAATTTCTTTGCATCTTTTGATCCAAGACTCACTCCAGACCTTTTTGCCTTTATCACTACAGGTTCTTGATCCATTGTAATGAATTTACTATCTTGTCTTTTAATCCTGTAGTAAATACCTTCAACCTGATCATGTGACATTCCTTTGAATTGAGCCATCTTCATATTGCCAACATGACAACAAAAAGTCTTCATCTCAGCAATGATCTGTGCCTTTGTAAGCTTCCTTGGCTTCTTTTGACCTTTTCTAACATCCTCAATGACATCATCAAGAGCCTGCTGATTTTTCATTTGAATGAAATCTTTTAGTTGAGCAGACCTTTGTTCTTCATTCAAGGTTGTATTTGCAATCAGTTCAATAGCCTTCTTTCTGATTATTTGATCATTATTAATCAAGTAGTCAATCTCTTCTTCTGTAGGCACATAAGTGAACATTGAAGGTTTCTCATGTATAACAGTTGGTGGAACAACTGAAATTGGTTATGCCATTACTGCTTCAAGTTTATCCAACCTCTTTGCTTCCATAAAACTAGCAACTTCTTCTTCCTCTAGCTTTCTCTTCTTTTCATTCTCTGCTGCTTGCTCTTGCTCTGCCAATCTTGCATCAAAATCAATTTGAGCTTGTTCTTTCTTAGAAATCTTTCTTGTTTTTGCTATTACGAGTTGATATTATTACTGCTGGTTTAAGTTTCTATTGTCTTGAGTTCATTTTTAGTAAGCATTTTGGTGTACTTCATGGAGGGTAATTCGAGACTTTGGAAGGCTAGATTGGAAGTGTAATATTAGTTCGTGGTTATGAAAATCAAAGTTGCATCTATTTAGCATCCCCTATTGGATAATACAAAAAGGGGAAGAAGATTTTCAAAGAAGAATTGCAACTTGAAGATCCTTGGTGGTATATGTTATTTATGTTTACGTGGTGAGCTTAAAGGGAAGATTGTTTCATTCGTGGAAGATCAAGACGAAGGTTTTGTAATTATCAACTAGGGGAAGATTGTTGGGTTTTATATTTGAGTTGATAAATACAAAACTACAAGTGAAGAATGAAGACAATGCAAAATACAAAGGACTTGCTTTACAAAGAAGTTTTTACAATGTAGTCCTTCGTAGTATTTTGTAAACCCTAATCCTCTAGTATATAAAGAGGACATGGGTCATTAGGTTTAGTGTGAACAAGAAAATATGTAGTCGACTTAAAGGTGTGTGTGTGTCTCTAGGTGTCAAGTCCTCTAATGGACGCCTAGGGTTTGTAAGTTAGTAGTTGTTAGAGATGATGACGAAGAAACCTTGTTTCAATAATAATGATGTTTGTTTATTCCACTGCGTATCATGTTTATTGTCATTGTTATTGTTTAACCCTAGTGCTCAAAACGATCCAGTGAGTCTAATAAACTCCACAACAAGTTAGCCAAAATAGATTGGAAACAAAGTTTGTATAGAAATGCAACATTGCTAGACAAATAAATGATTCAACAATATTCACATCGTCAGATCCACAAAAGAATGCTCATGCCCATTAAAATTATATGAATACAAAAATACAAACTATTCAGTTGTTAACTAATAAACAAAAAATATATGTGGAAACATTCTTGTAACAGACATATTTCTTTTCCTATCATTCTTGTAACAACTTGTTATGGCATGTCAGTATCACCAAGCCTGCCAGGTCATTATTGTCGACTTTTTCTTGTATGACGAACCCCATTCTGGAAATCAAACAAACAAAAGGGTAAGCGTAGTAGATGATCACAATATTACGATTGATATGAATACTTTAAATTTAATATCAATGAAATGGTTGTGTTTCAGTCTAGTACATTAACTGGTAAATACTATCCCAACTCTCCACGCCAATACCCAAACACCCCTTATGCACCATATTATCCAAACAATGATATCCTAAACACCCCTTATGCACCTGTGAGCAGCCTTTATCAGTAATGTTGTAAAACCAAGCTGGTGCTCCACTTGAGATTGTTTTAGCAGTTATTTAAATAGAACCTTCAATGCTATAACATGATTGCCATGTTCCAGAAGAAAGATGTCGTTCATATACAATCTTAAACAAAATCGGTAATCCAAACAAATATGACAAATCGTAACTGATAAAAATACAAAGATGGAAATTCAACTTAATACAGCAAAATATAATATTATAATCTGTTAAGCATGGTTATTAGATCTAATTTACTTACGCTCTTATCTCTTGCTATATAGACATGACCGAATTTCCCCTTCCTAATGTCAAAAATAGAATTCTGTAAGAAAAAGAGACTATCGTGAAGTCTGATGGGTTTACAGAAAAACCATGTATTGAGCCCATCATTCATGTTGGCCCTTCACCACAACCCATAGTACATAGAACATAGCCTAAAATACGCTTTAGAGCCGAAAGATGAGGTTCCTACGGATGATGCATATAACAACCCACAAAAACTCATCACTATCATTTCCACTACAAATACCTATGTTAGGTATTTCACAGGTAAATTTTTGCTTTTTATGTGCATTCATTACCTGCATGACTCTCTAGACTTGCTCACGTATCCACACAAGCCAAATATCTATACCCACACATCCTATAAACCTATGGTATGTCAAGCATAAGATCACAACAACTCCATAATAAGTAATATACCAACCTAACACCCTAAACATATCATAATATCATAATAAACCCCAATCTAACCCTAATTAGGCCTATGTGTTTATAAAACCCTAATTGCTTATCTAAACCAACTTGAAAGTGTTCAAGGCTTATGTATGAGTTACCTTAGGAACAATAGGATATCTTAGCACCCTTAGACCCTAGTACAACCACTTAGAGCTTAGGTACAAGTCTCTTAAGCACAAAACCATAACTAGGTCATAACTTCCTGGAATTAGGTCTAAACTATCCCAAAAACTTCACCATAAGCTACCACCACTTAGTATAAACTTCTTAGGACCTAGGATTAGTCACTAAAAACTCATAAGACCCTAATCTAGACACTAAACCCTAAGCTAGACCCTAATCTCTCACTAAGCAAGATTAGGTCTAAACTAAACCTAAACTAGTTAAAACCTAAACATAAGCACCTCAAGCACCTAGCCTAGCACCTTAGTCACCCTAAGCACACACCCTAGCACCTCCCTAGCAAGCACACAAGTAGGTGATGCACCTACTTGTCACCACCTTCACATGTTAACACTACCACCACCACAACCGGCCTACACCGCCCCTAGCTACCTATAGCTCATCCATGTCACCACCATAGCTCCTCCTAGTTACCACTAGCTCAGCTTACTCACCCCTCCCCCTCCTCGACACCACACCAACCCGTTTGACACCTAAACCCTTCGCGACCCTATATAAACCCTCGTACCCCCTAATTCCAAAATCACACCTTCCCTTCTTTCTTATCACACATACTCTAATCCTAGTAGTGGTGTACGAGCTATAGTAGGTCTAGGAGTCGAGCAAAGCAAGCCACAAACCCTTGTCGAACTAGTTTTTGCCCTAGGAAAACCTAAACCCTCGTTAACCTTTCCCTAGGCCAAGTAAGCTTTATTTTTGATTTTATTAGCTTTATTACAATCCTAGGATAGATATTAGATGCCTTAGATCACTTAGGAACCATTGCTTGAGCCTTGATCATTTTCTTTTAAGTATTTTCATTTTAAAACCCTAATTATGAACTAGTTGCTAATTATATGCTATAATCCCTTATATTAAGGTATAAGCTGGTTTAGATAACTTAGTTAAGCTAATATTAGTTAAACATAAGCTAGGAAACCTTTTTGTTTTATAAAAATATGATTTGCATGGAATTAGGACTAGTTTTGCAAAGTTTTCTATGCATAGGGGTATGTATGGTAAATTTCTAAAAATATTAAGTCTAGGGACTATTTTTGATATTTCTTAGAAGTTATAAGTATAAGGACCCTTTTTGCAAAGTTATATAACCTTAGGATAAAAAGATAAATAGTTATAAAGTAAAGGGTATAAATGGTAAATTTTGAAAACTTATAAGTCCAAGGGTCATTTCTGCCGTTTTCTTAAAATATATAAGTATAGGGACTAAATTTGCTAAGTTTAGATAGTTATTAATATAAGTATATAAGTCTAGGGTTGATTTTGTAAATATATAAACTATAAGGCTATAAAGTGAAAATATTTTTATAAATATAAAAACCTAATTTAAGTTAGAAGCATAACACAATACTAGGGAGCTTCATGTGAGGAGTACCATGTGGATAATTCGTTTTGACGAGTTTGCTGGGTTTACGAATTAAAGTGCCCTGGCTCCTCAAACGATTATTGCATGTACTTCTGGATTATGACGGCCCGAACGATGTTATGTTATAACTAAACCTAATAACAACATAGCTCAATAGTAGGGAGCTTCACGTGAGGAGTATTAACTTCTGAATTATGATGGCCCGAACGGTATTATGTTGATAACATAATACAATAGTAGGGAGCTTCATGTGAGGAGTCTTATACTTCTGGATTGTGATGGCCCGAATGGTGTTATGTTATATCTAAAATACTAAACAACCCTAAGAATGATTACTTAAGAAACTTAAACAAGATAACTAAAGCTTGACATACATCCACACCAACAATACCATCAGGATACGTGAGTAGGCAGTCTAGTCTCCGAGTCACTTTTCACATCAATTAGATTTCCCTAAGCCCAGGTGAGTTAATAGCCTCACTCTTTCTAAATGCTTTATAAACCTTGTGAGGGGGTTACATGCTTACTTGCTTTAAACCGAATACAAGTCTTTTTCTTTGTTGTTGCACGAGTAAACTATCTGCCACCCCTACACAACAAAATTCATGAATCTAATCGCTTGTGATATTTTACACAAGTGAACGCGAATATAATTGATAGATCTATTGGAGTTTGACAACTCCCATTGGTCCTACCTCTCACTGGAGGGTACCAATAAGTATTATATTTGAACCCTCTGAAAGATTAACTTTGGCAAGTTATCCTTCCCGTCCCATCATGGATTGGTCTGCAGACCCCATGATCTGGACTGTTAACGTGTGGTTCATGAGCTTAGTGCAACAGACCAACTGACCAACTCTTGATAATTGTACATACATTGCAATTATGATACACACCACATTTTCCTTAAAGGGTGTAACAACTGAACCCTGAGGAACTCGTATTCACTAACACCTAAACCTATGACTCTCACTGAACACCTAGTGTTGACTTTTTAAGCATGTATCCTAGGTAACGGAGCTCTGTGGAAATTATGGCATGGAGAGGCACGAGACTTGAAAGACTTTCTATTTGGTTATCATTCAAACATAACATCTCACACTTAGATTCACGGGACCTCATCTTATAAAACTCTGATAATTTTAATGAATGATAACTCATTTTTATAAAATGTCTCTTTTCGAGTCATTTTCTATTACTGTATCTGTGATCCATGAGGTAATACCCCAAATACTTAATCCGCTGCGATCAGTGAAAAATGGGGGTGTTACAATGCATAAATAAACAAACATGGTATGCCGCATAAGAAATATCAGGACGGCTGAAAGTAAGATTCTATAAATCACCTGTAAGACTGCGATACAAAGTAGGATCTTCAACTAGGTCACCATCATCACCAAACTTAGAACTAGTGTCAACCGAAGTAGTACAAGGATTACAGTTGAGCATATTCACATGCTCAAGAACCTCATAAGCATATTTCTACTCAGACAAGAATATCCCTGCATGAGAATGAACAACATAAATCCAAAGAAAATAATTAAGTAGGCCAAGGTCCGTCATGGAAAACTCCTGATGAAGGGAAGCAATAACACGCTGTAACAGTGTTAGAGAAGAGGCATTTAGAACAATATCATCAACATATAACAATAAGTAAGCAATATCAGTCCCATGACGATATATAAATAGGGAAGAGTCATAACGACTATGATGAAATCCAACATAGGTAGCATAACCTACAAACCTTTGAAACTAGGTCTGAGGAGCCTGCTTCATACCATAAACAAACCTCTATAGAAGACAAACATGATCAGGACATTGTGTATATAAGCAAAGTATCCGTTTGACACTTTAAGGAAGTGTGGAGAATTTTGGTGTTACAAATAACCTCCACACCTATAAGTATGAACATTTCTTAGATTTTTTTCACACTTAAAAGTGTAATCTTTTTTTAGATACAACTATAAATGTGAAAAATCAATTATTTGATAAGTATCAAAACAAAATGATAGAGTAATATGGATTTTGCAATTTCAGGTTAAAATCTCGCGAGTCTTGATGTAAAACATTATTCCAGACAACTTATAAGATTTACTTGAGTTTATAAGTGTATAAGTTATGAATTTGGTCAAAAACCGCTTAAGTTTTGATAGTAAACAAACATTATTTTGCAATTCCAGGTTAAAATCTTGTGAGTCTTGATGTAAAACATTATTCTAGAAAACTTTCGTGTTTTACACTTTTGATGATTAGAACCAGAAAGGCGTCAAAATCTTATAAGTTTGATGATTTACACAAGTTGTAACTCTTGTAAATCTTATAAGTTTGATGATTTACACAAGTTATAACTTATAAGATTTACTTGAGTTTATAAGTGTATAAGTTATGAATTTTGTCAAAAACCGCTTAAGTTTTGATAGTATGAACATTTCTTAGATTTTTTTAACACTTAAAAGTGTAAACTTTTTTTAGACACAACTTTAAATGTGAAAAATCAATTGTTTGAGAAGTATCAAAACACAATCATAGAGTAATAACCAGGATTTCTCGAAGTTATTTAGAACTATTCAGGAGTTATAGAAATGAAGAAACAAACTCGAAAAGTAGTTCTTGATTTTATTGTAACTGAATGATTACAATTGTTATGAATGAGAGAAGAGAGAATTACAAATCAAAGCTATCTAACAAGTGAATTGACAACAGATATTTAAAAGGGTGATTTGGCGGGAAAAGTGGTTAAGGCTTAAGAGTGGTAATGTACACGTGCACCTCATGTGGCTGAGTTAGACTCATACACATACACCTCACGTGTCACTAATAAGCTCTTATCACATTTCACAGCTTATCAATCCATCCCTCTTAAACAATTCTTGTCCTCAAGAATTGATTTCAAACTATGGGTAGTCTTTGAGCAGCTTATCCAAAGGCTCCCATGTTGCATCATTGATGAGTGGCCTTTTACTCCTCATTTTAGGCCCGAAAAACCCACCAAAACGACCAAAAAACACCCAAAAATGACCATATAATGTTACAAATATCCTCGGAATGTGTTTTTGTGTGTTTTAGGTACAAATGGATTGAAAACAAGGAAAATGTGAGCAAAACTGAGCTTGGATGGGAAAAGGAGCTAAACGGAGCAATACCGGATCGATTCGACACCAATTGGAGCACTTTTTGAAGAATTGAAGAGTCGAAGACAATCCCGGGAATGTGACATGGGGGAGGCAATGAAAACATAACCAAAACCCGAATCATCCTTTTACCCTCAACCGACACCAATATACCCTTTTTCACCCCGAACGTAAATGCAAAATCATTTTCGAGAACAAACCCCAAAACCATTTTTCCAAATAAATCACAAAACATTTTGGCTAAAACTTTTTATTAAGTATTTTACTTTATTAATATTATTAGTTTACTATTAGTATTATTATTAATATTTAGTATTATTATTAAAATCATTCTTAGTATTATTATTAGTATTAATATTATTAGCATTAATATTTATTATTACTAGAATACTAGTATTATTATTATTATTAGTAGTAGAATTATTATTATTATTAAATATATATGTATATAAAAAAAAAAAAAAAAAAAAAACTACTACAAAAATATTTTTCACATATTTAGTTTTATAAAAACTTATTACTTTTACAACTTAATTTTTACTAATAACTAACACTAAACCTACTATCCAACAATCCACTAAAATCCTAACCAAATCTAACCCAACTACACACTCAGCCCAATCCTACACGTCCCAACCCAGTTACAACAAACTCACCCAAAACCTTAAAACCCTAACACCCCCGTTTTATTGTTTGACTCTTCTCAGTCAAAACACCCCAATCCCTTTAACCTAAATTACCCGCCAAAACAGATTCCCCCTCACCCCTGTCTTTATCTCTTTCCAGCTCAGCCTGCAACATGTCACATGCTTCCCCCTTCACATGACCACCAAGCAACGCTGGCAATCCAAGGGGTCATATATGGACGTGCACTGAATTGATCCTACGGCTGATAAGAATTGGAGTGGAGACCAAGTTTATGATCAAAGGCTGTGGTTTAACTCAAAGAAACACAAAGGGCCAAGCAGTCTTTCCTCTCACACAACTAACACAAGCACAACAAGACAAGAAAGGGATTAAGGACCCTAGCTGAGGGCATATAAAAAGAAGCCTCAACACACTTAGAGATTGACTAATCTTTTATGCTTTAGAAAGATTTTGACCCTTTTAAATTACTTGTTATTTACTGTTTTCCTAGAGTAATCTTTTTAAATTCAGTTGTAATTTTTTTTAAAGTTTGTACTTCTAGTTTTATTAATGAAAAGTTCAAGTTTCATTTGATAATCCTTTTTAGTTCCTAACTGCTTATCTTGATTGCTTTTTGAAAACTGCTTTTCAGTGTTTGAAAATTGTTTCTCAAGTGCCATTTTACTTAGTCAAAACCTTCCGTGATCAAAATTTGGGTTTCATCAATAGTTCTCACATTAAAACTCCAACAGCACCCGTGTTAAGGGGTGTTTGGCACTAGCTTGTTCTTTCTTTAAAAATTGCTTTTACCAAATTTTTTTTTTATTCAAATCAACTTTGTTATCTTTGTTTAGTAACTTTTGGTTAAATTTTTGCACCTAACATTAGTTTATCTAGCATTTTATTTGGTTTCCACAAAATCTTTATTTTAAATGTTCACATATAAGCATTATGGTAGATCTAGAATTTAGCCTTTTTACTTGTTATTTTTGTATTACTTTAGACTCAAATAGGTTTAGTATAGCATGACTTATACTTCTGGTTCATAGTTTCAAGGTCAAAGTCCCATTTGAACCCACTTTGGAAACCTGTGCATCAGTATTATTCATGCCCAAATAGCTTTAGGAATAGATTTTTGTTTTGCTCATTACTTGACCTTACGACCCAAAATTTGGTATGAGTAATCTTTGCCAGTAGGTTTATTTGACCATATTTTTAGATTATTTTTAGTATTTTTTTCTCAATGCTTTTTAGGCCACCACAAGTAGCTAGTTCAGTCCACTTTCCTGTTGCAGCCATAGTTTAGGAATGCCCATTTTGTGCTTTTAGCCTCTTTTTATTGCCTTATTTCTGTTCCTTTTAGCTTGTTAGGTCTCCCTAGTTAATCCTTAGTTTAATCTTTCCCCTAGTTCAGCCCTTAGGATTGCTTTTTAGTAGCATTAGATAGCTTTTTAGTTTACTAAAAATATGCCTTAGTATACTTTAGTGTTAACTGCTTTTTCTATGCTTATTGTTGCCTTTCAAAAATAATTATAGTTTTATGAAATGTTTATTTTCACCAGGTTTATTAGTTTCTATTTTTTTTTTAAATAGTTAGCAAAAAGGTAACGTCAGGGGTCGAACCCCTGACCTCGTGCTTCACAGACAAACACCCTTACCATCTGGACCATTAGTTGTTTCTTGTTTAGTTTCCATTAGTTTATTATTTAACATAGCTTAGCCTGTTTAGCCTAATTAACTTATCAGCTTTTATTGTTGCTTTTTTTCTGCTTAATTGAACTGCTTATAGCCACCTTATATTTTTCCTAGCTTTTCCCTAGTGTAATAAACTTTTCCAAAAATTTTCATACTTTTCTAAAAAGATTTAGTATTTTTAAGGCATTTATTTAGTTTAAATAGTTTTTAAATCATAATAAAAAATTAAAAAAGTAAAAAAATATTTTTCTTTTTCCAAAAATTTTCTTTTGTCATTTAGAATGTAGGAAAAATATTTTTGTGCCCGTAGCACTTTTATTTCACAAAATTTACTTTTTAAGCCGTTACCGAGCCCGGTAACGGCCCGTTTTCATTTTCTTTTACGTTTTTCAAGAATTTAAGTTACGTTTAGCAAATTTTCAACTTTCCAAATAGTTTTTAATTTCCAAATTTAAATTTTAGCTTAAAACTAGTTAAATTCCTTTTTGTTTACGTTTTTAAAATTCGTACGTTACATTTTTAATTTTATTTACGTTTTAGTGTAATTGTAATTTATATGCTTTCGTTATTCGTTTATTTGAGTTATTATTTGCTTACATTAGTTTAGATATCCAAAATCTCTTCTTTATACCCCATTCACATCACCCGATCACGAAACGTTATTCAGTTTCGCATTTCACACCTCGTCGGGATTTAACGACCCGGGAAAACACTAAACACACCGGAGCACATACACTAGGGTTGACTATATTGACCATGCTTGGTTAAGAGGTTGATCCGAGCGTATCAACTTTTTGGCGCCGCTGCCGGGGAGGAGTGAAAGCCGAAGCCGTTTACGTTTTGAAGATTAGTGAAGTGAAGACCCTTCCCCCGGGAAGTTACCGTCTTGTTTTTGTATATATTTTCATAAGATAAAAACCCAAAAAGTTTTTCTTTTTCAAAATTTATTTTCCTTTTATTTTAATTTGTTTTCCCGTCATAAAAACCCAAAAAGAATCTTCGTTATCCTCTTTCATGTTTAATTCTTATCCCTTATCCCTCTTTCCCGTTTAATTCTTCTTCTTTTATCCTCTAAACCCGTTTAATTCTTTATCCTTTACCCTCTAACCGTTTAATTCTATCTCATTATCCCCCTCTTATGTTTAATTCTTATGGAGTCTCTCGGTTATCATTTTTTTCATTGCAAAAGTCCGATGGAGAAAGGCTATCTTTGTTTCCGGTGTGTTTGTGAGAAGTGTGTAAATAATTGTAGAGACGGATTTTGTAATTTATGCAATTCATTCATAAATCCGAATTCTTTTAATGATTCACCAAAATTTTCTAACTACCCTCCCGAGACGTCTTCGTTCGATCAATCTTATTGCTTTAATTGTGGAGATCCGTTAGGAGATGGTTCACTCTGTGAACGGTGTTTTTGCAAAGATGTGGATTTACTCGTGGACTTTGTATGTGTTATGCTTCGAGAGCTGAACCCACATTCACCTCCGATTATGATCCGAACTCTTTCGATTATTCTCAAAACAATTTTGACCACCCTCCTCATAACTCATACGAGCAAGAACCGTACTTTCACACTTTCAATGATACATCATTTCAAGATACACCGAGTTTCTCTTGTGAATATTGTGGAGGTCCTCACCAAGGTTTTGATTGTCAAGCGAGGAACAGGTTTGTCTATGAACAAGTTCCGTGTAATAATCAAAACTTTGGTTTCGATCAATATCCATATAATTCACCGAATCAATCACAACAATCATATTGTTGTGAGTACTGTGGAGATCCGCACTTTAGCTCCGATTGTCAAACAAGGAATCCATTTCCTTGTGCCAATTACGGCTATTCATATCATGACCAACCTCCACAATACCAAATGATTCAAACAACTCCTCAACAACCCCAACAAGACCTTTATCTTGAGTTTCTAAATTTATTGAAAGAAGTTAAGGATTTGGGTAATACATCGAGTTTTTCTTGTACAGATTGTGGGGGTCCTCCTTTTGATGATCAATATCAACCGTGGAGTCAAAATAACTATGAACCTAATCCTTCCTCTAGTTTTGATACTTTCGGTTTTGAAAATTTTTCACCTCCACAATCTCCCGTCATTCGTCAATATTCTGGGAAATCTATTGCCGAATTTCTAGCCGAAGAACGAGCTGCTCGCAACGAAAAAAGCATGGAAGAATTACTTGCCGAAGAACGAGCAGCTAGAACTCGTGCCAAATTTCGCAATGCTGCTCTTTTCGATGATGATGATTCCGATGATGACGAGGATAGACTTGTTCCGATAAACGTTTTCCCTCAAATAGCACCCATTCTTCCTCCCGTAGAACCCGAGGATTCTCTAAAAATGGGGGACAAGCATCTTAGCAGTATTCCGGAAACAGAATCGTCTAGTGTTGAGGACCTTGTCCCAATCCCAAGTGAGTTCGGGGAAAATTCTAAGGGTGATTGTGAAATTGTTGAAAATAATCATCTTAATATATCTAAAGATACTTCTGACTCTTCCCTTCCTTCTCTCACACCGGTTGAGGGAAGTGACTCCGTTTTGGAAGGGGTCAATACTTCTCTTGTTAATGATGATTCTACTTCAACCGTGATTGTTAAGCCGTCAGATCCTTTGGAGCTCGAGCTCAAGGATTCTCTACCCGATTTTGAGAAATATACTTTTGATACGGTAGAGGAGTATGATTCACCTCCTTTTGACAATCCGAAAGATCATTTTGAGACTTTCTCTGATTTTGACAATGATTATAGTGATGACGATTCTTTATCTTGTAAAGACATCGAATATGTTGATGCATCACTTCCATATACTGAGATCGTCAACCTTGAAGAGGAATTTGATGAGCTTGTTTCTGAAACATTCAAAATGACTATCACCAATCCTCTTTTTGAATTTGGATCTGAATTTACGTTAATTTCAGATAACCCACTCTTTAATATTCAAAAGGAGGATAGTGATGAGTCCGTAACGGAACAAGAGCTCACAAATTTACATCATATGATTGATCCTCTTCATGAGGAGTTCTCCGGTGAACTTACTCATATCATGACTCCGCCGGAGTATGATTACCTTGATCTTGATAAAGATCATGACCCGGGGGGAGACATACTCTATCATGAGAGTTTGTTTAATGAAGATTTTAACCCGACCCTCCCGCCCGGGATGTTTTCAAACCAAATGAGCTTAAACGATGAAATTCAAACTAATCTTGATCTTGAGGATGAAGATTTTTTCATCATTGTAATCAAGATCTTTCTTCCTTTCTTCACCTATCCGGTGACTTCTTCTCTTCTTCACTCCTTTGTGAGTGAAGATACGATCTTTGACCCCGGCATCTCAATTTCTTCTTTTAAGCCGGTTATATCTCATCGGAGAGGAACACGCACTTCAATGTTATCCAAACATCTTTAATGAAAGTCCGATGGAGATTTTGTCCTTTCCGCATCTTGCTTCCCCAAGGACAAATGAATTCGGGGTCGAGTCAAGCTCGTGACTCGGTTAACAAAAAAATAGCATTTCATCTTCTTACTTTCTTATTTCTAACACCTAAGTGTGGGGGAGTTTCCCCTACTTGTTTGCCTTCTTGTGTTGTGTTATTTGCCTTTGTTTTCAAGAAATCCCGTAGATCGTGATAATTGATGCGCTTGTTTTCAATCCAACCGCCCAATATCCGATCTTCTCTTTTTGCTAACCAAGGGATATTCTTTATAATCCTTCGTGTGAAACAAGAATTTTTTTCCACACTTGGATGGTGGTATTACCTTTTTCCGTTCAATTGTGTCGGCTAAGTGCCGGTACGTTGAATATTGAGGGCAATATTCAATTCTAAGTGTGGGGGGAATTCTTGCGAATTTGACCCATTTTCAAAAATTTTCACATATTGTACCTTTCTAGTCCCTAGTACCCCCGTTTTGACCAAATTTTTAAAATTTTTATCGTATTTACGTCAAAAATTGCAAATAAATAAGACTTTTCCTCACATAAATACCTCGGTATTTGTGAAAAGTTTAGACTTAATTAGGCTAGAGCAAGGGGAATCCCGACTCTGCTATAGTGTTGATCTAGCTGCTTTCCTTAACATTTTAGGCTAAGTTTTTACGATTTGTGCAAATAAAAATGCTAAGCGTGGAATAGCGGTTTTCTTTAGAGCTTATATAAGTAATCTATGGCTTTTCTCTCCCAGAAGCTCCTAAATTGACTTAATAACGTGCTTCTTTTCAAAAATTTGAACACAAAAATCATTTTGTTAGTAAAACAAAGTTTTTATACGGTTTTGACACGTACTAATTTAAAGTTTTATTTAAATTTTGGAACAAGCATACTTTAATGAAGATGCAATAAGAATGCAAAATGAAAGTGAGAAATTGCTTGAAAGTTGCAAAAGTTAAAGTTTTGAGTATGAATAAGTGCTATAAACTACGGCTCGAGATCGGTCCTTGGATCCTTAATTCTGAAAGGCGTTAAGGTCTTGGAATTATCCTGTGAAGCTCCGTCAGTAAAAAGCCATGAAATGAAAAATGAAAAGTAAAAAAAAAAAAAAAAATGATGAAAAAAATGAAAAAAAAAAATGATGAAAAATGAAAAATGAAAATATATATGTATGTTGATTATGAATAAATGTTCAAAACTTGCTTGTTGTAAAATTTAAATAAACCTTTTAATTAGTATTTGTCAAAACCTTGTGAAGATTTTACGAATATTTGGAAGTTTTTGATTTCAAAGACCCCGTGAGCTCCGATACTATTCTCGAGGGTGAAAACCTAGCCTCCTAAGTTGACTTAGGACAAGCTGAGAAGAAAGTCGCCACATGGAGTGATCTCATCTTTGAATCTCTAATTTCTAAATCTTTGTAGGTTGCTATCTATTTAAGCTTAATATTACTTTAGTGGTAGCTTCGTAAATCTTTGGAATCGAATTCCCGCTGATTTCGGTACTATTCTCTGTGAGGTGTCAAAAGCCTGGTCACCTAAACTATCTGGTTGGGATGTGCCGAGAAGAAAGCTGCTACATGGAAAAGGCCCTTTCGACCCTTAGATTTCGCGGTTCTCGGTGAACTAATATTAACTTAAATAAATAACAACCCTAATAAATGTCGATTTTTCCAGTCAAAATTTTGAAAACAAGCACACACACCTAACCTAATAATAATTGTGGGAGAGAAAAGTTAGTCTCGACTTACACAGATTACTAATATAAGTAGCGTTAGCATTTTACAAAAACATTTGCACAAGGGTTTTAGACTTGGTTTGGGAAGTATAAAAAGAGGATGACGATTACAATTCCCCGGAGACACCCAATTTGCGTGAATCCCGTTCCATGATGCCATCTTTTGGAAATCAAGCATGATATTTAATTTCGTTATCGTTTAAAGTATTTGATTGAAATAAGAAGTCAAAACGGGGTATACTTGGTAACATAATAAGTCTTGTGATCCCGTCATTACTTTATATGATCGGATTACTAGGGACTAGCAATTGCTTAGTGTGGGGGATTGATGAGTGGCCTTTTACTCCACATTTTAGGCCCGAAAAACCCACCAAAACGACCAAAAACACCAAAAAATGACCATATAATGTTACAAATATCCTTGGAATGTGTTTTTGTGTGTTTTAGGTACAAATGGATTGAAAACAAGGCAAATGTGAGCAAAACTGAGCTTGGATGGGAAAAGGAGCTAAACGGAGCAATACCGGATCGATTCGACACCAATTGGAGCACTTATTGAAGAATTGAAGAGTCGAAGACAATCCCGGGAATGTGACATGGGGGAGGCAATGAAAACATAACCAAAACCCGAATCATCCTTTTACCCTCAACCGACACCAATATACCCTTTTTCACCCCGAACGTAAATGCAAAATCATTTTCGAGAACAAACCCCAAAACCATTTTTCCAAATAAATCACAAAACATTTTGGCTAAAACTTTTTATTAAGTATTTTACCTTATTAATACTATTAGTATTATTATTAGTATTTAGTATTATTATTAAAATCATTCTTAGTATTATTATTAGTATTAATATTATTAGCATTAATATTATTATTACTAGAATGCTAGTATTATTATTAATATTATTAGTAGAATTATTATTATTATTAAATATATATGTATAAAAAAAAAACTACGACAAAAATATTTTTCACATATTTAGTTTTATAAAAACTTATTACTTTTACAACTTAATTTTTACTAATAACTAACACTAAACCTACTATCCAACAATCCACTAAAATCCTAACCAAATCTAACCCAGCTACACACTCAGCCCAATCCTACACGTCCCAACCCAGTTACAAAAAACTCACCCAAAACCTTAAAACCCTAACACCCCCGTTTTATTGTTTGACCCTTCTCAGTCAAAACACCCAAATCCCTTTAACCTAAATTACCCTCCAAAACACATTCCCCCTCACCCCTGTCTTTATCTCTTTCCAGCTCAGCCTGCAACATGCCAAAGTCTAATCACATGCTTCCCCCTTCACATGACCACCAAGCCACGCTGGCAATCCAAGGGGTCATATATGGACACTTAATTGATCCTACGGCTGATAAGAATTGGAGTGGAGACCAAGTTTATGATCAAAGGCTGTGGTTTAACTCAAAGAAACACAAAAGGGCCAAGCTGTCTTTCCTCTCACACAACTAACACAAGCACAACAAGACAAGAAAGGGACCAAGGACCCTAGCTGAGGGCATATAAAAAGAAGCCTCAACACACTTAGAGACTGTCCAATCTTTTATGCTTTAGAAAGATTTTGACCCTTTTAAATTACTTGTTATTTACTGTTTTCCTAAAGTAATCTTTTTAAATTCAGTTGTAATTTCTTTTTCTTTTTTAAGTTTGTACTTCAAGTTTTATTAATGAAAAGTTCAAGTTTCATTTGATAATCCTTTTTAGTTCCTAACTGCTTATCTTGGTTGCTTTTTGAAAACTGCTTTTCAGTGTTTGAAAATTGTTTCTCAAGTGCTATTTTACTTAGTCAAAACCTTCTGTGATCAAAATTTGGGTTTAATCAATCGTTCTCACCTTAAAACTCCAACAGCACCCGTGTTAAGGGGTGTTTGGCACTAGCTTGTTCTTTCTTTAAAAATTGCTTTTACCAATTTTTTTTATTCAAATCAACTTTGTTATCTTTGTTTAGTAACTTTTGGTTAAATTTTTGCACCTAACATTAGTTTATCTAGCATTTTATTTGGTTTCCACAAAATCTTTATTTTAACTGTTCACATAATAACATTATGGTAGATCTAGAATTTAGCCTTTTTACTTGTTATTTTTGTATTACTTTAGACTCAAATAGGTTTAGTATAGCATGACTTATACTTCTGGTTCATAGTTTCAAGGTCAAAGTCCCATTTGAACCCACTTTGGAAACCTGTGTATCAGTATTATTCATGCCCAAATAGCTTTAGGAATAGATTTTTGTTTTGCTCATTACTTGACCTTACGACCCAAAATTTGGTATGAGTAATCTTTGCCAGTAGGTTTATTTGACCATATTTTTAGATTATTTTTAGTATTTTTTCTCAATGCTTTTTAGGCCACCACAAGTAGCTAGTTCAGTCCACTTTCCTGTTGCAGCCATAGTTTAGGAATGCCCATTTTGTGATTTTAGCCTTTTTTTATTGCCTTATTTCTGTTCCTTTTAGCTTGTTAGGTCTCCCTAGTTAATCCTTAGTTTAATCTTTCCCCTAGTTCAGCCCTTAGGATTGCTTTTTAGTAGCATTAGATAGCTTTTTAGTTTACTAAAAATATGCCTTAGTATACTTTAGTGTTAACTGCTTTTCATAACTGCTTTTTCTATGCTTATTGTTGCCTTTCAAAAATAATTATAGTTTTATGAAATGTTTATTTTCACCAGGTTTATTAGTTTCTATTTTTTTTAAATAGTTAGCAAAAAGGTAACGTCAGGGGTCGAACCCCTGACCTCGTGCTTCACAGACAAACACCCTTACCATCTGGACCATTAGTTGTTTCTTGTTTAGTTTCCATTAGTTTATTATTTAACACAGCTTAGCCTGTTTAGCCTAATTAACTTATCAGCTTTTATTGTTGCTTTTTTTCTGCTTAATTGAACTGCTTATAGCCACCTTATATTTTTCCTAGCTTTTCCCTAGTGTAATAAACTTTTCCAAAAATTTTCATACTTTTCTAAAAAGATTTAGTATTTTTAAGGCATTTATTTAGTTTAAATAGTTTTTAAATCATAATAAAAAATTAAAAAAGTAAAAAAATATTTTTCTTTTTCCAAAAATTTTCTTTTGTCATTTAGAATGTAGGAAAAATATTTTTGTGCCCGTAGCACTTTTATTTCACAAAATTTACTTTTTAAGCCGTTACCGAGCCCGGTAACGGTCCGTTTTCATTTTCTTTTACGTTTTTCAAGAATTTAAGTTACGTTTAGCAAATTTTCAACTTTCCAAATAGTTTTTAATTTCCAAATTTAAATTTTAGCTTAAAATTAGTTAAATTCCTTTTTGTTTACGTTTTTAAAATTCGTACGTTACATTTTTAATTTTATTTATGTTTTAGTGTAATTGTAATTTATATGCTCTCGTTATTCGTTTATTTGAGTTATTATTTGCTTACATTAGTTTAGATATCCAAAATCTCTTCTTTATACCCCATTCACATCACCCGATCATGAAACGTTATTCAGTTTCGCATTTCGCACCTCGTCGGGATTTTGCGACCCGAGAAAACACTATACACACCGGAGCACATACACTAGGGTTGACTATATTGACCATGCTTGGTTAAGAGGTTGATCCGAGCGTATCAATCATCAACACTCCCATTGGTCCACTGAATTAAACCATACACTGCCACAACATTATTCTTCTTAACCATCTTCCTGTCTAAAAGTGCTAATGGTTGGGCTGCCAAAAGACCATCTTGATCACAAATGGGTGTTAACACATGTTGAGCAACTGGTATCTCTCCCCTATGCTTCTTAAGCTAAGGCACATGAAATACATTGTGTATTTGTGCCTCTATTTTCAACTCAAGCTGATAAGCTTCCTGACCAACTTTAGCTACAACCTTGAATGGGCCATAGTATTTAAGAGAAAACTTATGTTTTTCGCCCAATCTCATAGTGACCTGCCTGTGTGGTTAAAGTTTCAAAAGTACCCAATCACCAACTTCAAAGCTTCTTTCTTGCCTTCCTTTATCAGCTTGTTGTTTCATTTTGTTTTGAGCCCTTAGTAAGTTGAATTTAACTATTTAAATGGCATCTTCCCTATCTTTCAATGTTCTATCCACAAAATCCACTTTGCTTAACCCACCCAAGTAAGGAACATGTATTGGTGGAGGTATGCCATACAAAGTCTCAAAAGGAGTGGTCTGAGTTGAGGAATGGAAGTTGGAATTGTACCAAAGTTCAGCCAATAACTACCATTTGCTCTATTCTTTGGGTTTCTCACCAGTCATGCATCTTAAGTAACCTTCCAAACACCTGTTGACCACTTCTGTTTGACCATTAGTTTGAGGATGGTAAGAAGTGGACATCAACAACTTCACTTGCAATAGCTTAAAAAGCTCTTTCCAAAAGGTACTTAAGAAAACCTTGTCTCTATCAGACACAATAGACACAATAGACTCTGGCATTCCATGTAGCTTATAAACATTGTCCAGAAAAGCGTGGGCTACTTGTGATGCTGTAAAGGGGTGTGTCAAAGCCATGAAATGTGCATATTTGCCGAGTCTATCAACCACCACAAAGATCACATTTTTGCCCTGAGACTTAAGAAGACCTACA
Organism: Artemisia argyi; assembly: GCA_030686995.1. Lineage (NCBI taxonomy): Eukaryota > Viridiplantae > Streptophyta > Magnoliopsida > Asterales > Asteraceae > Artemisia > Artemisia argyi. The sequence continues at coordinate 62,060,354 of CM060700.1, forward strand.
ATAAAATCCATAGAAACACTGGTCCAGATGTTGTTTGGGATAGGCAAAAGTTGTAGCAGACCTGGATAAGCTGCCAAGTCATGCTTATTCTTTTAACACACTAAACACTCCCTTACAAACTGCTTAACTTGTTTTCTGAGCCCTTTCCAATACAACATTGAACAAATCTTGTGGCTTGTAACTTTCACTCCAGAAAGACCACCAACAGAACCACCATGAAAGTGTTGCAGTAGATCTTGCCTCAATTGATTATTGTTGCCCACCACAATTTTACTTTTTCTCAACAGTTGGTTATTAGACCATACATAATGCTTATTAGCTATCTCCCCTGCTTTCAACTTGTCAATAATAGCCTGCAACTTCTCATCTTCTACCCAACTGGCTTCAATTCTTTGAGCTAAATAAGTTGTGATTAAAGTAGTTACTAAACTGAATAGCTCAGTACTTTGAACTCTAGACAGTGCATCAGCTGCCCCATTCTCACTACCTTTCTTGTACACAACTTCATAATCAAACCCATTTAGTGTTGGTAGCCACTTCATTTGAGTAGGAGTGGTGATCCTTTGGTCCAACAAGTACTTCAAGCTGAAGTGGTATGTTTTAATGATGAAATGCCTGTCTAATAAGTAACTCCTCCACTTATCTAAAGCCAACAAAATTGCTAAGAATTCTTTCTCATAGGTAGATAGACTTTGGTGCTTGATGATACGTGGGAATCACACCAGGCTTTACCTCTCGAGGGATCTCGAGAAGCTTACAACCCCCACCAGGCAGTGTACCTGATCGTTGTAGTATAGTATAGTGACAAGTACCGGGGGATTGATCGTTCAACTCAGGAATAGTGTCGCTAGGATTAGAAAATCTCTTAAACTAAGTCTAGAGGTGAGGGATGATTCTTTTTGTATTTTTATGTTTTATGAAAGCAAGTAAAATCTCGGTTTTTGGAAGAATGGGCGGAATTAGTTGCTAGCCAACTAACCCAATAACTACAAATGCAATCAAAATAAAATAACAAAAATGAAAATAAATCTAATTACTAATGTGGTGTAAACAATGATAGGGAAAGTTGTGTTTACTTAGGTTTCATTACTCCGTAGATATCTTTTACAGGTTGATAATTTGTTACAATTGCATGGATGACGGGTCGTATTCCTCAATACTAGTCGTAGGGCCATGTACAATATTCCCTAACTCTATAGGATCCTACTTCACTCCTATGTCGAGCCGTTAGAAGCTCCTAACATGGGATCATTAGAATTCTCCTACGCATTAAATACAACCAAAAATCATAGTACACCTCTGATCATGTTTCTTAAGACGTTCAAGCATGTTGCCAATGGAAGTCTGCCAGTTTTCTTAAGCCTAACATCGAATACAATCATCCGTAACAACTATAAACAAACAATCAACCCATAATTAACATCTAGGTTTCACTACATCTAAGCAAACACAAAAGAAATCTAGCCTAGCATGTTAAATTGAAGACAAGCGTAAGATATATTCAAACAACACATAGACATATTGATTGAATTGAAAGAGTACTTATCTCAATTGAACATAAGAGGTTTCAAAGGGTAAAAACCCTTGAAAAAGCTGTGAAAATCGGACTAGGGTTTTTCTCCAAAGTTGCACCCTAAAAGTTACACACTAATGAATAAAAATTGGAAAAATATATATAGATTTTACAGGGTGACGGCATCAAGAAGAAATCTGTAACGCCGTCAACTCGCCGCCCATAATGAAATCGGATTGCCTAGATCCACTTTTGACGCCGTTATGTGTAAAATTGCTCTGGGCCGTCACTAATATTTGGACCATGACGGCCTTGGGTGACGCCGTCATGTCCTTAGTACAAAACTTTTAGATCGTCACGTGTATCATCCACTTCCACCTCTTGTATTACTCTTGACACCGTCACTTGGAAACTCTTGACGCCGTCAGGTACTGTTCCCAGCAAGGAAAATTAAGACTTTGCCGTTTTCTTCACTTTTATGCTCCAAAAACGTCCAAAATGCTTCCTTTTCCAGATTTCACTCCAAAAGTACCTAAAATGATAAAAGGAATGATTAGGGCAATATTTGATCAAATAAATTCGAATTCGGGCTTAAATGACCCCTTAAAAACGGTTCATTTTTCGCCTCATCACTTGACAAATAGTGTTTTACTCATATAAGCAATAGGGTGTCCATTTTGCTGCAATACTGTTCCTATACCCACACTTGCGGCATTTGTTTCGACCACAAATGGCTTTGTGAAATCTGGTAAGGTCAAAATAGGTGCTCTCATCATGGCTTCTTTGAGAGTTTCAAAGGCTAATTGGGTTGACTCATCCCAATTATACCCCTTTCTTAAGTAGCAGGGTCAAGGGTTTGCTTATGGTGGCAAAATTCTTAATAAACCTCCTATAATAACTTGTGAGCCCCAAGAATCCTCTCAACTATTTAATATTGGAAAGAGTTGGCCATTCTTGCATAGCTTTGACCTTGTGAGGATCTGTAGCTACACCCTTAGCAGAAATTACATGGCCTAAGTATTCCACTTGACTTGTTCCAAACACACATTTACTTTTCTTAGCAAATAATTTGTTTTGTCTCATTGTCATTAACACAACATGTAAGTGTTGCACATGCTTTCCCAATTCTTACTATTATAAGGTTGCAAAAATCGTGAATCGGTACGCGGGCGGTCGACCCCCTGTAGCTTGTAATCGGTCTAGGCGGGATTAATCGGTGATTAATCAGATTGGCATTTTTGACAAGTTTTCTGTATTTTCATCAAGTTTTAGGTATTTCTGACAAATTATAGGTATTATTGACAAGATTTTTCTTAAAAAATATATTGAAATAGATATAAATAACAAGTATAATTTATTAAACAATTTTACAGCGAGTTTTGGGTATTTCTAGCAAGGTTTGAAGGCTTCGGACAAGCTTAACCACCACTGACGTTCATTAACTGTCGTTGACCATGGTTGACCGAGTTGTTTAACCGATTTACACAAATCGGAAAGGTTGGTGGCCTTATAGCACCTAATTGGCGATTAATCGGCCTTGTAGGCCTTGTTTTGCAACACTTATAGATTAGTATATCATCAAAGAATACTAAAGTAAATTTCTTGAGATAGGGCTGGAATACCTCATTCATCAATGCTTGAAAGGTGGAAGGAGCATTGGTCAAACCAAATGGCATGACTAGGAATTCATAGTGCCCTTGGTATGTTTGAATTGAGTATTCTCAACATCCTCCTTATGCATCCTGATTTGGTGGTAACCAGACCTCAAATCTAACTTGGAGAAGATTGCAGCCCCATGTAGTTCTTCTATAAGCTCCTCTATAATGGGAATTGGGAACTTCTCTTTGATGGTATGATTGTTCAACTGTCTATAATCTACACACATTCTCCATGTTTTATCTTTCTTCTTAACCATCACAATAGGAGAGGCAAAAGGATTGTTACTTGGTTTGATCACTCCTGAATCCAAAAGCTCTTTAATCATGACCTCTATAGCATCTTTCTGCATGGGTGGATGCCTATAAGGTCTTATATTTATTGGTTGGGTGTTTGGAATTAAAGGAATTATGTGGTCATGTATTCTTGGTGATGGTAGTTCAGTTGGCGTTGCAAACACATCCTCAAAGTTATCCACAACTGCTTGAAGTTCAGGCTTGGTTGTAGACTCCTCCAACCGCCCTTCAATATTCATTAACTGAACACCAGTGTTTGGGTAAACACAAAATATTAATAACTCTGCACCCTTTCCCATTTCAACTTCTTTACATTGATGTCTTCCATTCCTCCAGTGCATTGTAGCAGTTTTGGGAGTACCCCTCAGTGACATTCTCTTGTTGTTGTACTTAAAATCCATTCTTGAATGTTTGAAGTTACACTTAATAGTACCAAGTGTAGCCAACCATTGAATACCTAAAATCATTTCACAAGCTCCCAAGGGCAAGATCATCATGTCATCTTTGAACACCTCTCCTTGTAGCTGCCATTCAAAATTCTTACACATATAATTGCTTAACAATTTTCTTCCACCCCCAACAGTCACAGCCAATGGACAAGTACTAGTAAATTTGCAGCCTAGCTGTTTAGCTACACCAGCATCCAAGAAATTATGGGTGGATCCACAATCAATCAACATGTGCAATTCATTCTTGCCCACTTTACCAATGACTCTCATAGTTTGGTAGGAATTAGCACCATTCAATGCATTCAAAGAAATCTGAGGCACTTCATCTTACATAGTAAATTCCTCCTCATCTTCCTCTTCCTCCACATATTCTAACTCATCCTTTGCTAAGACCACTAAGGAGAATATTTGTCCACTACACTTATGACTAGGAGTGTACTTCTCATCACAATAGAAACATAGATTTTGAGCTCTCTTCTTCTGATACTCTTTCTGTGTCAAGTGTTTTCTGACTGGTGCATTAGAAGGGGTGTTTGGCTTAACTCTTCCACCATTATTTGAAGTAGGTAAACCCAACAAAGGTGATCTAATAGGGTTCATATTAGCACCATTTCCAACCCCAAATCTCCCTGTTTGGGTATTCAAGAATGGTCCGTTCTTTTTCCTCATAGCTTCTAGGGTAGCTTCTTGCAATTTAGTCAAAGAGTAAGCCTCTGCTAATGTCTTGGGTTTAAACATTCTTAAACTCATTTCTAATTCAGGTGACCACCCCCAAGATAAAAACTAATAGCAAGTGTTTCACTTATGTCTACCCTGCACATCAAATTATCAAACACATCTTGGTATTCTTTTGCACTCTTCTCATACTTCACATTCTTTAAAGCAGATAATGGATCATCAAAAATAGTACCAAATCTCTCAATTATAGCATCCTTATACACATTCCAACTTACTTCATAGCCATGATTCTTGACAAATTGTCTATGCCATAAAAGAGCTTTATCAAAGAGATGTACTGAGACAATTTTTACCAATGAAGAAGAACTTATCACACTTAAAGACCCATCCTCTCACATCATCAACAAGAAACTTTGGAAATTCCACCTTTGCCAATCTCCCAAATTGATTAGTCTGTCTGCTCATGTTTTGGTTCACCACGTGTTTTGCATGCTTAATGTGGTAATCAACTATGTCATTTTAGCCATTGCTGCATCCACATATTTCCTAGAAACACCTTCTTGTTGTTCTTGAGTACCAGAACTGCTTGCAACTCTAGTAGTAGGTGCCATGATTCTATTAGTATGCTATTTTCTTGATCAAAGATCTTATTTGTGTTTCTTGTTACCAATTGATACTCCTTCGTCTTCTATTGAGTACCAATTGAACAACAATTACTCGTTCTTGGCCAAATCAAGTTAATCAAAACTGATTGTATGTTAAAACACAGGGAATTTAACCACTAATGGGCTGTGCTTGTAATCACGATGAGTACTTGGCACTTGGTCTTATTTTTGACGGAATAACATACAAGTAATCTGAATACCAGTGTAGTATTTAGAAGACCAACCAGAATACCAGCGTAGTATCTCGATTCTTGATAAAATTCTCGCCGAAAAATAATTGTTTTCGCCAGAATTTGAAGGGAATTAACAGAACATGAGCAACCTGTACCGGAATAGTAACAGAATTGCCAGGAGCGTTGCTCTGATACCACTTATAAGTATCAAAACATAATAATAGAGTAATAACCAGGATTTCTCGAAGTTATTCAGAACTATTCAGGAGTTATAGAAATGAAGAAACAAACTTGAAAAGTAGTTCTTGATTTTATTGTAACTAAATGATTACAATTGTTATGAATGAGAGAAGAGAGAATTACAAATCAAAGCTATCTAACAAGTGAATTGACAACAAATATTTAAAAGGGTAATTTGGCAGGAAAAGTGGTTAAGGCTTAAGAGTGGTAATGTACACGTGCACCTCATGTGGCTTAGTTAGGCCCTGTTTACTTTTTTCTTTGCAACGTCTGAATCACTTTTATGTATATAATTTTTTTAGGGGCCCACCAATTTTGTTGCATCATCTGGCCACTAGTGAGTAAAAATATAACACTCATTCTCATCTGGACACAATAATAGACCATTGGCCCACATGGGCCCACCAATTTTGTTGCATCATCTGGCCATGATAACGCTCAAAGTTAACATGTTTTTATAAGCGTTATTTGTGTTTTTGTGTATGTTATTTGGTTGTTTTTATATGCTTTTACCACTAAATCATATCAAAGTATGTTTTTGTAGCATATGTAGCCAAATGCAGGAAAAATGGAGAAAAAGTGAAGGAAATGAAGTATACGCGATTACACGAAGATTCCTAAGCTTGAAAGTCCAATCTATGAAGTAATTCATAAGAGAACCTAAGTTTTGTCATTTCAAAGTTCCAAGTTCAGAAGTTAATCAAGTTTGGATAGTACATAAAGAGATACACAAGTCAAAGTCAAAGTCCAAAGCTGCCAAAAATTACCATCCGATCGGTTGGTGTGAAACCGATCGGATGGTCATCAGTACCTTTCACCAACCGATCGGTACCAACCCGTAACCGATCGGTTGGTCAGTTCTGCATGTTTTTGCCAACTTTTGTGCACGAATCTTGGTCTTTTGTCTCAAGGTTCTAGGCCCTTTTTAGTGTCTTATTGTCCAAGTTCAAGCATTTAAGTTCTTATTTATGACCAAGAGTGTTGGACAAGCCTATGGGGGACTTCAAAAGTGCATAACTCAACACCATTCAACACACAATTGAAGATACCATTTACTCTCATTACTACACACAATTATTATCATCTTCTAGCTCTCTAAGGAGGAAAATTCGTGCAGAAAGAACCAGGAACTTTGGAGGATCAAGGAAGTAACATTTGGAGTCCGAAAATCTCAAGAAATCATCACCAACTCTTAGGTTATCAATACCTTGTCATTTGTTATCAATTTCAAAGCATTGTAAGACTTATAACCATGGATTCTTATGTTAAATATTCTGAGTTTATTTGCATGTTTGCCATGAGTGGCTAGTAATCTTTTTACACTTGTTTTGATGATGTTTTATACTTAGTGATAGTGATGATTGTGATAACATGTTTTAATTCAATTTCAAGTCAATCCTAAGAACCAATTGTACCTTAAGTTTCATCGTGACATTTGTTTAGCCAAGGTTAACTAATTGATAATAGTTTCAAAGGTCGAAAGATTTGTTATTACTCAACTAGTTATAATCATTTGTCTATGAATGATTGTTTTTCACCATAATTATTCTTGACTAAACAAAGAAACAAGAAGTATGATTGTAATGAGAATTCTTTATAACGTCAAATCAGATTGTTTGTAAACCTGTAGTAGGACGAAAGTTTAAATGTTTATAAACGATTGTGACCTTTTTGTCTATGAAGAGGTTACCTTTTGTATTGACCATTTCTTAAGAGTATTTGATTGGTAATAAAAGTTTGTCTTGTGTTTAAGATATCCACCATACCTTATGAACCTTGGATAGATCTTGAATTGATTGGTTTACACCTAAAGCTTGTTTTTATGAACTAAAATCTTGACGAAGGTTTAACTTGTAGAAACAATAGATTAGATCACCATCTAATTATCTCAACCAACATGTCATCAAAAGTTATCACAATCATGTGTGTCATTAAGTAGAAAACTAGTCTAAACAAGTGTAGTTTTTAATTTATTGAATTTGATTATTATCATATTTGCGTACATTAGAGATTTACTTTTAGACTTATATTTCGATTCACTAACAAATCCCTGCGAACGATCCCGACTTACCATCATATCTTGCTATAACGGACGAGTACACTTGCTCGTATGTGTTGTTTCTAGATTTGGTAATTCACTCTTATAAATTTAAAACTTGCACTAACAAATAGCACATCATGCCACTAGTGAGTAAAAATATAACACTCCTTCTCATCCAGACGCAATAACAGACCATTGGCCCCCATGGGCCCTACTCACCCTTTAGCTAACAGCAAAAGTAAACGCCCCTTACACTCATACACATGCACTTCACGTGTCACTAATAAGGTCTTATCACATTTCACAGCTTATCACTATTTTACAATTTTCTTTTCACACTTATTTATGTAACTATTTTTATACATCAGTAAGTGTTAATACACTACTAAAAATTTACACCCTTTTAAAAAGTATAAAAATAAAGAGTGTGTAAAATGAGATATATATATATATATATATATATATATATATATATATATATATATATATATATATATATATATATATATATAGATGTTGGTTCATGAAAAAAATCTAATTTGGTAGAAAAGTGAGAAAAGTGTACAAATCACCTCCTCCCTTTCCCCCTCCTTTTTTTATTCCAACTACAGGGGCCTGTTTGTTCTGTCCTTCTTTTTTCAAGGGGCTATTTTGTATCTTTCCATCTTTTCCTATATTTTAAATGGAAGGAGGGACTATTACCTGTTTGTGTTCTTTTTTCAATTTTTTTTGTGCTTTTATTTTGTAGCTTACCAATATTAAAGACAATACAATAGAAAACAAACAAGAAATAATTTAAGGTTCGTTAAAAATAATACAAAATTATTAACTAATACAACCAAACATTCGCACTTGTGCTCACAAGCAGTTGTTTCACCACATTTTCCTCCAAGATGTTAGTAATTTGCCCCTTCCTCACATTGATTCCAACATTGATCTTACCCTGTGCAAGCATGTTCCTAAGCTCCGTCACTATGGTAATTGGGGTTCAAACTAGCATTTTCAGCCAAAGTATAAGGCGCAACTTCAGGAGCCTTAGCAAAAGACTTTCCACAATAGTACAATACCACTCTCTATCCCATGCAAAACCTTCGACCATGTACCTAGTTTCCTCGAGAGCTCAATCTCAGGTGCACAACACCACCTGCAATCAGAAACTTTTTGTTCATTACCATCTACTATACACCTTCTTGGCAATTAAAGCAAAAGTGGGGAAAGATGTGGCATATGTTATTTACAGAGGGTGTTTTATATTTCAGTTATCATAACGTTCTTTAATAACTTCTGGTCTCTGGCCAAGAGCAAATTTAGAGAGAAAAAAAGAAAGAACAAGCACAAATTAAATAACCTGGTGTATACATAATACTTTATGGAAATGTTGTATTCAACTTTAAATAAGATTTTGTATCTACAAATGTCATTAAATAAAAAATGATTGTTTCATAAGTATTCTGAACGGAGAGTTGAATTGACCGTAAAAGCAACAAGTAATAGAATTATGGTATGTCAATCAGACATCAGATTAATAATCAGGACATATCTCTTAACCACAGCAGCAAGAGCCTTCAGTTTCAGACCGAGGTCACAGATTGCAATGAGTACACAAAGGGTGTGTCTATCCAACCCTGCTCCAAGTATATAAGACATCAGGAAAACTAACTCAAGGGATTCCTTAGCAGTTCGTGCAGCATCTTGATCCATGAATTAAACCTGAAACCTACAAAAATAGCTGCTAAAATTAGGACCAATTTAATGGGTGTTTTACATAGAGTTTGGAAAGTAATAGATGCCTTATTATCTACCTTTTCGATGCACCAATTGACGAGTAAGAGCACCTAGAAGATGCAGTGTATAATACTTATTGCTTGTTACTTTCCGATTCATTTTTTCTAGAGGTGGTAACTTCGACTCATTTACTGATGAACTAAGTAATCAGTTAGCAATATATTGAAGATTTGAGAAGTCAGTGTATATACCTTTTGAGTTGTAGTTTTGACCTTGTGCATAAAAGCTGTAATAATATAGATCAAACATTAGTTTTTATACTTTTTAATGTTCAGTATCAATTAAATAGATTCATAATTTATATAGACCATTAATTGTATCACAATAAATACAACTACAACCTGCCCCAATTAGATTCATACTCAAATTTCTATGTTCCAGCTATACTATATAGTCTTGAATATGGGCATTCAAACTGTACCGAATTAGATCAAACACGAGCATAACTAATGCAATACAGTTGATCCAAAAGAGTGGTTGTTTCTGATGCTTGAATTACTGGCCTTGTGTCTATCAGTTGTGTAGGTGCAACTTAATCAATAATGAAAAATAAAAAACAGCAGCGGTGTATAATTACATACCTCAATTGTGCAGGTGCAGGTGCACCAACCGCGACTGATGTGGTTTCTTAAAGCACCAATCAGCAAATCATCAAGTAAATGTCCACCCTGTGGAAAACTAGAAGGGGGGTTGAATAGTTTACCGCTTTTTACTATCATATTTAACTTGAATATCTTTTACGTTTGCTTAAAGATATAAATACAATGTTATATGTTTGATTCTTTGAAAAGCTTTTTATGTAAATAACAATTCTAACTTTACTAGTTTCATACATTGAAAAGCTTTGCTTGTGATGATCCTAACTTTGCTTGTTTAGTTATTTGAAAAGCTTTACTTTTGTTTGAAGATACAAACACATCTTTACTTGTTTAGTTCTTTGAAAAGCTTTATATGTAACTAGCAATTCTAACTCAAGAACAACATGTAATAAGCAAAGATAAAGAAAGAAACGATCAAACCACAACACAACTGTTTATCGTGGTTCGGCTACAAGGACTCTTTTTCCTTGCCCTACATCCACGCCCCGAGTTTCCAACTCGAGAGTTATAAGCACTAATCAACAAGCTCCTTTCACCGGCGGAGAAAACCTTTACAACGTCGCTTACACTTTTACCGACACTAAGCTAGATGTCGAGTTCTTTTACACGGGTACAACCACTCCCATCGTCGCTTACACTTTTACCGACACTAAGCTAGATGTCGAGTTCTTTACCAAGGGTACAACCACTCCCGTTAGTTCTTTTACAAGGGTACAACAACTCCCTACACACTACGTATTTTGAGGCCTAAAATACTAACCACTTACTTCTATATACATGACACACATGAAGTATAAACTTCCAAAGCTTATACATGACCAAGCTACCAAGACTTGCAACTTTAGAGTTGAAGCTTGTAACTTCTTGAATGATCTTGTGAAGTCCCTTGCTACATAAGAGAATCACACAAATCAAAAGGTTACTGAGTTAGTTGAGAGAGTATGTGAAAATATGTCCTAAAGGGGTGACCCAAAACTAACAAATGGTTTGGTATTTATAGCAAACCATTTTGCAGGTCTGGCGGATACGGCGGACCCCTCAGGAGGGTTCCGCCCGTGTATCCCCAGGGTACCGCCAGGGCTGCAGTTGGTTTTGCAATAAATCTTGCAAACCAAACAAAGTCACATCTCATTACTCTTGCAAACCAAACAATGTCACATCACATAATATCAAGTCAAACACTAAACTTGCAAGCAACATCTAAGTAAGTCAAACACATTTCTTACCATAAATGTATATTGACAAAGCTTGCCCTAAATGTGATGTGACCTTACTATATTAAGAAATAAATGTGATGTGACAAGACACTTGCTAGTTTAAGAAATAAAAACAATGTTTTGTTTAAAAGGAAATTCAAACCTTGGTTAAACAAGACTTAAACACTTAAAGTGATGATTTACTTATAGCTAAACTTCATACTTTGTCATTAACAAAACTTAGCAAAGATCGTAAAATATAAATAACGTTTTTAGGCGATATTTGTATTAACAATCTCCCCCTTTTTGTTGATGACAAAACATAAACTTTATTTATAAGTAAGTCACTAGTTTTAGTGTTAAGTCTTATAAGGTTAGGTATAAAAACTTGTTTTTGCTAAAATGATGTGATATACAAAAAGAATTTTTTGAAACAAGTTCATATCTAAAATTCTCCCCCTTTTTGTCGAAACAAAAAGAAGAGTAGCGAAGCGGAAGTAAGCACTTGCTCCCCCTTGGACGATACTCCCCCTAAATGGAGTGTCAAGAGAGGAGACATGGATTTTGAACCTACAAGAAAAAGGTTAGTTGTTGCACAAGATAAGTCATGAAAGTATTTCATGTTTAAACACAACTAAGAGTTGTGAAGTGAAATAGTACAACACTCATGCTCCCCCTTGAATATTACTCCCCTAAATGGAGTATCAAGGAAGGAAAACATGGAAAATGGTCCTACAAAAAGAAAGGTTAGTTTAAACAACACAAGATATATGTATGGTACTATAGCAATGTATATTTCACTTATTATACCTAAATGGTCAACAAACAATGAAAACCTTGTAGTGTAATGAAATGCATTTCATGTAAAATTTTGACTCTTAAAAAGTCAAAGACAAGAAATTTGGATTACACCATCCTAATTCTAAAAATAGAGAAAAACTACAAATAAGCTAAGACCATAAAAAGCTACAAGGAAATCATCATTTTCCTTTATGAGAAACATTTTCCAAAAACAAGGCTAAGGTTGTTTAAGGATGAAAATGTGGGTTGTGGTTGTAGCGGGCTTTATTTTGAAGGTTGAAAGGATGACACGGTTTTGGTTTGTTGGTTTAAAGGGGAAACATTTTCCAGAAGAAATGGTTTTGTTTCATTTTGGAGATTTTAGGGTTGGGGTGTGTGAGACGAGGATTGTAGAAGATCCAAAATGTGGTTTAGTATAAACCTCATTTCTTCGGATAGCTCACGAATTTCCCTTCGACACCCTTCACTAATGTGAGCGGTTCTTTCGCAATGATTGCAATCATGGCGGGGAAAGTTTGGTGGAAGAGTGGTTTGATATGTTGGTGGATGGTTTGAACTTGAAGGAGCAAAGGTGGAAGGTTGAGTAGTGTTTTTGCTTCCTTCATTTGTTGATTGAAGTGTTGTTTGTAAAACCATGATATGGTTGATTTGAGAGTCAACCATACGTTTGAAGGCATGAAGGTGGTTTAAATGAGTGTCAATCTCATTATGAAGGTTTGGAGGTTTTTCCCATATGGATGCTTCTATTTTCTTATAAGAAGAAAGTAGAGATTCAAAATGTTGGGAAGGTTCTTGTGGTGATGGTTGTTGTTGTGGTGGTGGTTGTTGGTTTTGAACAAAATGGCAGAAGCTTGGTTCACCGGAAGGATTGCCATGAAGATCTTTGTAAATTGGGTGAAACACAAATGATTGTGAGTGGGTATGACCTTGATCATTTGGAAAAATGGATGGTCTAGCATAACGGTAAGCCAACCGTTCTACTAATGATGGTTGATGGGGTTCATTATCTAGTTGCTCACTAGGTTGTTGTTGGGTTTCCATTTGAGCAATGGTGTCAAAGAGTGACAAGGATGGTTGACTTGATGATTTGGGTGATAGGTCTTCTAATGTTTCCAAATAGGGTAGTGGTGATGTTGGAGGTGTATGGAAAAGTTCCATTGGTGTAGGTGTTGGTGATTGAGGTGATGGAGTTTTTGATGGTTGAGCTTGTTGAGAAGGTGATGATGAATCACTTGAAGGTTTATTTGTTGGAGGAATGGTGGCCATGTTTGTGTAGCAATGTGTTGGAGAGGGTGTTGGAGTATCAAGATTAAGCAATTCTTGAAAGGTAATTACATTGGTATTACAATGTGTTGGGGATTGTGTTGAGGTAGTGAGATTTAGGAAATCTTGGATAGGTGAAGAAATGTTAAGCGAAGCATCACTTGAAAAGATGAGCTTGACTTGACGGTTTTGTTAAAGCAACAAGGTTTAACACTAATCCTAGTGATTTTTGAAAGGGATTTTGATGACTCGGATGATGTGTTGGATTTGGTCATTTTCAAAGGAGTGGTTTTGATGTTTTGAGAGAAGAAGTTTTAATGGTGATGGTGTGATTTGAATTGTTGCAAAACTTTCAAATTTATAGGATGAAGAAGATGTTGAATAGGGTGTTTGGATTTAATGTTCTACCATTCAAAGATTGAGGTTTCAAATGATTAACAAAATTTTCATGAATATGTCAAATCAATGCATGTCATTCCAATAGAATAAGGTGGAGTGAAAGACCAACAAATGCACTCAATGCTTTGTGATCATGGGATGTGATTTGGTTGAAAATGTTTCAATGGTTTTGAAGGATCCTTTAAAAGGGTTCCTTGGGTTGGTTTTGTTTGAATTTGAATTTTTGGAGGGAAGTGGCTTCCTAATTGTTTTAGTGAGTGAAAGTTGTTCTAATATGGTTATTAGAGTTAATGGAAGATGTTTCTCACTTAGGATAATGGTTTGACACTTTACAAGTATTGGACTTAAGAAAAATGAAAAAAAAAAAAAATTTGCAGGCTGTTGGCGGCACCTTCAGAATACACAGGCGGAACCCATATGAGGGTGCCGCCTGGTCCGTTGGGCCATTTCTGGAATTCCCAGAAATTGCACTGGCGGAACCCAATTTTGGGTACCGCCAGATCCGCCAGTGCTTCAGAAAGTGGCAGTTCGCGTTTTTGACCCGCGAGATGATTTTCAAAATTTTCGAAAACTCTTAAAATCAAAAATATAATGCATATCTGGTTAGGAAAAGTAAAAATTGAACATGTAAACACTCAAATCATATGACTTTGACCGGGGGTTAGCGATTTTCACTAAACTTAGTGAAATTAACCATAAGCATAAAAATTGACAAACATCTCAAATATTGTCATTGTGCATAATAGTTCATACAAACGTAATCCAACAAACGTAATAAACCATGAAAGTGAAAAACAAATAATTCACGTAGTTTTAACACAAAGACGATTCTAAAGTATTCATAAGCCAAACACTCCTTAATCTTCTCACAACCGGTCTATCTTCTTGTTGAGCTTGTTTAGGTACCTTCCAAAGCACTTGAACATTCCTTTTGTTTGCTTGAACTCTTCGGAAGCATTTTCAATGATGGGGAGAGCTTGAAGGTATTCTAAAGGGGGTAACTTAGAGTTAGGAAGTTTATCATCCTCGCTCATGCCGGATGATGATGATGATGGTGTAGGTGATCGAGTACGTTTGCCCTTATTTTTGAAAACTCATTTATCACTTAAAAGAACGAAGATGTGAGGAACGAGAGAGTAGTCAAGGCGTATTCCATTTTCGTTAGGAGAAATGGGCGAGATTGCTCTAAAGAGGCGGGTAAGAAGCATTCCATAGGGAAGAGCGGTTGTTCCGACTAAGGATATGTCGGTCATTCTTTTGGCTAGGTAGTAGGCTAAGTTGAAGGGTTGACCGGTGGAAATGCTATAAAGCATGTAGCATAGGCATGTGTTGATGTGATCTCTATTTCCTATGGTACTTATGACGTTAGCCCTAAGAATTTCTTCCCACTTCTTAAATTGTGGTTTAAGCTCATTGAGCTCCATACCAAAAGGATCCTTATCTACAATATTCCTCGAACGATTCACCCTAGTGGTAGAGATTCTAACAAAGAGGTGTTCCTTAATGGTTTCCTTACTAGCAAGAGGTGTATCGTATGGATAAAAACGATCAATAGAATCAAGACTTGAAATGGGCCACTTATCCGTGTAGAGGCAAGTTCCCTCATTTGGTACACCAAGAATTATAGCCAAGTCTTTTAAATCTATGTCATGTGGTATTTGATTGGTTGTGAAGTTTAATGATATCCTACCACCAGCACATGTGGAAAGGTTTACGGTTGCATAAAATTCCAAGATGGACCTAGGACAAATTGGCTCATCTATATCAAGGAGACAATCAAAGTTAATTGCGGCAAAGTTTTGGCGAATAGATGTTCCTTCTAGAAAGGATGGATCAATGGTTCTACCTTCGTGAACATAGCATTTTTCTAATGCCTTAAAGGTTTCTACTTGAATCGGGTTGAGACCTTTGGTCATATGGTGTTTGGGCATGTACTTAAGGGTTTCCTTGTGATCGGATTTGTTTGCTGG
Organism: Artemisia argyi; assembly: GCA_030686995.1. Lineage (NCBI taxonomy): Eukaryota > Viridiplantae > Streptophyta > Magnoliopsida > Asterales > Asteraceae > Artemisia > Artemisia argyi. The sequence goes on from CM060700.1 coordinate 62,076,078, forward strand.
AGGCATGTTGATTCCTAGAAAACATAAAGTTATATGTTAATGACTTTTAACAATGTGGATGTTCTAATGTGTTCCTATATGCAAAACAATGTGAAGACTTGGTTATCTTGACTCATTTTGATTCCCAAATTGTTCTGTTAAGCAAAGTTTGTCTTAAAGACAAAAGATAACCAACACTCTCCTAATTGAATGTATCTTCGATTGAATGTACCCGAAAATACATATTAGTTATGTATCCCCTTTAGCATTCAAGAGATAGTATGCAAGTGATGTTTAAATGATGTTTTTCATTTGTTTTAACAATGTGGTGATGAATCATGTACTAGTCTTGGATGTGATTTTTGAAAGACAATGCACTTGGTGTGTTTGGCAAATCAAAAAGATACAATTCTTAACTAATGAAATACATAATTGACTAGCCACCAAGTTTTTCATGAATCAAGAAGTTTTATGCAAAAACCCTAAGATTCTAGTTAATGATTGTAAGCAAGAATGTTATAATTGAATCAAAAATGCAATTGTGATTAGAATACTTACAAAGTTAGTTGGATTTGAAGAGATTGGATAACAAGCCCTAAAAATCGTGAGGATATGTGTTTTTGAGAGGGTGATGGCTGTTTGAAAGTGGATGATTAAGTTAAGAGGATGTTTGGCTTTGAAATTAAAAATAAAACAATCTGAGATTTTGGCGGACCAGGTGGAACCAAAAAATGGGTTCCGCCCGTATAGTCTGAGGGTGCCGTGGGATCTGCAGGGAGAAACTCAAAAGGAATTGTCTTGATTTTTGTGGTTTTATCCTAATGTTCAAAACTAAGGTTTTAAGTCTTATGAGTTTTTGACTAAGCCTAGGAATTATGAATACTTCTTATTTAAGAGATTTTGTGAACGCGTTGATGGAATATTTAACATGGAACACTTTCTTAGTTAAGATGTTCCTCAATGAACAATCTTATCAAGGCGATGATGAGAGATCACAATGTGTCTATTAAGAACATAATGGAATGAATTGTCGCCTAAGTCGATGCTTCCTTTGTTGAAGAGATAACAATGTTTATGAGATGAATTCCGTTGTCGATATGAGTTAGCTTACTCAAGTGGAGCTTGTTGATGTGCTTCTCCATCCAAAATTAATTTGAGAACCTTACGTGTTTTGGAGACTCATTGGGTAAGTAAGTATAAAAGTGCAAGTACCACTTGTGCTTTTCTTATCAACTTATTACCGTCATAATTCCATATTGCATGTACTATGGTTTCTATTCCCGTTCTTTTGGGATACCATAATCCTAGTTGTGTAGTACCTTATGATGTATCTAAACAAGGCTCAACTAAATAGTAGTTCGAGGATCTTCTTTAATACGAGCACATAGACAAAAGCTAAACATAATGTTGGATCTAATTGTTATGATAACAAGTAGTCTTCCGAACATTTCTCTACGTTTAGTTTTACCTACGAATTTGCTAATCTCATTCTTGGTAAGTCATCAATAACTTAACTATTGAAAACGAGAGAGTAACTAGGAATGTCTTTAAGTTAAAATCCCTTGCTTTTGGGGCTTGCTTTTATATATCAAAAAGTCTTTCAAATATTGACACTATAATTACTTGATTACTTTTGAAAAATCTATTTTGTTTCACTAGTTGTTTTACTCTAAATTCCAAAAACTGTTTTTGTTGAATTTGTTTAGACACAACAATGATCTATAAATCAAGTTTTATAACATATGTCAATTTTACTTGATTTAATGTTTGACTCAAGATGAGAAGATGTTATTTTGTACCTTTATCCTTATACTTGTCTTGCCATCATTGGACTTTCGACTAAGTTATCATCTACCAAAGATAATATCTTAGAAGGAGGAGATCACTCGTTAAATGTTATATTCAACGACTCCTCGACTCTTTGGGTTTTCTTACTTAAGACACTATGAACTCTATTTGTTTAGAAAAAGTCCAAGAGGTACAACATCATGAGACTATGTGTCACATTTAATGTGTAAATCCTAGATGTTGAAAACTCATTTTCATTCACACATCCTAATATATGCTAATGTGATTTATTTCACCTTGTGTGTTTTATGTGAGATTATCATAAAGGAGTGATTGAAGAAAAACACAATTAAAGACTCAAAGTATGGTGTTTGAGAAAATTGTTTAACAAAGGTTTGTTTTGCAAGCATCACAAAAGTGTTAGACATTTTAACACTTAGGAAATTCTTAGTTAGCTCACTTGTAAGCAAGAGTTGAGTGAGACTTACTCAAGAGTTTTTCGTGTTTATCTCTTGATGGTTAAAGAACCAAAACGCCTTATATCTCCTACTAGTACTAAAGACTAAATTCCTTGTTGCATAGAATCTAATCTTAGTTATTTACAAATAGCAGGTAAACACTCTAGAGTGTTACAAATAACTCATATTCGAACACATAATGCTAGAAACAAGAGACAATCAAAGTCAAGTTGAAGTAATGCGTACCTTTTAAATTGCATAGCGATGCTATCAAGCGGATAAGCATTACACGTAAAATCTTGGTTTGACGACACGCTTTGAAACTCAATAGCTCATGTATCCAAGAAGGTTAGATAAACATATAAAAGCATAGAGAATAATAATCCTAATCCTTTTATCATGAGTTTCTACTAGAGATTGAATTATTTCTAAATCTCTCTTCTAGGTTTGACAAATTTTACTTGCTTTGTTTTATTAGTTGATGGTGCTTTTGAGTTAAGTCCTAATCCGGTTTTATCTTTAAATAACCTTTGACACCTCAACAATCTTTCAAGAGATTTTGAGCTTTCTAATAATTTTTCCTTTCTCATTTGCATTTTAATCTCATGTTTGTAATCTAGACATAATTTACATTCTAGATCAATTTCAACATTACTCTCAATTCTAGACATTTAATTTTCTAATAAGATTTCCTTTTCAAAGATATTCTTAAAAGATTTTGAAGACTCATTCTTGAAGATAGATTTTAGGTCCATGTTGCATAAACGTTTAGACTCATTTTCTAGTTTAGAAAACTTTAGGATAAATTAATCAAAGCAAAAGAGTTTGGTTACAAAGTGTACCTTGCTTGATGTTTTATCTAGTTTAGAATCACAAACCGGATGATTGACTTCATCTTCATCCGTGTAATTCCATGAATCGCAAGCAAGTCTACTACGAGCTTGGCGCGAGTAATCACCTTTACTTACACCTTGCTTGTTGTATCAATAAATTGACAATTAACTACCGGATCATTGTCTTCGTCAACATCCATTACAATCCAAGATACGCAAGTAGGTTCATCAAAACACACGTACTCATCTTCACTTGTACCTTCATTTAAAACATTTAAACTAGTAGCACATGTATTAAATTCTACTAAGTGTCTATCAATTAGTTTTTCTAAAACTTCTAATTCATATGTAAGATCAAATTGATCATCTTTGACTTGACATATTCCTTGATGAAAGTTTATTATATTTTTCCAAATATCATTAGTCGTTTGACAAAACTACATTCTTTCATATTTGGTACTAAAGCTTTATAAATCATTGTTTTAGCTTTAGTATTTTTTATCAAGTTTAAGATAATTATCTTGGTTTTTCAAAAACTTGTTTTTCTTTGGTTTGAAATCACCAAAAGAAATAATATGCCAAAGATCATGATCAATTGATTTCACATAGTTTTCAAAATTACTTTTCCATTCAATTAAGTTTTCTTTCTCAAATAGCGGTGGGTTTTGGATAGGTTGCCCTTCTTTGAGATTTTCAAAATCCATGGATCGATCCAAGTTTTAAAATACATTCTATTTTAAAGATCTTGAGTAACGTAGCTCCTGATGCCAATTGTGGAAAACTAGAAAGGGGGTTGAATAGTTTACCGCTTTTTACTATCATATTTAACTTGAATATCTTTTACGTTTGCTTAAAGATATAAATACAATGTTATATGTTTGAGTCTTTGAAAAGCTTTTTATGTAAATAACAATTCTAACTTTACTAGTTTCATACATTGAAAAGCTTTGCTTGTGATGATCCTAACTTTGCTTGTTTAGTTATTTGAAAAGCTTTACTTTTGTTTGAAGATACAAACACATCTTTACTTGTTTAGTTCTTTGAAAAGCTTTATATGTAACTAGCAATTCTAACTCAAGAACAACATGTAATAAGCAAAGATAAAGAAAGAAACGATCAAACCACAACACGATTGTTTATCGTGGTTCAGCTACAAGGACTCTTTTTCCTTGCCCTACATCCACGCCCCGAGTTTCCAACTCGAGAGTTATAAGCACTAATCAACAAGCTCCTTTCACCGGCGGAGAAAACCTTTACAACGTCGCTTACACTTTTACCGACGCTAAGCTAGATGTCGAGTTCTTTTACAAGGGTACAACCACTCCCATCGTCGCTTACACTTTTACCAACACTAAGCTAGATGTCGAGTTCTTTACCAAGGGTACAACCACTCCCGTTAGTTCTTTTACAAGGGTACAACAACTCCCTACACATTACGTATTTTGAGGCCTAAAATACTAACCACTTACTTCTATATACATGATACACATGAAGTATAAACTTCCAAAGCTTATACATGACCAAGCTACCAAGACTTGCAACTTTAGAGTTGAAGATTGTAACTTCTTGAATGATCTTGTGAAGTCCCTTGCTACATAAGAGAATCACACAAATCAAAAGGTTACTGAGTTAGTTGAGAGAGTATGTGAAAATATGTCCTAAAGGGGTGACTCAAAACTAACAAATGGTTTGGTATTTATAGCAAACCATTCTGCAGGTCTGGCGGATACGGCGGACCCCTCAGGAGGGTTCCGCCCGTGTATCCCCAGGGTACCGCCAGGGCTGCAGTTGGTTTTGCAATAAATCTTGCAAACCAAACAAAGTCACATCTCATTACTCTTGCAAACCAAACAATGTCACATCACATAATATCAAGTCAAACACTAAACTTGCAAGCAACATCTAAGTAAGTCAAACACATTTCTTACCATAAATGTATATTGACAAAGCTTGCCCTAAATGTGATGTGACCTTACTATATTAAGAAATAAATGTGATGTGACAAGACACTTGCTAGTTTAAGAAATAAAAATAATGTTTTGTTTAAAAGGAAATTCAAACCTTGGTTAAACAAGACTTAAACACTTAAAGTGATGATTTACTTATAGCTAAACTTCATACTTTGTCATTAACAAAACTTAGCAAAGATCGTAAAATATAAATAACGTTTTTAGGCGATATTTGTATTAACACACCCTTTAAGAAACCACATCAGTCGCTGTTGGTGCACCTGGTTACAAACTTCAAAATACCTTCCATTTGATTAATTGTATTCATTTCTTTCACCAGGTGCAGCTGTTTGCTAAACTTCAAAGGGAAGGTATTTTGAAGTTTGTAACCAGGTGCACCAACGACGACGGATTGTGTGACATGATCAGTATTACTATATAACTGGTTGTAAGTTTGTAACAGAGTTTGGATGTGCTTTACTTGTCAAGTTATTACCCCGACCAGCTCATCTTGTGATGTCTATTAACCAAAGTTATAGTCTCAGCACCACAACAGGCGGCTATGCAGAGGTTAAGCTGATTATAGTCGCATCAACTAATCGGATGATACATACCTGGACCAAAGCCCAGATAAGGTATGACCATGTAAACATCTACCTTTTCGATGCACTAATCATACTCGTAGATGCCCTAATACCTACCTTTTCAATGAACTAATGATACTCATAGATGCCCAAATATATACCATTTCGATGCACTAATCATACTCATAAATGACCTAATTCCCATTTAATATACTATTGCCATTTTCATCCATTTTCAACCCGTTTGCTTATGAGCAATCGATTTTGGTTATGGTGTATCTTAAACAAGAAAAAGGAATGAAACAGACCAGTTATCAGTGCCCGTTACAGCTAACTAATTAGGAGAATATTCATGAACAACACCTAAAGTTACTAATCATATACCACATGCATATAATCCTATCAAGAGTAGACCCGACCATTAAATAATGATAAACTGATATCATTTCTCTGATCGTAAGAGCACCAAAACTACCTTGAGCTTGACGTTGATATATACCTACAAAACTATAATGCTAACCCTTTTAAGGAAATTAGATGAAGCAAGAGCTGTTAGATAGCATCTAACCCAATAATGATATCTGTTCAACAATCTCACAGATACATGGTCATAAAGCCCTATAAACCACTACAATCACAGTGTACACGTAGGTATGCAGTAACAGGAATCACATAACTAGTATCATATACATATATAACATACAGAATGCACGACGTTAAATACTGGACAAAAGCAGAGACTTACATTGTCAGTCTTAATATAACTACTATCATAAACAATATGCTAAAATAAACAACATATATAAAACAATAACAACCTAATACCTTTATAAGAGGGTGAATAGTTGACAGAGAGTTTATGTGAACCTTCTTAGATGTGAACCTTCTTAGGACTACAACCAGGTTGTCTCGCCACAAGGTGACTGTATTCTCCAAGCAGATAAAGGCTAACCTGTTCAACCAACGAAACCCATATTAACACATCTACAAATGCATGCACTAAACATACACATTGATGCACTAAAAGAAAATCATTGTAAAGAGCATCAGCGGCTGAAACAAAACATAATATTTTGCTACTAATAATCAAAGCATACACTTATGTGTTTCGTGGCTTATATGCGACCCTTTGCTTTATCCTTTTGTGTTATAAGCATATCGTACGTCTCATTGATGCACTAAACTATATTGAACTAATACTGATGCACTATACTAAAATAATACCGATGCACTATATTGAACTCATACCGATGCACTATATCTATATTGAACTGATGCGCTAATTGATATTGAACTGATGCGCTAATTGATACTGAACTGATGCGCTAATTGATACTGAACTGATGCACTAAATTAATGTATAGTGCATAAACAACACAGAAGCACTAACTGGTACTGAACTGATGTTGCACAAAAATAAAGAATATTCAGAACAACTTATTTTGCTTTCATAATATCAAAAAAGCAGTTTGTTAAACAATCCCAAACACCCTCAAGCTTCTTATATGTGTATCAAAATGGATGCACTAATCACTCATCGATGCCTTAATATGTCATATGATTCAACAATAGTACAAGTTATGATTTGTTTTACACATTGATGCCCTAAAATGTCAAATAGTTCAAAAATACTCGAAATTATCATCTGTTTGCACAATGATGCCCTAACTAATTCAACAAAATTACAATTATCATGTGTTTACACATTAGAGCCCTAAAATGAGTTTTTTCTTAGGGAGTGTTTATTTTTTCAGATGCTTATATATGGTGTGGGTCCCATGTAGGCCCACCTCTGTTGGAAAGTCTGGCTGGGAAAGAGAAGTATATTTGCTACTTTAGTGGTATAGATGTAGCAATGGAAATGAGTGGGTCCAACTAAATGAAAAACGTTAATATATTTATTGGGCTCCACTAACATTGGCACTCAGACATTCTAACAAAAAAAGAAACGGACCCTTAGTGTTGTTTGAGTTATTATATATTAAACATTAAAATAATTAATCAATCAATAAAATTATATAAATTAGATAATTAAAAATGTTATTTATACTAAATTAACCTGATGAAGATTGACGGTAGCTATGTGACGGTGGTGGAAGTGAAGATTGAAGTGGTCATTGCACGATGGAAGACAGTGGTGACGGTGGTGGTTACGATGCAGATGGAGTAGTTCAATCTCCATGTTTGGGAATAATGATGGAGACAGCAGTGGTGGTGACAGTATAGACGGTGGCGGGTGCACATGGTGGTTATGGATAAGTTGATCTGTGAATGAACTGAAAATACGATCTGATTGATATCCCTTCTATTTTGTTTATTTGTTTTTAATTTTTACCCTAAACTTTCAAGTGTTTTCAAAATCCACCCTGTAACTTTTTTTCTAACTTTTCTATCTAAATACACTTTTCTCTAAAACCCTACCCTATATATATATGTATGTATATTTTCTTTCTTTAGTGTGAGTCCTGAGGTCAAATGGTCAATTGCAACTTCTGACTAAACATCACCGAAAATGATGATTCCCGTCAATATATATATTGTTTTTCTTCCGAAAGAGTGAAGTAAACGTAGTATAGATCCCACAATTGAAAAGGAAAAGAAGCCCAATACAGTAAAGTAGTGTATTCATTATGTATGGGCTTTAGCCTTTTAAATCATCCGTACACATCCAGTTAACACCTCTGACAACTTGATCCACTTATCCAATATAATATCCAACAAAAGTACAAAACAAATACATACCAAAAATAAACTCTTTATGTTCTGTTACTCTGTTAGTCCTGCCCCAAAAGTAAAGTAAACTAATAATCAGCTTCAATGGCGGGCACATATAACTTCAACTATGCCTCCATCATCAGAAACCCTGTTCTCAATCCTATCATCGTTTCAGTTTCACCCATTAAATCTTCTTCTTTCAGTCTTACTACTTCTAATACCAACAACAAGAAAAGACAACAACAACATTGTCAATGCAGCGTTGACAATGATTCTGTTGCTACTAGTGGTGTGATAACGGGTGTTAGTGATGACATGTTTTGTGTTAATACTTCTGATGATGACTGTGATGTTGACTATCTTGGTGAGAGTACCAAGGGTGACTTGAACCTAAAATATGGTATATTTATTATCTTGATTTTTGTATTTTATATTAATCATGATCCACTAAAGGTGTGAATGGGCATTGTCCACCCCAAAAGAGCAGAGACTCGAACCCTTTACCTTTTATCCACAAAATCTCTCCTGTGGGCCCATAGATTGACATTCTTTTGAGTTGATTACATTCTTACCTAGACCAAGAGGTGGCAAAATAGGCGAGTTGGGTAGGGTCACATGAGGTCTTAACGGGTCATTTGGGAACAAATGCTTAAACGGGTCTTGGGTTGGGCCAATCGGGTTTATCAGCACATTTTCACCGAATTTGTTTTACTCCACATTTCTTATATAATCAAAACTAGCATAAGCAGGCTAGACTGTAGGATTGTCCTTGACTCCTTGCAGCAAAAACACTGCAAGACGTAAGCGGATAGTGATTTAGAAAATTCAAATCGTAATTGGATGGGCAAAATTTGCTTTAAAGTGAGTCAAATTAGTCATATATTGACACTATTTCAAAAGGCCTACTGAACACCAATCTAGGTGGACATACTTGAGGCAGACCCTTTAGTGTAAAAAAATAAAAAAATTGTTTGAATATTCTTTGAGTTTAACACTCAATGCACACCCTTTTGGCGTTTATAAAAAACTGCATACTCGTTGACAGAATTTTAGATCCGCTACACTGTTTGGCTACCTTTTTCCCAACATCATATGGTTTGAACTTTTGTTATCTAAGAGCACTACCAGTTATTTGATTAGAATTGGTTTATGTATTCTTACATATGTATGGTGGTGTTGAAGCAGGGATAAATGGTCAGACAGATGTTGCATGGAAAGGTCCTATAGAGGAAGTTGCCAGGTCTCAAGCAATCGAAGCTGAGGGTTTGCTTAATGACCTAGGGATACAGGTTTTTGTTTTTAATATCTTTTATTTCTTTCACGTTTGGAATTGAAGTACTGACATTTATCTTTTCTTACTGATTCAAGTTTATCTTGCTATATGTATTAGTAACGATGGACCATCGGCAACTCTTTGCATACTTTGTTTTCTGCCTAATGACATGCTTAAAATAATATGATTAATGTTTGAGACCCCGTTTTTACTAATGTTTTCTTATGCTAAACGTGATCGCGTAGTTACCCTCTCTTTGCTTATAATTTTAAATTCTCAAAATAAAGCTTTGTAGGATGCTAATCGTTTTTTTATTTATATATATTTGCCGTTCAAAAAAAGGATGCTAATCGTTCCTTCAATATTCCAAATTCTCATTTCTTTGACATATTATTCTTTTCTGTTTCCTGAAGTGTACCATATCTGTGCAGGATCCATCTTCTTCAATTCATACTTCACGTGGCATATTTTGTACCCGCACATTGAATCTTCGGTCAATCAGTGCAATTGGATATGACATGGATTACACTTTAATGCATTATAATGTCATGGTAAATGCCAAATCGGCACTTCGTATTGAGACCATATATAAACAGCTTTAATGTTCAAGCAGTCAAATGAAATAAGTCACACGCTTTAATATACTATTCATTTAGTTTCATATGCTGTTATACTCTTCCATTTTCACAAGTAACTTTGGTTTTATGAACTTTTGCAGGCTTGGGAAGGACGGGCTTATGACTATTGTATGGAGAATCTAAAAACAGTTGGTTTTCCTGTTGATGGACTTGCTTTTGACCCTGACTTGGTAATTCTTCATCAGTTTATCCCTATGAAGGCTGAATTTCTCATGCTACATAAGTGATCAACATTTTATTTATTTATTTATTTTTTCTTCTTTTTTTAAATTTACTTGGTCTGATGTTCTAATAGGTTATCAGAGGGCTTGTTATAGACAAAGAGAAGGGAAATTTGGTTAAGGCTGATCGATTTGGCTATGTCAAGAGAGCCATGCATGGCACGAAACTGCTATCTACTCAGGCTCTCAGGTGTGGCTTGTAACTTAGCTTTGTATGAGACCGGAGAGTAAATGAACTGATTATTATATCTAGTTAGAATAGTATTTTATATGCAGTTGACATAATTATTTCTCCCATATCTTATGTTGAGTGTCATATGATTGATGAAGTCACACATGCGTCTCTCATTTTTATGTTGATTCGGCTATTATGAGTTGCTTTTTATCTAGTATTTTATTTATACCTTCATCACATTTATTTTAGTTGTAAGCTTCTTGTTTGCGGAAGTTGGATCTAAATTTGTCTTGTTTTATAATTTTTTCTGTGTATGAAAGTGAAATGTATGGAAGGGAACTGGTGGATCTGCGGAATGAAAGTCGATGGGAGTTTCTCAATACTCTGTTTTCTGTTTCAGAAGCAGTGGCATATATGCAGGTAGTCTGTTCTCTTGATGCTACCTTTTGCATAAATTTCCGTTATTCCTTTTCCTTGAATCTGTGACTGCTGATGTTATCTTTGGCTGTATAATAATATAGTATAATTTGAATTGATCCATTGTTCTTGTATTTCAGATGGTTGATAGATTTGATGAAGGGATTATTTCAACAGATCTTGGTGTACTTGATTACAAAGGGCTTTACAAGGCAAGTGCATACGGATGTTAAATATACCTGTATATGTTGTGGGTCAACGTTATGTGTGTTAACTTCTACCAATCTATGAATTTTCTTCCTCTTTTCAGGCTGTTGGTAAGGCCCTATTCAGGGCTCACGTAGAAGGTCAACTCAAGGTACATATATAATTGATTTAGGTCTTGAATAGTAGGATTCATAGGCATTAATAATTCCACTGAATTTTGACAGAGTGAGATTATGTCTAAGCCGGAACTGTTTGTAGAACCTGATCCAGAGCTACCTTTAGCACTTCTGGACCAAAAGGAGGCATGTCCTGTGAATCACCTTTTTATTATAGAATACATCTAATTAATAAATAAGTTATGTTCTGAAGTATTATGTTATCATCTCACCAGGCTGGTAAAAAGTTATTGTTGATCACCAACTCGGATTACATCTATACAGACAAGATGATGCGACATTCTTTTAATAGATTTCTTCCAAATGATATGAACTGGCGAGATCTATTTGAGATGGTTAGTTCAAGCTTTCTGTTATCAACCTTTGACATTCTTTCTCACCTAATCTGTATGTGCCTGTAGAGCCATATTATATATGCTTGCATGCTCTCATGTTTCTATGTTGGTATGCGTTTATGTTTATGCATGCTTGTCTCTGTTTTTGCTATATATGCTTTCTTTTATGTCATTATCTTTTCCATCCACACACACGCGACCACACATAAAGTCTATTATCTTGCACGCACACTTGCCGGTCTTTCTGAAAGCAGTCCCTTTTCCCTTGGGTAGGGGTGTGACCGTCTACATCTCACCTCCCCCATACCTCGCTCCGGTGGGATTGGGTATTGTTATTGTGTATGTGTTATACTTCAGAAAAAAACAGGGAACTCTGCAGTTTAAAGATGAAATAGATTACTTTAAATTTATCGATGTCACTAATAAATCAACCATAAAGGAACTACTGGAACATAATATGAACCTGAATTTCGCATTTGAGATTCTAGAATGGCATTCTGAATGATTGAATTAAGTAGCTGAATGTAGATTACTGAACCGCAAGAAAATAAACTTCTACATGTTTGAGTTTGTGAAGTCTCTCTGTTTAATGTAGGTTATTGTCTCAGCTAGGAAGCCAGAATTCTTTCAAATGTCACATCCTTTGTATGAAGTAGTGACAAGTGATGGCCTCATGCGACCATGTTTCAAGGCTCGTCCAGGTGAACATATCATGTTCTCTTTGGCATTAGCTCTCGACTAAATTATGAAATCATCTTTGGACCGTTACAAAACCTGCGACATATTTTTTATATTTTCTTCCAGCCATTTAGTCAGTCCTTGTCTGATAACTGTTAGTATAAACTGCTCAAAGAAATCATTTCGTATCAGATGATGAGCGTAATTGTCATTTCCATATGTTAAAATATATCAGTTTTTTTGTTTCTTTCCATTCCTCTAGTAACCAGCCTCTCCACTTCTTCTGGTTGTAGTTCCGACCATTATGGTAAATTCACATACTTCAGTTTGTAGCCACAAAACACAACAGTTACTAGAATCAATATGGTATTTGATAAAAATCTTAGGAAAACAAGACGATTATGTACAGTTTCTTGTAGACTTGACAAAGAAGCTTCTTTTATAGGCTGGTCTTGATAGACACTCCAAGCTCTTCCTAATTTCATTAGTCCTGCCACAACATCACCATGTCATCAGATGATTCGGAAACTGGGAGATGGTGTTGATTTGAGTATTCTCTTAGCCACTTCCGCCACTCACAATAGGGGAGAACCTTTATGTATATTGACATCTTCATGCGTTAGGCTATGATTTTCACCACTCACAAAGACACAATGATCTTTTAACTCCATTTCCCTTGGATCAATCCACAAGTTCATTTGAGAGTTAAATTTCATGTGATCATTCCACAAGTTCATGTTTAGTTATCAGTTTCTTAATTCTGTTTCTTTAGCCTGTAAATGACTAAATGTTAGTGAAATTTGGTGACGTTGATGGAAGGAAGGACCAATATGCTCAGAGTCGCTCTAATAGCCAAAAATGGGTATTTGTAGGGTATTGCTCATGCTATGTAATAGTTCAGGAGATTTAGTATGCTGCTCTGGCTTCTTGAATATGTAACTTAGAAATTAATTTTTGATTGAATAAGCTAGTTACCATTGTACCATTCCCTCTATCTGTAACACTTTATATTGCTCTCACTCTCTGATATATCAACCTAGAACCTCTGTTCCATGCGATCTTCTATGTCTGTAATACATTATGTATATTACATAGTGGTCAATAATCTGACATCCGAGTTTAAAGATGAGTTATTAAAGAATCAGTAAGGCTACTTACTTGTGAAGTAAGGTCATGGTTAGAATCAGGACATACTCAATAAGTCAACCCACTGTCACTATCTGTTTTGGAACAATTTTTATGATAGCTTGCTCGAAGCCCTTAATTTGTTATCATCTACGATATATGTATATATTGTTTCTGATCTATGTTCAGTGTATTCTTGGACTATATTTCTGGATTTTCCCTTTTAGACACCCAAGAATATTCATAACATTTTGCATTTGTTGTTTTCAGGGGGCTTGTATTCTGGAGGAAGTGCCCAGATGGTTGAAAATTCGTTAGGCATTCATGGAGATGAGATATTGTATGTAGGCGATCATATCTATACAGATGTAAGCGTTTCGAAAGTGCATCTTCGCTGGCGGACAGCATTGATTTGTCGAGAATTGGAAGAAGAGGTAAGCTATATAAACTGAATGGCATGTGTTCTACAACGTCATGGAAGATGAAAAATAGGAAGGCTTTGGCCAAATTAGAAACTGTTTTGTTAGTTGCTATAAATAACAGTTAACATGTCCTTGAAAGGAGGGAGCTGTTTGTTAGTTGCTAAACAGTTCTGTATGTTTCAATAATTAGTAGAATACGGTTTGCAGTCATACAATAACAACAATAAGCAGGGAGCTGTTCCAAAAAACAACTATAAGCAGGGACAGCTATTTCTTGATTGATACATATACCGTTATATATGGAGTGTTTATGGGGTTATTTTTATAATATATTTCTTTTCTCAGTTAAGTGTTCGTTACTAATTGTTTATGCTGCTGCAGTATAATGCTCTGATTCATAGTCGAGAACACCGGGCTAGACTAGTAGAACTTTTAAATCAGAAAGAAGTCATTGGCGATCTCTTCAATCAACTCCGTTTAGCTCTGCAGAGGAGAAACATGGGACGCCCTGCTCAAGTAATTATCTGATTAACTAGTCTGTCACTTAACAGTCCCCTACTTCTGTCTGTTTTGCTATCTTCATTAATACTAGTACTGGGAACATCTTTCTAGCTTAATAATCCACCTTAGGATTAATACGAGGCTTGATGGTTAAATTTGGCATATGTTACTTTCTTGTTTAGTGTTTAGTTTTTCTTTCCTCCCCAAGCATTTTTTATGTTAAAATTATGAACGTGTTTTCAATGATAGTGTCACACATGTTTAAAAAAACTTCAAAATGTTCCATATCGTACCAATATTTTAATATATTTTCTTTTCTTTTGTATATTTTTCTTTGCAAGTTGGATGTGATTGATATTCCCCTTTTTATCAGCTTATCATGTTGGTTCTTTGGACTGTGCACATATAACTTTACTATTCAATTTTAGACCCTCGCTGCTACTCATATGGATGATAAAGAACTCACAGAGAGTGTGCAAAATCTGCTTATTGTGATGCAAAGGCTGGATGCAAAAATTGCACCAATGTTGGAAGAGGATGGTGAACACTTCAACAAAAGGTTATCATATTAATATGCTTATACAAAATGTGAATATGAATTATGGTTTCTTGGACTTATTTCCTGGAAAGAAGTCATCACATTTATTGTCATTGGGGTTTTGAAACTTGACTAATGGATCGTTTACTGTTAGGTGGGGATATCTTTCACGTGCAGGTTTGTGGGACAAGAGTCACCTGATGCGACAAATAGAGAAGTACATATTTCTGTTTTTTCTTTTTTTTCCACACTTCATAGTTAATGTGCCAAATTGGTGATTATTCATAATCTCTGACTATATAAACTTTTTAATGCTCCAAACTGCAGGTATGCTGATATTTATACATCCAGAGTGTCAAATTTCCTTAATTATACACCTTTCATGTATTTCCGCTCACAGGAACAGGTATTATCGCCTTCTACTGAACCATCTCAAACTAAATAGAGTTATGTGTAATTTAGCTTATTTAAAGAGGCACGGCGGGCATACAAAAAAATAAATAAATAAATAAATAAAAAATAAATTAAAAAATAAATAAAAATAAAAAAAATAAAAAAAATTAATTGTGCAATTGATGTTGATAGTTGCCAAGATTTTGGTCTAGCCTAATGGCAACTTATCTTTCACATTACGAGCTTGGTCCCTATCTTATTCTTAAACATCTTTAAAATCTTTTTTGTTTTGCAGACTCTTGCACACGATTCATACTCATTTCACCAATCTCGAATCGACCCGTGAGTTGATAGGTGTGGCAAATTATGTGAGCATAGTAATACCTCGTGATGCCAACGTTGTTCAAGCGTCATATTTTTTCTCCACTTCTTTGCAGTCAAGATTGTGTATGGATGTAACATGTCAAAACCCTATGTGGGTTGATTGAACTATAAATAGGTACATTTAAGGCATGTTTGCAGAAATTCAGGCTGAAGTTCCATCATAAGCTGGATCAGTTTATGATGATAGCGTTGTGAAGGAGGTCCAAGTATCACTGTTGTACTATATTTGGTAGCAATAAGCAAATGCATGCTCTAATGAGGACCCTGATAAAGTTATTGCCAAAATTGGCTGTGTTAATAAGACAGTTGTAAGTATCAGAGTTTGTTTTTCAACTTTTTGTACTCTGCTTGCAGCCGAGCCGAAACCTGTTATATTTATTCTTCGGGTTGTACATGGAAGTTAGTCTGTGTAGACAAGAGATATTTTCGAAGATACTTGTGCTCATCTTGCTTCCAAAAATGCTTAGAAGACGTTTGATCTGCAAAAGAACTTTTTTTTTTTTTTTTTTTTTTTTTTTTTTTTTTTTTTTTTTTTTTTTTTTTTTAAGGTATAACATCTGCTAAAGGAATTGGAATTGAATTGTGTTATGAGACACAATGTTTAATTCAAAATAAAGTCACGTGTACCACTAACCGATTTGCTCGCCAAAAAGGAAACGACTACTCAATTCTGTTGATTATTCATTTCTGTTTAGCTATTGATTTGTAATCTTCTTCCAAACCCTCTCAATTCTGTTGTAACCATTTGGTTACAATTGTAACAAATTCACCATAATCGGTCGTTCAACTACATTTCGAATTACAATTTTGTTGTGATTCTTGATTAGTTGTTAGGTTTTATTCAAATCTTTAGATTCCTGTAAGACCATATCAATTGGTATCACAAACTCTCATCTTGGCAATCAACCGTCAAGTTTTGCTCAACCATATATATGTGCAATTCCGGTGATTCTGTTACGTTTTCCGATCAAGTTGGTTACATTTACAGACAGTTGTTTTACCGTTGGATTGTCAAATTCTTGTTCCATTTCCAAGTGTGGATTCATGATAATGATAACAGATTAAAAATTGGGGAAAATTAAGATGTTTGTTGAAATGTCGATTAACGATTTTCTCAAAAAATATGGCACATTAAACAGTATTATGATTCATTTAATTCTCGATCAGTTTATGTTGGTCCCTTTTACTAGGTTAATGTTAACTATTGAGTTAAACTAACCAAGTTTCATGGCTTGAACAAAGAAGTAAATAATTAACAGTAAATAAAAACGTAAAGATAAGAGACAAGGTATTTTTTCAACGTTTAATTCTTCTCTATACTACATATAAAGAGAAAATGGTCAAACATTGAAAAGTGAAATCTTGAAAGTCAAGAGTGAGAGAAAATGAATTGTGTAATTAATACTTTTATTAAAATACATCATAACTTAAAATTACAATAATTTATTCATATCTATACTACATATAAAGAGAAAATGGTCAAACCTTGAAAAGTGAAATCTTGAAAGTCAAGAGTGAGAGAAAATGAATTGTGTAATTAATACTTTTATTAAAACACCCCATAACTTAAAATTACAATAATTTATTCATATTGTACAACTAATTAAAAGCATCTATATCAAATTAAAAACAATCAATTAAAACAGCCTTACTAAAAAGTACAATAAAAATTTCACAATATACAATTTAAACAAGCTACAACATAATATAAAATATAAAATAATTAAACACACCAATTAATGTTATTTTTAAAACACCCTAAAATGAAAAGTATATGTTATTATACACATTATACAAATTAATAAAATACACAAAACTTCATACAAGCTAACAAGTTGATGTTGCATGTAGTTTTGAAAATTGGACCGGACCAACGGGTTCAACTGAGAAAAACATATAGTTTTGAATACAAGGACTAATACACGACGGGTTCAGTTATTAAAAGCATGACTCGGTTTAAATCGACCCGTTTTTCAATCAGAACGATTCAACCGAGTTTCAAAACATTATGTTTAATCCCCAAATCTTCAAACTTTTATTAGAGATGGCAAAACGGGCGGGCACGGGCACGGGCTAAAATGGCACGGGTTAAAACAGGCACGGGCTAAATGGACAAATTATAAATCGGGCCAAACGGGCACAGGCTAAAACGAGCAAATTATAATTCAACTATTAAAAAACATTCGGAACAGTCTTAAAAACCCCTTTAATTCATCTTGTAAAAAAAGATCAAGCATCTAAGTCTTAACTATATTTAATTATTTTTTCTTAAAAAATAATAATAATAAAAAAAAAAAAAAAAAAAAAAAAAATCCGACTGCAAATTTGAGAAAATCTGCTAGGACAAATAAATAAAAATGCAACTAATTAAATATATCTATCAATTAATTTGAGTATTAAATAATTATGCATAAAATCGTTAATAAATGAGATAAATTAAAATTAAAATAGTTGGAATGTTTTATAGTTACCAGTGATAAGTGAATTGGTCGGAAAAAAATGAGAGTAATTGCTTGAAAGTTGAATTGTGTTATTCGAAAGCCCATCTAATAATATCTGATTTTATCTTTTGCCTGTAAGAGCCCAAATAAATGCAAGGGGGCAAAAAACGCCACAAACTTTTAAAAAAGTGTCAAAAATCGCCCAAAAATTACAAATTGGGCAAGATTTGCCACCCCTAACTTTTATTATTTTTCATTTGTAACCCATAAACTTTCTTTTATCACTAAACGATCTGTCGCTATAAAATCCCGTGGCTATGCACGGGTATTCGTCTAGTTAGAATTTAAGCAAAGAATTATACCCAAGTATTTGCTGAATAACACTTGGGATTGAAATGACAAGTATGGTATTACTTCTCACTAAACTCAAACTAGGCTTGAGTGACAACTAAAGGTCCTACTGAGCTATCTCAGGGACTGTGTTGTTCTTTGGAGGAGTAAAAGTGGTTTGTGAATATCTAAGCATTAATTTCACAAACTTGTCACTTTTACTCCTCACTTATCCTTCCTATTTATACACAAGTAAATTTTAACATTACTGATAAAGACAAAGTGATGACCTAGGCTACGTATTTTGTCTCTGTTACAATAGGCTATTTTGGGTATAAGACAATAAGCCTTTCTGATGTATAGTGATGACACCATCCTGACTTTATGCCTTTCAGGGAAAGTTTGACTTCAGGTTGATAGGGACACCTACTCATACTTTCAAACGTTTCCCGCTTTGTCCCGCCCATTCTTCAGTCTTCAGGTCTTCAGTCTTCAGTACTTCATTAGTTGTTGAGGAGTCCTAGGGGTTCCTTTGGCTTAGGTGCCACCTACTGAGTTCCGCCTCACTGAGTGGAGAGACTTTCTTCTTAGACTCATCCTAAGCATCCTGAAGGTGATTCACTGAGTTACTGTTCACTCAGTGACTTGATTGCGTTAAATGATTTCCAACACTTAAGTTAATTTTTGTTCAAATCTTTGTTTTATGAGACTTGGGTACTGAATGAACCCAACAATTTCCCCCTATTTGGATATAAATGATGCCTAAGTGTCTGATCAGTGTAAGTGAGCATTTGGGCTTCTTCTTACATTGAAGATACTATATCACAACCAAAGAACACACGATTTTTTTTAAACGTGGGCCATCATCTTATTCATCAAAACATTACAAAAGATCCTAACATCTATTACATAAACTTAGGGCAAAGTACTTAGACTTCCTTTATGCCTATAAGCTCAAGTTTCAGCTTCTTGGAGAGCAGGATGTGTTTATCAGGACATTCATTCATCATCTTGTCCATCAGGAACATGAACTCCTCGTTCTCAGGACTCTTATGATTTCTAGCCATCAGTTTGTAGGCCAGAAGTGTGGTAGTCTCCACCAAGTGTATATCACTCACTCTCTGAAAGGCAGGGGCACCAAGTTCACCAATGAAGAAGAGTCCATACTCAGGTGCTTTGATCAATTTGTTTTTGGTGAATGTAACACCAAGAGGAAGAGCTATGTTGCAGTGGAGTCCAACTATGAATGCTTCAGGTTCGAATGCAACTGCTTTACGTTTCTTCCCAGTGACCTGAGCTGGCTTGGGAATTGCCAGTCCCTGAGAGGCAAGTGCTTCCTGATGGTTGATTCCCAGGCTTTTAGCAACCCTTTCCAACTCCTTGTATGGGTTACTAAAAGCCTGGGAATGGGTACCATCATATGAGTTGAACACACTTGCTCTTCTTCTTCTTCTTCTTCTTCTTCAGAATGGGTACCATCATATCCCATTACTTTATCCCAAAGTCAGAAGGCCTGAAAGGTTTGTAATTTTCATGGACTCTTGGGCCTCTTTCAATGGTGACTTCAATGGGTTCATTCTTATTGAATGGATGAATGATCATGTCAGTGATAGCACATTCACCCTTGGTCTTGGTCATAGTCTAAACATACCTTTCATAGTTTCTCTGCTTCCTCTCAGTCACCTGCTTGGCTTTCAGGTTGGCTTCTTTGATCAGGTTAGCCTGAAGCCTGACAAACTCTTCTCCTTCCATATCCTGGTTGGATTCCTTAATCACCTCCTTAGCCACTTCAGTGATAACAGGCTTACTGAGCAACTCAACTTTGAGCTTGTCATCTTCCTCAAGTTCAACAGCCACTTCTTCATTTGTACCCCTGAATACTTTCCCATTGTGTAAAGTGACTTCGACTAGTTCTGGTGCATCAGGATCACGACGCACTTCTCTTGATGCCTTTACCAATTTGGGTGGTGAGTCTTCAGTGACTTTGATTCCCTTCCCTTTGTCAGTGGGAGGAGATGTACTGAAAGAATATTCAGGATGACCCGTTGTTGTGGTGGTTGCTTCAGTGATGACTGGAGTTATGACAGGAGCTGAAGTGGTGGACCCAGGCATGAAGCTTCTTAAGGGAACAACCTCAGTGACGACCTCAGTGGTAGATGTTGTTTGAGCATCATTCTTTGCCTTCCTGTGAGGGTCCAACTATTGAAACAGTCTCCTGATTAGAGTGATGGTGATTCATTTCTCCCCCTCAACAGATGCGTGAGCTTCAATGGGAGCATCTATTGATTTAGGACCTGTAGAAGCAGGAGCAGGAGTAGCATGAAGAAGTTTGAGCATTTCAGAGACCATGACCTTGATTTCTGAGGTGTCTGTCTTCAGGCTTGAGAGTTCAGTGGACATAGACTTCTGAGTATCAGTCAACTAAGAGATTTTGGCAGTGTAGCAGTTCACAAGTTCATTGTGCTTTGTCGTAAGTTCTCCATAGCCAGCTGTGAGTTTATTAATCTGAAGACTTTGGTCCTTGAGAGTGGTGAGGATAGAGGCTTGTAGAGACTTCAGTTCAGCAAAGTTTACCTCCTTGAAAAGGTCAGGCAGGCTACTAAGTGCAACTGATGTGGACTTATGAGAATCCATGAACTCAGTGAGCTTGGTAACAAGGATAGGATCATCCTTGAACTCTTGTTGAATGGAGGTAAGAGTCTGAAGGAGATTTGCAAAATTGGTTCCTTGGTCAGTAGCCAGCTGTTCAACAGAAGCCTTGAGGTCAGTGACCTTTGCATCAGTGGTTGTGAAAGCAGACTTCAGTTCAGTCTGATTTTCTTCTGTTGAGCCCCTGAAGTCAACATAGGAGGCAGCTGCTTCAAGGTGTCTGTCCTGACTGGCATCTTCAAGTTGATTGTAAAGCAATTCATTGTTGTATTCACCGAATTCGACCAAAACCTTTTCAGTGATTGGCTTGGTGTCATCCAGGTTGTAGTAGCCTGAAGATGAGGGCTCAGTAGGTTTTTTTCCTGATGATGATGATGATGATGGTGATAATGGTTGTTGTTGTTCTTCAGCAGTGTGTTCAGGGGATGATGTGTGTTGGGATTCAGTTTGCTGCTCTTTAGTATGTGAATCAGGATTGACATCTTCAGTATCCATGTCATCTGCAGCAACTAAACCTTCATCATCCCCAAAGTCAAAATCATCCTCCTCTGACTCTTCTTCGATGAGTAGTTGTATGTCAGCCAGAGTTGGACCTTGGGATGCAACCAGCTCCCCCTCAGAAGAGGGTTTGCTTTTGTTATGGTCAGCTCCTGACCCCTCTATTCCAGCATACTGGGTTGGATCTGCCTGGTCCTTAGGGTCATTCCCTGAAGAATGCGCATCGCCATGAGGGGGTGAAGGTTCCATATCAGGAAGTGGTTGTATGCTTCCTGAGTCTTTGTCCCCTGTGATCCCTTCAGACACTGATGGGTATTTTTCAGTGGCATCCTTAGGAATCATGAAAGTTATTTCCCTATCAGTGGGTTGTATATTTCCCTCTGAGTCTTTGGGATAAGTAGTGGGGCCCCCAGACAAAAGCTTTGATTTGCGAATGTCCTCATCAAGCGAGTGAATGGTGATGTCTCCCTTTCCAACAAGCTTGTACTAGCCTGTCGAAGGTTTAGGGATGGTAACTCCCTGATGCTTAGGTTGTGATCTACCCAAGCCTTTAGCAGGATGTGATTGGGTGTGGGTTCCCGTCTCAGTGGAGTAGTGCTGCCCCACCGAGGATTTAGGACCCCTTACGACTCTGATTGTGATTTATCAGAGCCTTTAGCAAGATGTGATTGTTGAGTTGTTTCCGACTCCACTGACTTGTGTATGTCAGCAGAGCCTTTGGGAGAAGGTTTTCCCGAGGACACTGAGTGTGATGTCTCGGTACCCTCCATTGGATTTTGTTTCAGGGTCGGTGGATCGGTCTCAACATTTGGTGTCTCAGAAGGCAAGGTCTATTTTGGCTGTCTCTTGCCAGGCTTAGAGGCAGAGGTACCAGTGGCGAGTGACTTGGGTTTAGTTACCTTCCTGGACCCCTGTCTCTTCTTCTTCTTCTCCTTCTTGGAGGGAGAAGGAATGGGTGAAATTTTGTTGTCACCCTGGATAACAGTCAACGTAAATGTTGTCAGGGCGACTGGTGTGACCTTAGTGGGATCTCTAGAGTAGTTTGTCTTATGTAAGACTTCAGGCTCAAAGCCCACGCCTTCAGGCTTAACATACTCAGACCCCAACAGGTCTTGCAGGGCGCAGGAAATGAATGTAGGGTAAGATATGAGCTTTTGCCTAGATTTCTGGTGAGTGCTTATTCTCTCACCTTTTCTTTACCAAAATCAGATTAAATAATCCAAAAAACTAACCCAAATTGCCAAAGAAAGTGTGTTTTTGTGATTGTGAATGTGTAGGTATGGATATTTCATAAAAAGACGAAAAAACAACAAAAAACCGGCAAAAATGAGCACGAGAGTGGAATGAGTCAGAAAGTCAAAACTTGGAATCTAAAAGTCAAAAATGAGCTTAAAAAGTCAAAAGAGATCCTTCAGGTTTCAAAGAATAACGAATTTGACCCTTGGATGAAGTTTGACGAGATTGACAGTTTTAGTCCTCCAAGTTTCAACAAGTTGTCAATTATGATCCTTTGAAGATACTTTGAAGAATTACAGCTTTGGTCCATAAAGATTTAGAATATTACATGAAACACCCTTGGATCACATTTATGAAGTTTGGCATAATTAGTCCTTGTATTTTAGAAATTAACACAATTGGTCCTTGTTTATTCTCACTATAAATTCTGAAAATACAAACACAAGCCTAGTCCAAAGGAAATAACCCAAGTCCAAGATTACAATTAATAAACCCAAGTGCAAATCCAATACCCAAACCCATCACCCAAATCCTACCCGAGCCCAAAACTTACACCCGGTCAAACCCCCACTACCCATCAGTCAAACACTAATAAAAAGTATTACCCATTTCCTGCCCCCTTTTCACCCAAATTACCCAGATCATGAACCCTAGATAACCCGCCCCTCAAAATTACCGTAATTAAGGGCAAATTGGTCAAATCAATGGACTTCTAGAAGGCTGCCAGATGTGTCAGGAAGTGTCAGTATCCAAGAAGCACAAATACGGACAGATGTCAGCTTATGATTAGCTCATACACGTCATAGTAGAGGATCCAAGGGTGTAAATCATTGGGAAATGGTTGGATTATGATCATACGGTTCAGAGAAGCTTAAAAGAAGCACAAGCACAAGCACACGGATTTCCAGCTTGGCAATCCGTGACCCCTTCTCTCTAGATCCTTCCTACTCATGCTATAAATAGAGGTGTTGTAAGCTCATTGTGGAAGTAGCTTATTAGATAGAGAAACTCTACCAAATTGTTTACTCATTTAGTTTACTTGTAATTTCCTTTAAATCTTTTGTAATGTTCTGGTTATTTTAATAAAATTTGATTCAGTTTTCATTGATATTTGTTCTTTCCAAATAGAATTCAGTAGTTATAAGCTTCATTTCTGTTTCATCAGGCTTCTCAGAAGCTCAATTCAGTTTTCAAAAACTCAAATTTACCTTAGTTGTTTTCATTCTCTCTAAATACTTTAAAAAAAAATTAGAAAATCATATAAAAATAAAAAAGTGTGTTTTCATATTCTTTACTCAGCTTGCAATCAAGCTAATTCACTAGTATATGATGAGGCGAAAAATGAACCACTTTTAGGGGGTCATTTAAGCCCGGAATTGAATTTATTTGATCAAATATTGCCCTAAATCGTTCCTTTTGTGATTTTAGGTACTTTGGGAGTGAAATCTGGAAAAGGAAGCAATTCAGACGTTTTTGGAGCATAAAAGTGAAGAAAACGCCAAAGACTTAATTTTCCTTGCTGGGAACAGTAGGTGACGGCGTCAAGAGTAACATCCTGACGGCGTCAAGAGTAAATTGCATGACGGCCCAGTACAAACCTGAAGGCGTCACGAGGAGAGCGTCAAGAGTTAAACACGTGACGGCCTGGAAATGCTTAATACATGACGGCGTCAGATCTGGATCTAGGCAGTCCGAGAATTATTTTGGCGGCGAGATGACGGCGTCACCTATTTGGTCTTGACGCCGTCAGCCTCTATTTCCTATATATAGTTTTCTAATTTTCATTCATTAAGAGAGGAAGTTTTGGAGAAACCCTAAGGCTGAACTTATTAAGAATTTTACAGGTTTTTCAAGGGTTTTCTGCCCTTGAAACCTTGCATGTGTAATTAAGATAAGTGTTCTTTTAATTCAATCAATATGTCTATGTGTTGGTTGTCTATATCTTGTTCTTGTCTTGATTCCACCATGCTAGGCTAGATCTATCTTGTGTTTGCTTAGATCTAATGAAACCTAGATGTTAATTATGTGTTGATTACTTGTTTATGGTTGTATTGGATGAATGATTTCAATGTTAGGCTTAAGAAAACTGGCAGATCTCCAAATGGTAACATGCTTGAACGTCTTAGGAAACATGAACCAATGTGCACTAGGTTTTATTGGTTGTATTTAATGCATAAGTAAATTCTAATGATCCCATGTTAGGAGCTTCTTAGCCGACTCGACATAGGAGTGAAGTAGGCACTCATAGGATTGGGGAGTTAAGTGCGCCACCCCATGAATGGTATTAAGGAATACAATCCGTCATCCACGCAACTATAACAAGTAATTAATGTGTAAAAGATATCTAGGGAGTAGTGAAATCTAAGTAAACACAATTTCTCCACTTATTGCTCACAACCTTAGTTTAATTTAGTTTATTTTCATTTCTAGTATTTTATTTTGATTGCATCTTTAGTATTGGGTTAGTTGACTAGCAACTAATTCCGCCCAAATCCTTCAAACCCGAGATTTTTAATTTGCTTTCTAAAAAATATAAAAATACAAAAAGAATCATCCGTCATCTCTAGCACTAGTAATTAGGTTTTCTAATCCTAGCGACACTATTCCTAGCTGAACGATCAATCCCCCGGTACTTGTCACTATACTATACTACAATGATCAGGTACACTGCCTGGTGGGGGTTGTAAGCTTCTCAAGATCCCTTGAGAGGTAAAGCCTGGTGCAATCCCTACGCATCAAGTTTTTGGCGCCGCAGCCCGGGGAATAGTTATTGTCTAGGTTAGAATTTCTTTTTATTAGGTCTACTTGCTAGATTCCTTTCTAGTAAGATTTTTATTTTTATTTTTAGGTTTTCTTTAGTCTATCTTTTTCTTTGTGTCTTTGTTTGTAAAAACCTTTCCATTGACTATTCCGTTAGCTATTATGGAGAACGCGAATCCACCAAGTCCGACACTAGAGTTTTACCAGAAAAAATATAATTACACTAGTTTGGATATAACAAGATGGAGGAACAAAATGAGGAGGACAGGATTTTATATTGATTTTATTGAGTACCTTGAGAAAAGAGGCCAAGTGCATAAGACTTTTAAAGAATTCACCTTAGGAGCTCCATCAACCCCTCAAAATGCCGCACTTAGTGAAACCTATGCACCATATGAGCCTTCACCTAGGATAGTTTCGTATGAGCTACCTAGCTGCATGTCATGGTTAGGCCCTACCATAATACAGGATGAACACATAGGTGACCTTGATGTGATGGAGGATGTAGCCGAACATGATCACATTGATAAAAAAGACCTAGGTTTTATGATCGATGATGATGAATCTCAAGAAACACATGATGAATCTTTTGGGCAATTTGTATATAGCAGTCAGAATATTGAGGATGATCCTTATGATTCAGATATAGAAGTTGAGATGCCTAGAGAAGCACGTGAGATACTTGGGAAAATGTTAGGGTTAGATTATAATAAAACATATGTTGAGGATATAGGTGATCGTGACATAGGGAATGATGAAGTAAATAACATAAGCTCATTGAGTACCCCACAAGTCCTGCCATCATTTGAGGTACACATACCACCCGTAACTTACCCGGAAGAAGTTGAAGAGACTATAAGAACCCTAATAAAGGTAGAACCTTTGAACCAAACACAACTAGAGGATATAGGTTTGAATACTTATAATGATAACCTTACTCTTAGTTCTAGGGAAGTTCCTAGTTTTGATGAACCGGAGCCTCAGCCAAAACCGTTACCTAATCTTCCATCCTTGGATGAAAATTTAGGAATTGAAATAGGTTCCGACCCACCCATCAAACCATATAGTCCAGGTAGTCTTAGGACAAAGGTAGTAGACTCTAAGCCTTGTAGAGAGGAAGCTGACATAGGAGTGGAACATGACCTTACATACTTACATCACCCATTCATGATTGATCATAAGAAACATTATGGGTTTAAACCAGGTTTATTAGGTCAGGATGGATTCCCAACTAGTAGTCTCTTGAAGTTGATAGAAAATGATCTCTTTCTAGGAGAAAATATTAATCCACCCATTAACCCGATTGAATTAGGTAAGGTTATGATGATAGGAGCACACCCCTTTGAGCATATAATTCATCCACCACTCTTTCCTCACGAGGCATATTTCCACCCTAAGGGTGTGTATCGCTACTTCCACCCGCACTTAATCCTAAGTGTAGGGAAAACCTCCCCTATTTACGTTAAATAAGGGTAGAGTCAGGCTCGTGACTCGAACAAAAACAAGCACTTCTTGGGAGGCAACCCATGCTTTGTGTAATTTTATTTTGTTTGTTTGTTATTTGCTTCCGTATGCATGCTTTGTTTTTATTGTTGGTAGATCATGTTTCTAAACTAAAAAGTGGAAATACTTTACTTTGTTGTTTTGGCCTAGTCTTAACTCCACCTAAAAGTATTTTTGCAAAAGATAAGTGTAAGGGGAAACCCCAAATATGTTTTTAAGAAACAAACCTATCATGATTCTCCACAATATTAAATGAACATGTATATTCGTATTTGTTAGAGTCAAATGCTTGTATTGAGTCATAATGAAGTTTTGCAGGATTTTCCAGGAAGTAGGACCAAGTTTTTCCAGAAATTTTCAGGAAACTTAACATAAGAATTTCTGCAGGTCACTTCTGACGGCGTCACGAGATTACTCTTGACGACGTCACGTGTAAAAATCTGGAAATTTTACCGGTTTTGTTTTTCTAACGGAATCTTAAAGTTTTTGTTGAATTATTAAGTTTTATAATCTCTAGGAGATCTGCAAACTTCATTCCACAAGCATTATATCCTATTTTGTTTTCTAGGATTTAGAAACTTATGTAGGTTGCCGCCGATTTTATGCGAGGTTGCTTTGTTTGTTTTCTCAGGATTTACAGGTTATGTTTGACAAGAAGATGATTATATTCTGGAAGGGAAGCTTTGATCGTTCATTTTCTTGGAGGAAGATTTAACCTGGCCACCTTATTATCCATACCGAGCAAATCAGGGGAGTATTTGATTTCATTTGTTTTACTTATTTCACTTTTACATTCTTTACTTGAACATTGGGGACAATGTTCATCTTAAGTGTAAGGGGAGGGTAAAATGATGATACCTTACAAATACACTTTCGCTTGAGTTTGTTTTGTTTAATGATAGATGTGTAATAAAACTATGAGAAACAATTGTTAGTGCAATTTTAGCGCCAAATTAAATTTTTTTTACAACATTTAGGAGTGAAACTTTAGCCATAGCAAGCGTCTCATGGATAGGAGATTGTATGACTAGCACATAACCGTATATTCAGAAAAATTTTCCACCCAAATATGTGAGGTTCGCCTTTAGATTTGATAGGAAAAGCATTCATTATTAGTGCTTATGAGTGTACCGGTAGCATTTAGATTCTAGAACTTGCATTAGTGATGCATCCCGAGATCGCTAGTAAGACTACATTCGTGTAGTAGGATTTACTACATGATAAGAGGCATTAGGATCACCCTTGTGTTAAACCCGTATCATAATTACTTGACCATTTAAGTCATATTACTTGGCTACTTAAGTCAACTAATTTTTCCCACACCCTTAGCGTTGTACTCATTTTTAGTACATGAAACCCCTAGTACACCCCTCCGAGCCTATCTTTTTGTTTCTAACTTTAAGCATCTTACTTAAAGGAAGAATTTGTTACACCCCAGTTAAATGTACACCCAAATCGCCTTAGCCTTCCGTGTATGCACTCATCTTTAGTGCATTATTGTTATTTGTTAAACCCTAAGTTAACTTTCTAATTGATTACATGGTTGCTAAGTCGAGTCATATCCTTGTACATATTGTTTTGGGACGATTGGGACTCATGGGTAAAGTACTTATTTATGGAGTAATGGGGAAGAACATCATATATTACCCCCATACGTACGTTAATCTTAAAAGTGCTCCAAGTGTTTTGATTATCTTAATTCGAGTCATTAGATTAGTTTATTGTAAAGTATGTAAAAATTCAAGTGTAAGGGGAATTTCCATTCCCTATGATGTATTATTTTGGATGGTAGGGTAAGAGTGTATGCAAAAAAAAAAAAAAAAAAAAAAAAAAAAAAAAAAAAAAAAAATCGAAAAAACAAGAAAAAGAAAAAAAAAATAGAAAAAGAAAAAGAGAAAAAACATACGGACTACCATCCCTTTTTATTCTATGTTCATTTTATGTTTCTGTTATTTTTCATTTATTAGCTTAAGTCGAGTCTAGTCTTGGCTTAGCAACGCCATATTGTACATGTAATTAACCAAGATTGTTAACTCGCCACCAGTAAAGATTGCCTATATCCAACAAAACCGTGTATTTCATATCCTTACACCTAACGTTACAACCCTTTAAAAGACCTCTTTGATAGTTTATCCTAGGTACTTACGCCATGTGGTGGAGGTTTGATCCTTTCCCAAGCCTATGGTAATCTATTTTGCTATGACAGGTAGTGAGAGATATCTTCCGTTTCCATATTGTAATTTATACTTTATTACACCCGAGATATGTGAGTATCTAAACACTATTTGTGAGGTGCTAGCGTATGACCTCCGTGCTTGTCTTTGGTCTTTAGTGGAACGATTATTTGTTGTAATTACTTTTATATTAGTGTTAAATGACCCCTAACTTGTATTTTGACTAGAATAAAAGCGCATTTGCTTGAGGACAAGCAAATCTCAAGTGTAAGGGTATATGATGAGGCGAAAAATGAACCACTTATAGGGGGTCATTTAAGCCCGGAATTGAATTTATTTGATCAAATATTGCCTAAATCGTTCCTTTTGTGATTTTAGGTACTTTGGGAGTGAAATCTGGAAAAGGAAGCAATTCAGACGTTTTTGGAGCATAAAAGTGAAGAAAACGCCAAAGACTTAATTTTCCTTGCTGGGAACAGTAGGTGACGGCGTCAAGAGTAACATCCTGACGGCGTCAAGAGTAAATTGCATGACGGCCCAGTACAAACCTGAAGGCATCACGAGGAGAGCGTCAAGAGTTAAACACGGGACGGCCTGGAAATGCTTAACACATGATGGCGTCAGATCTAGATCTAGGCAGTCCGAGAATTATTTTGGCGGCGAGATGACGGCGTCACCTATTTGGTCTTGACGCCGTCAGCCTCTATTTCCTATATATAGTTTTCTAATTTTCATTCATTAAGAGAGGAAGTTTTGGAGAAACCCTAAGGCCGAACTTATTACGAATTTTACAGGTTTTTCAAGGGTTTTCTGCCCTTGAAACCTTGCATGTGTAATTAAGATAAGTGTTCTTTTAATTCAATCAATATGTCTATGTGTTGGTTGTCTATATCTTGTTCTTGTCTTGATTCCACCATGCTAGGCTAGATCTATCTTGTGTTTGCTTAGATCTAATGAAACCTAGATGTTAATTATGTGTTGATTACTTGTTTATGGTTGTATTGGATGAATGATTTCAATGTTAGGCTTAAGAAAACTGGCAGATCTCCAAATGGTAACATGCTTGAACGTCTTAGGAAACATGAACCAATGTGCACTAGGTTTTATTGGTTGTATTTAATGCATGAGTAAATTCTAATGATCCCATGTTAGGAGCTTCTTAGCCGGTTCGACATAGGAGTGAAGTAGGCACTCATAGGATTGGGGAGTTAAGTGCGCCACCCCATGAATGGTATTAAGGAATACAATCCGTCATCCACGCAACTATAACAAGTAATTAATGTGTAAAAGATATCTAGGGAGTAGTGAAATCTAAGTAAACACAATTTCTCCACTTATTGCTCACAACCTTAGTTTAATTTAGTTTATTTTCATTTCTAGTATTTTATTTTGATTGCATATTTAGTATTGGGTTAGTTGACTAGCAACTAATTCCGCCCAAATCCTTCAAACCCGAGATTTTTAATTTGCTTTCTAAAAAATATAAAAATACAAAAAGAATCATCCGTCATCTCTAGCACTAGTAATTAGGTTTTCTAATCCTAGCGACACTATTCCTAGCTGAACGATCAATCCCCCGGTACTTGTCACTATACTATACTACAACGATCAGGTACACTGCCTGGTGGGGGTTGTAAGCTTCTCAATATCCCTTTAGAGGTAAAGCCTGGTGCAATCCCTACGCATCAGTATACAAACTCATTTAAGCTATATAGCTTTTGTGAGAGCTTGTTGTAGTCATTTTCAGTTTTGTGATCCAATTCTCAAATAAAGTCAATAAATGTCAAAGTTCAGATGAATAGTGATGATCCAGTTGGTTAATTGATAGTCAAGTGGAGACTGGGAAGCCATTTGCCTATCCAAAGATAGGCAAGCATAGTGAACCCCCTCTGTTTGAGCTGAGGGGGATTAATTTTGTAAGTATTTGTCCTAAATTCAAAGTTCCAATTGCATGATAATGAGTAATGGTGTAGATCTGTTGTACTTAGTTGTTTACTGTTTCATCAGTTGAACTTGAGCTTATTTGAGTCTATTTGATTGTGTTTAGTCCTTGTAGTGTTAGATCTTTCATATTATTGAGATTGTTCATTGTAATCTGCCTTAAATAGCTTATCTGTGAATTTGTGGATTTAATTGTTATTAATTGTGGAATAGTGTTCATCTCAGTTTGTTTAATCAGTAGTAAAGTTGGAATAATTGATTTGTGGCCTATAACTATTAGTTGCTTCATAAAAATTTATCAAAACTGTCATAAGGAATGTTTGGATTTTAGGTGTTGACTGAGTTTGACATTGTTGAAGGTGGATTTGGTGATTGAGATAGTTAGCAGTAGTGATAAATAGGTAGAATAATGATGCGTGGGAATTGCACCAGGCTTTACCTCTCGAGGGATCTCGAGAAGTTTACAACCCCCACCAGGCAGTGTATCTGATCGTTGTAGTATAGTATAGTGACAAGTACCGGGGGATTGATCGTTCAACTCAGGAATAGTGTCGCTAGGATTAGAAAGCTTAAAAACTAGGTCTAGAGGTGAGGGATGATTCTTTTTGTATTTTTATATTTTTATAAAAAGCAAGTAAAATCTCGGGTTTTGGAAGAGTGGGCGGAATTAGTTGCTAGTCAACTAACCCAATAACTAAAGATGCAATCAAAATAAAATAACAAAAATGTAAATAAAGCTAATTAAACTAGTGGTGTGAACAATAAATGGGAAAATTGTGTTTACTTAGACTTCATTAAATATCTTTTACATGTTGATAGTTTGTTACAGTTGCGCGGATGACGGGTTATATTCCTTAATACCAATCGTGGGGTGGCGTACGTACTTCCCCAACTCTATAAGCTCCTACTTTACTCGTATGTCGAGCCTGCAAGAAGCTCCTAACATGGGATCATTAGAATTCGCTCATGCATTAAATACAACCATAAAAACCTAGTACGCATTGGTTCATGCTTCTTAAGACGTTCAAGCAAGTTACACTATGGAAGTCTGCCAGTTTTCTTAAGCCTAACATCGAAATCATTCATCCGTGACAGCTATAAACAAGCAATCAACCCATAATCAACATCTAGGTTTCACTACATCTAAGCAAACACAAAAGAGATCTAGCCTAGCATGTTAAAATCAAGACAAGCGTAAGATATATTCAAAAAACACATAGACATATTGAATGAATTGAAAGGATACTTATCTTAATTGAACATGAAAGGTTTCAAAGGGTGAAAACCCTTGAAAATACTGATAAAATCGTGCTAGGGTTTCTCCAAGTCGTCCCTAAAATTGTCCTCACCTTAATGAATGAAAATTACAAAACTATATATAGATTTTCCAATGTGATGGCGTTAAGAAGAAAATTCTGACGCCGTCAACCCGCTGCCCATAATAATATCGGATTGCCTAGATCCAGATCTGACGCCGTCAAGAGTAGATTTTCCTTGGCCGTCACGTGTAAAGGGACCATGACGGCCTATGGTGACGCCGTCATGCCCTTAGTGTAAAATCATTCTAGATCGTCATGGACTCTATCCTCTTCACCTCTTGTTTTCCTCTTGACGCCGTCATTAAGAACTTGGTGTCGTCGTCAGGTACTGTTCCCAGCAAAGAAAATTAAGACTTTGCCATTTTCTTCACTTTTATGCTCCAAAAACGTCCAAAATGCTTCCTTTTCCAGAATTCACTCCAAAAGTACCTAAAATCACAAAAGGAACGATTTAGGGCAATATTTGATTAAATAAATTCAATTCCGGGCTTAAATGACCCCCTAAAAACGGATCATTTTTCGCCTCATCAAATAAATACAAAAACAATAGGATAACTAGTATAAAGTCAAAATCGGA
Source organism: Artemisia argyi (assembly GCA_030686995.1). Lineage (NCBI taxonomy): Eukaryota > Viridiplantae > Streptophyta > Magnoliopsida > Asterales > Asteraceae > Artemisia > Artemisia argyi. Next base: position 62,109,295 of record CM060700.1, read on the forward strand.
TTTATATCTCATTAACTGTCAGGTTATTTGAATTTAGTAAGTAGAATTGTAGAATTATTTGCAAAATAGTGTAGGTTTCAAACTAAAATTGTGAAAATGCTTTATTTTGTTGTTTAACTTCGTCTTAACTTCATATAAAGGTATTTTGCAAAAGCTAAGTGTAAGGGGAAACCCAAAATTTGTTTCTAAGAACGAAATTGATCTTGATTCGCTACAATATTAAATAAACATGTGTATTAGTACTTGTTAGAGTCAAATGCTTGTATCGAGTCATAATGATGTTTTGCAGGATTTTCCAGGAAGTAGGACATAAGTTTTTCCAGAAATTTTCCAAAAACTTAACGTAAAGATTTCTGCAGGTCACTTCTGACGGTGTCAGGAATTAACACTTGACGACGTCATGTGTAAAATTCTGGAAATTTTGCGAGTTTTGTTTTTCTAATGGAGTCTTAAAGTTTTTGTTAATTCTTTAGTTTTATAAACTCCAGGAAATCTGCAAACATTCATTCCACAAGCATTATATCTTAATTTGTTTTCTAGGACTTGTTAGTATATATAGATTGCCGCCGATTTTATGCGAGGTTGCCTTGTTTGTTTTCTCAGGTTTAACAGGTTATGTATGACAAGAAGATGATTTATTTTTCTGGAAGGGAAGCTTTGAATGTTCATTTTCTTGGAGGAAGATCTAACCTTGTTGACACACTATCCACACCGAACGAATCAGGGGAGTATTTGCTTTCATTCTTTTACCTATTTCACTTTTACATTCTTTAATTGAACATTGGGGACATTTTTCATCCTAAGTGTAAGGGGAGGGTAAATGATGATACCTTATAGGATACAATTACACTTGAGTTTGTTTGTTTGATGGTAGGAGTGTAATAAAACTAAGAGAAATACTTGTTAGTGTAATTTTAGCTCCAAATTTAAAATTTTTTACAACAGCTAGGAGTGAAATTTTAGCCTTAGCAAGAGTCTCATGGATAGGAGTTGTATGACTAGCACAAAACCGTACCATTCAGAAAAGTTTCCACCCAAATATGTGAGGTTCGCCTTTAGATTTGATAGGAAAAGCGTTCATTCTTAGTGCTTATGAGTGTACCGGTAACATTTAAATTCTAGAACTTGCGTTAGTGATGCATCCCGAGACCTCTAGTGAGACTACATTCGTGTAGTAGGATTTACTACATGATAAGAGGCCTTAGGATCACCCTTGTGTTAAACCCGTATCATAATTACATGACCATTTAAGTCATATTACTTGGCTAGTAAAGTCAATTAATTTTTCCCACACCTTAGCGTTGTACTCATTTTTAGTACACGAAACCCCTAGTACACCCCTCCGAGCCTATCTTTTTGTTTCTAACTTTAAGCATCTTACTTAAAGGAATAATTTGTTACAACCCACCCAAATGTGCAACCAAATTGCCTTAGCCTTCCGTGTATGCACTCATCTTTAGTGCATTATTGTTCTATGTTTAAACCCTTAGTTAATTATCTAATTGATTACATGGTTGCTAAGTCGAGTCATATCTTGTACATATTGTTTTGGGACGATTGGGACTCATGGGTAAAGTACTTGTGTTATGGAGTAATGGGGAAGAACATCATTTATTACCCCCATATGTGCGTTAATACTTAAAAGTACTCCAAGTGTTTTGATTATCTTGATTCGAGTCATTAGATTAGTTTATTGTAAAGTATGTAAAAATTCAAGTGTAAGGGGAATGTACATTCCCTATGATGTATTATTTTGGATGGTAGGGTAAGAGTGTATGAAAAAAAAATCGAAAAAATTAAGAAAAAGAAAAAAAAAATAGAAAAAGAAAAGAGAAAAAACATACGGACTACCATCCCGTTTCATTCTATGTTTGTTTTATGTTTTTTGTTATTTTTTGATTTATTAGCTTAAGTCGAGTCTAGTCTTGGCTTAGCAACGCCATATTGTACATGTAATTAACTAAGATGATTAACTCGCCACCAGTAAATATTGCCTTTATCCAACAAAACCGTGTATTCCATATCCCTACACCTAACGTTATAACCCTTTAAAAGACCTCTTTGATAGTTTATCTTAGGTGCTTACGCCAAGTGGTGGAGGTTTGATCCTTTCCCAAGCCTATGGTAATCTATTTTGTTATGACGGGTAGTGAGAGATGTTTTCCATTTCCATATTGTGATATATACTTTATTACACCCGAGAGATGTGAGTCTCTAAACACTATTTGTGAGGTGCTAGTGTATGACCTCCGTGCTTGTCTTTGGTCTTTAGTGGAACGATTATTTGTTGTAATTACTTTTATATTAGTGTTCAATGACCCCTAACTTGTATTTTGTTTAGAATAAAAGCGCATTTGCTTAAGGACAAGCAAATCTCAAGTGTAAGGGTATTTGATGAGGCGAAAAATGAACCGTTTTTAGGGGGTCATTTAAGCCCGAAGTCGAGATTATTTGATCAAATATTGCCCTAAATCGTTCCTTTTGTCATTTTAGGTACTTTTGGAGAGAAATCTGGAAAAGGAAGCATTTTTGACGTTTTTGGAGCATAAAAGTGAAGAAAACAGCAAAGTCTTAATTTTCCTTGCTGGGAACAGTACTTGACGGCGTCAAGAGTCTCCAAATGACGGCGTCAAGAGTAACAAAAGAAGTGGAAGTGGAAAATACACGTGACGGTCCAGAGTGTTTTGTGCATTGGAGATGACAGCATCACCTAGGCCATCATGGTCCATTTGTTAGTGACAGCCCAGAAGAAATTCCTACATGACGGCGTCAAAATCAGATATTGGCAATACGATTTCATTATAGGCGGCGAGTTGACGGCGTCACAAATTCCTTCTTGACGCCGTCATCATGTAAAATCTATATATAGTTTTCCAAATTTCATTCATTAGTGTGTGCAACTTTGAGGGAAAAACCCTAGGTCAAAATTTCCAGCTTTTTCAAGGGTTTCAACCCTTTGAAACTTTCATGTTCAATTTGAGATAAGTACTCTTTCAATTCAATCAATATGTCTATGTGTTGTTTGAATATATCTTATACTTGTCTTCAATTAAAGATGCTTGGCTAAATTACTTTTGTGTTTGCTTAGATGTAGTAAAACCTAGATGTTAATTATGGGTTGATTGTTTGTTTATAGTTGTTACGGATGATTGTATTCGATGTTAGGCTTAAGAAAACTGGCAGACTTCCATTGGTAACTTGCTTGAACGTCTTAAGAAACATGATCGGAGGTGTACTACAATATTTGGTTGTATTTAATGCATAGGCGAATTCCAATAATCCCATGTTAAGAGCTTCTAATGACTCGACATAGGAGTGAAGTAGGATCCTATAGAGTTAGGGAATATTGTACACGGCCCTACGACTAGTATTAAGGAATATGACCCGTCATCCATGCAATTGTAACAAGCTATCAACATGTAAAAGATATCTATGGAGTAATGAAACCTAAGTAAACACAACTTTCCCCATCATTGTTTACACCACAATAGTATAATTAGTTTCATTTCATTTTTGTTATTTTATTTTGATTGTATCTTTAGTTATTGGGTTAGTTAGCTAGCAACTAATTCCGCCCACTCTTCCAAAAACCTAGATTTTACTTGCTTTTATAAAACACAAAAATACATAAAGAAACATCTCTCACCTCTAGACTTAGTTTAGGAGACTTTCTAATCCTAGCGACACTATTCCTGAGTTGAACGATCAATCCCCCGGTACTTGTCACTATACTATACTTCAACGATCAGGTACACTGCCTGGTGGGGGTTGTAAGCTTCTCGAGATCCCTCGAGAGGTAAATCCTGGTGCGATTCCCACTTATCAATGCTCATTTTGAACTCATTATGCACTAAGTTTGCAAATTCATCGCAAAGCGATTGGCATGTTGACCCAAAAATGATATCATCTACATAGATTTGAATAATAATAAGATGTTGCCCTTTTGTTTTAGTGAACAAAGTATTATCTGCCATACCCATTTTATACTCATTAAGCAAGAGAAAAGATTGTAAACTATCATACCAAGCTTTAGGAGCTTGTTTAAGTCCATACAAAGCCTTTTTGAGCTTATAAACATGATTAGGTTTTTGAAAATCAATAAAACCGGGAGGTTGTGCAACGTACACTTCCTCTTCGATGACTCCATTTAAAAATGCACTTTTCACATCCATTTGAAAAAGTTTAAAATTATGACTACAAGCATAAGCAAGCAAAATTCTTATAGATTCTAATCTTGCAACGGGTACGTATGTTTCATCATAATCAATACCTTCTTGTTGGTTATAACCTTGTGCTACTAGTCTAGCCTTGTTCCTACATACTACACCATTTTCGTCAAGTTTATTTTTAAAGACCCACTTAGTTCCTATAATAGTGTAACCACTAGGATATGGGACTAAAATCCATACATCGTTTCTTAAGAATTGATCTAGTTCTTCTTGCATTGCCATGACCCAATTTTCATCTTTTACGGCCTCCTTAATATTCTTAGGTTCTATGGTTGATAGAAATGCAAAGTCATTGCTTTTGTCTTGGGCATGTGACCTAAGGGTTCTTTCATCTAATTCTCCTATGACTTGATCTATGGGATGATCTCTTATTTCCTTAATATTTTCCACTCTAGGTAGTATTTCCTTGATGCGTGGGAATCGCACCTTGCTTTACCTCTCGAGGGATCTCGAGAAGCTTACAACCCCCACCAGGCAGTGTACCTGATCGTTGTAGTATAGTATAGTGACAAGTACCGGGGGATTGATCGTTCAGCTTAGGAATAGTGTCGCTAGGATTAGAAAACCTAATTAATAGTTCTAGAGGTGAGAGATAATTATTTTTGTATTTTTATATTTTTATAAAAGCAAGTAAAATCTCGGGTTTTGGAAGAGTGGGCGGAATTAGTTGCTATTCAACTAACCCAAAGCTATTAAAATAATGAAAATGAAATTAAACTAAATTATACTAAGGTTGTGAGCAGTAATTGGAGAAATTGTGTTTACTTAGACTTCATTACTCCCTAGATATCTTTTACATGTTAATTACTTGTTACACTTGTATGAATGACGGATTGTATTCCTTAATACCATTCGTGGGGTGGCATACATAACTCCCCAACTCTATGAGCTCTTATCTCCTCCTACACCATGACCCAGCACAACTATAGGGATTGTAAACAGTGGCTCATGCATTAAATACAACCAATGAAGACCTAGTACGCCTCGGTTCATGTTTCTTAAGACGTTCAAGCATGTTATCATTTGGAGATCTGCCAGTTTTCTTAAGCCTAACATATAAATCATTCATTCAAAACAAGAATAGACAAGTAATCAACACATAATCAACATCTAGGTTTCATTAGATCCAAGCAAACACAAAAGAGATCTAGCCTAGCATAATGGAATTGAGACAAGAACAAGATATAAACAACCAACACATAGACATATTGATTGAATTGAAAGTACACTTATCTCAATTACAATGCAAGGTCTCAAGGGTTTGGAACCCTTGAAAAACCTGTAAAAGAGGCACCAAAATCGTCTTTAGGGTTTCACCAAAACTTCTCCTCTTTTTATGAAAAAACTAGAAAACTATATATAGGAAAAACAGGCTGACGGCGTCAAGAGTTACTTGTGACGCCGTCACCTCGCCGCCATATACTTCCTCGGACGGCCTTGATCCACTTATGACGGCCTATGTGACGCCGTCACCACCCACGGTATATTATTTTTGCCACTTTGACGCCGTCACGAATCCTTCTGACGCCGTCACCACCTTCGGTGTTTAATTCCTCATGTCTGACGCCGTCAAGATGGTGGTCTTGACGCCGTCACCTTGTATTTTCAGCATGGAAATTTGGTACTTAGTCGTTTTCTTCACTTTTATGCTCCAAAAACGTCCAAAATAGCTTCTTTTCCAGAATTCACTCTCCAAGCACCTAAAATCACAAAAGGAACGATTTAGGGCAATATTTGATCAAATAAAGTCGGATTCAGGCTTAAATGACCCCCTAAAAACGGATCATTTTTCGCCTCATCATATACCCTTACACTTGAGATTTGCTTGTCCTCAAGCAAATGAGCTTTTATTCTACTCAAAAGACAAGTTAGGGGTCATTTAACACTAATATAAAAGTAATTACAACAAATAATCGTTCCACTAAAGACCAATAGACAAGCACGGAGGTCATACACAAGCACCTTACAAATAGTGTTTAGATACTCACATCTCTCGGGTGTAATAAAGTAATATAACATTATGGAAATGGAAGGTATCTCTCACTACCTGTCATAGCAAAATAGATTACCATAGGCTTGGGAAAGGATCAAACCTCCACCACATGGCGTAAGCACCTAGGATAAACTATCAAAGAGGTCTTTTAAAGGGTTATAACGTTAGGTGTAGGGATATGAATTACACGGTTTTGTTGGATAAAGGAAGTTTTACTGGTGGCGAGTTAACAATCTCGGTTAATTACATGTACAAGATGGCGTTGCTAAGCCAAGACTAGACTCGACTTAAGCTAATAAATTAAAAAAAATAACAAAAACATAAAATAAACATAGAATGAAAACGGGATGGTAGTCCGTATGTTTTTTCTCTCTTTTTTTTTTTTTTTTTTTTTTTTTTTTTTTTTTTTTTTTTTTTTTTTTTTTTTTGCATACACTCTTACGCTACCATCCGAAATAATACATCATAGGGGATGATAATTCCCCTTACACTTGAATCTTTACATACTTTACATTTAACTAATCTAATGACTTGAATTAAGAAAATCCAAACACTTGGAGCACTTTTAAGATTAACGTACATATGGGGGTAATAAGTGATGTTCTTCCCCATTATTCAGTAAAATAAGTACTTACCCCATGAGTCCCAATCGTCCTAAAACAATATGTACAAGGATATGACTCGACTTAGCAACCATGTAATCAATTAGAAAGTTAACTTAGGGTTTAACAAATAACAATAATGCACTAAAAATGAGCGCATACACGGAAGGCTAAGGCGATTTGGTTGTACATTTAAGTGGGGTGTAACAATTTCTTCCTTTAAGTAAAATGCTTAAAGTTAGAAACAAAAAGATAGGCTCGGAGGGGTGTACTAGGGGTTTCGTGTACTAAAAATGAGTACAACGCTAAGGGTGTGGGAAAAATTAGTTGACTTAACTAGCCAAGTAATATGACTTAAATGGTCAAGTAATTATAATACGGGTTTAACACAAGGGTGATCCTAATGCCTCTTATCATGTAGTAAATCCTACCACACGAATGTAGTCTCACTAGCGGTTTCGGGATGCATCACTAACGCAAGTTCTAGAATCTAAATGCTACCGGTACACTCATAAGCACTAATAATAAATGCTTTTCCTATCAAATCTAAAGGCGAACCTCACATTTTTGGGTGGAAAATTTTTCTGAATATACGGTTATGTGCTAGTCATACAACCTCCTATCCATGAGACGCTTGCTATGGCTAAAGTTTCACTCCTAAATGTTGTAAAAAATTTTAAATTTGGCGCTAAAATTACACTAACAAGTATTTCTCGTAGTTTTATTACTCATCTACTATCAAACAAAACAAACTCAAGCGAAAGTGCATATGTAAGGTATCATCTTTTTACCCTCCCCTTACACTTAGAATGAACATTGTCCCCAATGTTCAAGTAAAGAATGTAAAAGTTAAAAAGTAAAGAGAATGAAATCGAATACTCCCCTGATTCGCTCGGTATGGATTTTAGGTTGGCCAGGTTAAATCTTCCTCCAAGAAAATGAACAATCAAAGCTTCCCTTCCAGAATATAAATCATCTTCTTGTCATAAATAACCTGTAAATCCTGACAACAATAGACAAGGCAACCTCGCGTAAAATCGGCGGCATCCTATATAAGTTACTAAATCCTAGAAAACAAAGTAAGATATAATGCTTGTGGAATGAAGTTTGCAGATTTCCTGGAGATTATAAAACTTAATAATTCACAAAAACCATAAGACTCCGTTAGAAAAACAAAACCGGTAAAATTTCCAGATTTTTAACTCCTGACGCCATCAAGAGTAATACTCTGACGCCGTCAGAATGGACCTGCAGAAATTCTTATGTTAAGTTTCCAGAAAATTTCTGGAAAAACTTTGTCCTACTTCCTGGAAAATCCTGCAAAACTTCATTATGACTCAATACAAGCATTTGACTCTAACAAATACGAATATACATGCTCATTTAATATTGTGGAGAATCATAATCGGTTTGTTTCTTAAAAACATATCTGGGGTTTCCCCTTACACTTATCTTTTTTAAAAATACCTTTAGGTTGAAGTTAAGACTTGGCCAAACAACATAATAAAGTATTTCCACATTTTAATTGAGAAACATAATCATCCAACAATAAAAATAAAACATGCATACGGAAGCAAATAACTATCAAACAAATAAAATCACACAAAACATGCGTTGCCTCCCAAGAAGCGCTTGTTTTTGTTCGAGTCACGAGCCTGACTCTATCCTTATTTCACGGATAAAGGTGAGGTTTTCCCTACACTTAGGATTAAGTGCGGGTGATAGTAGCGATACACACCATCTCGGTAGGAGTATGCCACGTGAGGAAAGAGTGGTGGATGAATTATATGCTCAAAGGGTTGTGCTCCTATCATCATAACCTTACCTAATTCAATCGGGTTAATGGATGGATTAAGATTTTCTCCTAGAAAGGGATCATTTTCTATCAACTTCAAGAGACTACTAGTTGGGGATCCATCTTGACCTAATAAGCCCGGTTTAAACCCATAATGTTTCTTATGATCAATCACAAATGGGTGATGTAAACATGTAAGGTCATTTTCCACTCCTATATTGGTTTCCTCTCTACAAGGCTTAGAGTCCACTACCTTTATCCTAAGACTACCCGGACTACATGGTTTGATGGGTGGATCGGGACCTATTTCAATTCCTAAATCTTCATCCAAGGATGGAAGATTAGGTAATGGTTTTGGTTGAGGCTCCGGTTCATCAAAACTAGGAACTTCCCTAGAACTAGGAGTAAGGTTATCACTACAAGTGTTCAAACCTATATCCTCTAGTGGTGCTTGGTCCAAGGGTTCTACCTCAATTGGGGTTCCTATAGTCTCTTCTACTTCTTCCGGGTAAGTCACGGGCGGTGTATGTGCCTCAAATGATGGTAGGACTTGTGGGGTACTTTGTGGGCTTGGATTATCCACCTCATCCTCCATTGTACCTAGATTACCTATATGTTTGTTTTGTACTATGATATTAGGTGCCATCCAACTAGGTATCTCAACATGAGTATATTCATCCCCAGACAAACTTCCTGTTTGCTCCATCAAACTTGTTTTTGATTGATTTGTGATGTTGTTTGTTGGGTTGTCTACTCTATAATAATATTGGGCACAGTTTTCTATGGTATCCCACGCTTCTTCATCATTTAATTCCCTAGGGCCCCCATTGGCAAAATCATCGATGCGCATTTGGTCACATTGGCTGACACGATAGTAAAAGGTTTCGGTTAGGGATGATAAAGAGAAACTATGATGAGGGAATTTTTGAAGTAAAATTTTAAAACGAGTCCATGCATCATATATGTGTTCATCTCGATATTGTTTGAAATTCGAGATGTCAACAGGGTAGAATGGCCTTTTTGGTTGGTGGTATGGTGGATTCGCGTACTCCATAATGGTGAACGGAATAGTCAATGGAAATTACGAACACACACACAAAGAAAAAGATAGACTAAAGAAGACCTAAAAAATAAAAATAAAATCTTACTAGAAAGGAATCTAGCATGTAGACCTAATAAAAAGAAATTCTAACCTAGACAATAACTATTCCCCAGGCTGCGGCGCCAAAAACTTGATGCGTGGGAATCGCACCTTGCTCTACCTCTCGAGGGATCTCGAGAAGCTTACAACCCCCACCAGGCAGTGTACCTGATCGTTGTAGTATAGTATAGTGACAAGTACCGGGGGATTGATCGTTCAGCTTAGGAATAGTGTCGCTAGGATTAGAAAACCTAATTAATAGTTCTAGAGGTGAGAGATGATTATTTTTGTATTTTTCTATTTTTATGAAAGCAAGTAAAATCTCGGGTTTTGGAAGAGTAGGCGGAATTAGTTGCTATTCAACTAACCCAAAGCTATTAAAATAATGAAAATGAAATTAAACTAAATTATACTAAGGTTGTGAGCAGTAATTGGAGAAATTGTGTTTACTTAGACTTCATTACTCCCTAGATATCTTTTACATGTTAATTACTTGTTACACTTGTATGAATGACGGATTGTATTCCTTAATACCATTCGTGGGGTGGCATACATAACTCCCCAACTCTATGAGCTCTTATCTCCTCCTACACCATGACCCAACACAACTATAGGGATTGTAAACAGTGGCTCATGCATTAAATACAACCAATAAAGACCTAGTACGCCTCGGTTCATGTTTCTTAAGACGTTCAAGCATGTTACCATTTGGAGATCTGCCAGTTTTCTTAAGCCTAACATATAAATCATTCATTCAAAACAAGAATAGACAAGTAATCAACACATAATCAACATCTAGGTTTCATTAGATCTAAGCAAACACAAAAGAGATCTAGCCTAGCATAATGGAATTGAGACAAGAACAAGATATAAACAACCAACACATAGACATATTGATTGAATTGAAAGTACACTTATCTCAATTACAATGCAAGGTCTCAAGGGTTTGGAACCCTTGAAAAACCTGTAAAAGAGGCACCAAAATCGTTTTTAGGGTTTCACCAAAACTTCTCCTCTTTTTATGAAAAAACTAGAAAACTATATATAGGAAAAACAGGCTGACGGCGTCAAGAGTTACTTGTGACGCCGTCACCTCGCCGCCATATACTTCCTCGGACGGCCTTGATCCACTTATGACGGCCTATGTGACGCCGTCACCACCCACGGTATATTATTTTTGCCACTTTGACGCCGTCACGAATCCTTCTGACGCCGTCACCCCCTTCGGTGTTTAATTCCTCATGTCTGACGCCGTCAAGATGGTGGTCTTGACGCCGTCACCTTGTATTTTCAGCATGGAAATTTGGTACTTAGCCGTTTTCTTCACTTTTATGCTCCAAAAACGTCCAAAATAGCTTCTTTTCCAGAATTCACTCTCCAAACACCTAAAATCACAAAAGGAACGATTTAGGGCAATATTTGATCAAATAAAGTCGGATTCGGGCTTAAATGACCCCCTAAAAACGGATCATTTTTCGCCTCATCATTCCTCTAGATCATTATTAGATAATTCTATCTTATTTTTACATGCATCTTCTTCTATGATATCATCATCAACTAAAGGCAATGTTCTAGATTTTGGGGGGGTTTCGTCAAAGATTACATTATATGATTCTTCACCTTTTAAGGTTTCCTTGTTTAGCACAATGTAGTCCCTTGATGTTTGTGAATAACTTAGAAAGATCCCATTGTAATTACTAGTATTGTTAGAGTTTCCTAATGAGTTGAAGATTAAGCATTTACAACCAAAAACTCTAAAGTATTCTAGAGATGGTCTTTTACCTCTAAGAATCTCATAAGGTGTTTTATTAATGATTTTTCTAATCAAGACCCTATTAAGTATGTAAGATGCGGTTTGTACGGCATGACACCAAAACTTTTGAGGTATGGATTGTTCATTTAACATAGTGCGACTCATTTCTTGTAACGTCCGGTTCTTCCTTTCAACTACCCCATTAGATTGAGGAGTGCGAGGAGCCGAGAAGTTATGAGATATACCATGTTTATCACAAAAGACTCCAAATTGAATTTCATTATCAAATTCTCTACCATGATCCGTTCGAATTGAAACAATTGAACATCCAAATAGGTTTTGCAAATTTTTCCCTAAGGCTTTGAATTTATTAAATGCTTCATTTTTCGTTTTTAGAAATAGTGTCCAAGTGAATTTTGAGTAGTCATCCACTATCACCAAAGTGTAGAAGTTTCCTCCATACCTTTGAATAGCAGATGGTCCAAACAAGTCCATATGTAATAGTTCTAAAACTCTTGATGTAGAAATCATGTTTATAAGCTTATGACTTGCATGGACTTGCTTACCTACTTTACATGCATCACAAAAATGATTATCAAATTTTTCTTTAGGTGATTTCCTAACTAAGATGCAATGTTGTGAATTAATCGCATGTTAGCATGAACTAATCTCCTATGTCAAAGATTAGAATTATCTACAATGGATGCAAGATTAACAGTGTGGTTGCAGGACACATTACCTAGTTTTGTATCCTTTTCCTTAGAGATGATTTCAAGTATGGTATGCATAACGTCAACATCTTTACTAGGTTGAGATCTTGAAAGTGGCCTCTCCTTAGAGCATATCTAACATTTGAATTGGTACCCATTGTTTCTTGGGTCCGACATGGTTAGCACATAAAAAGCCCAAGTTGAAAACTCTTGGGTCTTGAAGGAATAAATATAATTGTTCAATTCCATAGTTTGAAAGGGTAGACCAAGGATTGTTTTGAAAATATGTTTTGTTTTGAAAGTTGGGTCTTACATATCTTTGATCTAAAGGATATGGTCTCATGTTTGGGGTAGGTAGGAGAGGTCTTTGGTCAATTCTAGCGTGAGTATGTTTAAGACCATTATATGGACCAGGGATGTAGTATGGTTTTGTGGTTTCTCTCCATTCAATGGCTCTTTGATTATGTTGAGTATTTGCAAGAGGAACTTGAGTATTGATAGGTTTGATAAAACTTTTAGTTTGAACACCTCTTTTTCTCAGAATCCTGGCGCGCTTCTGTCGCGTTGACGCGTCAACCAGCGCGTTAGATTCGGAGGATTTGAGAGTTTTATTTTTGTTTACTTTCTCAAAATTTAGGGGTTTAGCTATATTTTTGGAAGTGGTTTTCTCGTTGTTTGAAAGTTCAAGACCTTCCTTATCTTGGGACACTTTTTGATGATTCAACATCTCATTTAAATCACTATCACTCTTTTTGAGTTTTGTAACATTTAATGACTTTTGTTGAAGTTCCGAGACTTCTTCACTCAAAGAGACAACCTTAAGTGTGAGGTTTTCACAATCTTTACATGGTTCAACATTCTCATGTAGAGTGACAAGTCTCTTTATTTCAATTTCAAGTTCATTATTTTTGTGAAGTGCTTTAGAAAGTTCCTTTTGAAAAGAGCGTTTTTCTTTCATAGTTAATTTTAATTTTTTAAATACTTCCTCATAGTTATTAAGTAGTTCCTCATTTTCCTCTTGCAATTCTTTTATAAAATAAGTTTTGCTAGTAGTAGGGTTATGTTGTACCTCATGAGACTTAATTACCATAAGACATGTTGCTTCCTTGTTTGCTTGATTGCCATCTTCATCGTCACTCCATACATCACCAAAAAACGCTTTGTAATGTAGAGGATTTGGACAATCACTAATGAAGTGATCCTTTTCACCACAATTGAAGCATCCATCATCACGCTTTGAGCCTTGACCATTCTTGTTTCTATGATCATTAGTGCGGTTATCAAGCCGATTCCTTCATTGAAACTTTCCACCTCTTCTAAAAAACTTTCTAAAATTCTTAGCCATGAGGTTGAATTCTTCACTGTTCATTTCTTCTTCATCACTTTCTTTAAAGCTACCACCAACTTCACTTGTATGACTTTTAGTGACTTTAGCTTTAAGTGCCAAAGATTTCCCATTTTCCTTTTTGTTTTTGGTCACAACTTTGTCACTTTCAAGAATCATTTCATAAACTTTGAGATTCCCGATAAGCTCATCTAGAGGAAGCTCCGCTAAGTTCTTTGCTTCTTCAATAGCCGTAACCTTAGGTCGCCACTTCACATGAAGAGCACGAAGGAATTTTCTAACATGATTCTTGTTGTAAAAGCTAGGATCCAATGCCGTGAGGCTTGTGATAATAGCATTGAATCGTTTATAACCATTGTCAATGGTTTCTTCTTCCAAGATTACAAACTTCTCATATTGTTGAATGAGTAAGTCAATCTTGCAATCCTTAACTTGTGAGTTCCCTTGATGAGTGATGATGAGAGAATGCCAAATCTCCTAGGTAGTTTTGCACACATGGACTCTCTCGAACTCCCTTTGAGGTAGAGCATTGTACATCATCATCTTAGCCTCTTGATTTTTTGACAATCTTCTTCTTCTCATCTTCTTTGAGTTCCGAATATGGCTTCTCAACCATCAACTTGGTTTCCGGATCAAGCATCATGAAAATAAAGTCTCCGTTTTGAATGACCTCCCATAAGTCAAGGTCCTTGGACCTAACTGATGTGTGGGAATTGCACCAGGCTTTACCTCTCGAGGGATCTCGAGAAGTTTACAACCCCCACCAGGCAGTGTACCTGATCGTTGTAGTATAGTATAGTGACAAGTACCGGGGGATTGATCGTTCAACTCAGGAATAGTGTCTCTAGGATTAGATTGCCTAAAAACTAGGTCTAGATGTGAGGGATGATTCTTTTTTGTATTTTTATATTTTTATAAAAGCAAGTAAAATCTCGGGTTTTAGGAGAGTGGGCGGAATTAGTTTCTAGTCAACTAACCCAATAACTAAAGATGCAATCAAAATAAAATAACAGAAATGTAAATAAAGGTAATTAAACTAGTGGTGTGAACAATAAATGGGAGAATTGTGTTTACTTAGATTTCACTACTCCCTAGATATCTTTTACAGGTTGATAGTTTGTTACAGTTGCGTGGATGACGGGTTATATTCCTTAATACCAGTCGTGGGGTGGCGTACGTACTTCCCCAACTCTATAAGCTCCTACTTCACTCTTATGACGAGCCTGCAAGAAGCTCCTATAATGGGACACTAGAATTCGGTCATGCATTAAACTGATGAGGCGAAAAATGATCTATTTTTAGGGGGTCATTTAAGCCAGAATTGGAATTTATTTGATCAAATATTACCCTAAATCGTTCCTTTTGTGACTTTAGGTACTTTGGGGGTGAATTCTGGAAAAGGAAGCATTTTGGACGTTTTTGGAGCATAAAAGTGAAGAAAACGGCAAAGTCTTAATTTTCCTTGCTGGGAACAGTACCTGACGGCGTCAAGAGCAATTTGATGACGGCGTCAAGAGCAATTTTGGTGACAGCCCAGTGAAAACGTGACGGCGTCAGATCAAGGCCGTCAAGAGTAAAAGTGGTGACGGCCCAGAGCAGCAATACACATGACGGTGTCAGATCTGGATCTAGGCAATCCAATTATATTTTTGGCGGCGGGTTGACGGCGTCAGAACTTTCTTCTTGACGTCGTCACCTTAGGAAATCTATATATAGTTTTTGTAATTTTCATTCTAAGGAGAGGAGAATTTTAAGGTCGAACTTAATAAACCCTAGCACGACTTTTACAGTATTTTCAAGGGTTTTCACCCCTTGAAACCTTTCATGTTCAATTGAGATAAGTATCCTTTCAATTCATTCAATATGTCTATGTTTTGTTTGAATATATCTTACGCTTGTCTTGATTTTAACATGCTAGGCTAGATCTTTTGTGTGTTTGCTTAGATGTAATGAAACCTAGATGTTGATTATAGGTTGATTGCTTGTTTATAATTGTAACGGATGAATGATTTCGATGTTAGGCTTAAGAAAATTGGCAGATCTCTATTATGTAACTTGCTTGAATGTCTTAAGAGGCATGAACCAATGCGTACTAGGTTTTTATGGTTGTATTTAATGCATGAGCGAATTCTAGTGATCCCATGTTAGGAGCTTCTTGCAGGCTCGACATAGGAGTGAAGTAGGAGCTTATAGAGTTGGGGAAGTACGTACGCCACCCCACGATTGGTATTAAGGAATATAACCCGTCATCCACGCAACTGTAACAAACAATTAACCTGTAAAAGATATCTAGGGAGTAGTGAAATCTAAGTAAACACAATTCTCCCATCTATTGTTCTCAGCATATTAGTAATTAGTTTTATTTTCATTTTTGTTATTTTATTTTGATTGCATCTTAGTTATTGGGTTAGTTGACTAGCAACTAATTCCGTCCACTCTTCCAAAAAACCCGAGATTTTACTTGCTTTCGTAAAACATAAAAATACAAAAAGAATCATCCCTCACCTCTAGACCTAGTTTTTAGGCTTTCTAATCCAAGCGACACTATTCCTGAGTTGAACGATCAATCCCCCGGTACTTATCACTATACTATAATACAACGATCAGGTACACTGCCTGGTGGGGGTTGTAAGCTTCTCGAGAGGTAAAGCCTGGTGCAATTCCCACGCATCAAGTTTTTGGCGCCGCTGCCCGGGGAATAGTTATTGTCTAGGTTAGAATTTCTTTTTATTAAGTCTATTTGCTAGATTCCTTTCTAGTAAGATTTTATTTTTAGTTTTAGGTTTTCTTTAGTCTATCTATTTCTTCGTGTTTTTGTTCGTAATCTTTATCATCCGACGTCATGGAAGGTGGTAACATCTTTGAACCCATCAACCCACCACAACAAGACCACTCACAAAACCCACCACTAGCTAACCAACCTCTTAGGCCCCGAACCCTAGGAGAGTATTCCCGACCTAGCCACCTAGGCTATTGAAACACTATTGAGCTCACCCAAGGAGCCAATGTGTCCCCCTTGCGATCCGACACCATCCGGTTGGTGCAAAGCGGATGTGCATTCCATGGAATTCGTTCCGAAGATCCTAATCAACATCTCAAGGACTTCCTTAAAATCGTAGATTCTATAGACCTTGATGTTACAACTAGAAATTCGACTCGATTATGCCTATTCCAATTCTCTCTACGTGATCAAGCTTGTCAATGGCTTGAACGTTTACCCGTGGGATCCATCACCTCATGGGATAATCTCACCACTCATTTCCTTGCTCAATTTTTCCCACCGGGGAGAACTACCAAGCTTAGAAATGATATCTTGATGTTCCAACAACGTCAAGGTGAAACTCTATATGAAGCATGGACTCGTTTCAAGGACTTACTCCAAAAAGTCCCTCATCATGGCATAGATCTTTGGCTCCAAGTCCAAATCTTCTATGACCATATCGATCTCTCCACAAGGCGAACCATTGACCAATCGTGTAACAATTCGCAATTTCAGGTTAACTTTTATTTCCAAAAATTTCACTATTCATTTTTACTATTCACTTTTTACTATTCACATCCAAAATTTTTATTTCATATTCTCGTAAGTTAAACTATTTTAATGATAATCCGAGAATTTCACACTCGTCGGATCATTTCTGCAAAAAGCACGAAGCCGTGTCCGAGATTTACTTTTAGGTTTAAACGTCATTCCAGCATCCCGATATGTCCATAAAACATTATAAACAATAGAAATATGATTTTCTCTCATTTTAGGACAATTCCAAAAGTTTCGGAATTTTACGTTTTCCAGTTCAGCGTTTTACGCGAATTACGCGTTTTAGACCTGCGTTTCCAGTTTTAGCAGCGTTTAAGCAACCCGATAGAACTTGTCACTCATTAATATGCTAAGATAGGTTATATTGATAAGTTCTAACATATTTATAAGTTTCATATTTTTAGGATACCCGATTTTAAGTTTCATGACTTAATGACTTACCGTTAGCGATTACCGGGACCAAAACTCACTCCGTAAGCTAGATAATACCAAGTTTAAGTACCTAGTCACTCCTCCCATCATATGAACGTGTATATGATGATTCACCAAGCCTTGGTGGCTTGGTGATAAGCCTTGGACTTTAGGATACTTGTATATTAAGCAAACTTGGTCACCAAGGGTTAGGCAACTTCCTAACACCTTCCTAACCTCCTCAAACTCACTATAAAAACCCTCTCATCCCCTCCTTTAAATGCCACACCCTTTAATCCTAGCACCATGATCCTTTTATCTTCAATATACAAGTTACACTACAAAGTTCAATGTCTTAGTATTCTCTACCTAGTTCTTAAGTTTGTTTGGTGATTCCATGGTTGAATTAGGAGCTACACAAGGTTACTAGGGCTGAATTTAAATGGTTTTCACAAGGGTTAGATCAAGGCTAGCAAGGGTTACAAGAGTTATGGTAAAGGGTTTGCAAGCATAGGTTTAGTGTCCTAGTTCATACTTGACTTCCTTTCTTAAGAGAAAGCCAAAAGTTGTAAGAAACCCTTATACACTTTCTTGCTCATTATCATTTTCATGCTATTTGTGTTCCTTTCATGCTATATATGTTCTTGTTATTGTGTTCATGATGTTTAAAAATGGATAAAACAAGTATTGATATACATATGTTAACTTATGACAAGTAAACAAGCAAACTAGTGATTTTTATGGAGAACCACGACCAAAATAGTATAACTATGATACTTGACACTTACTTAATGTTATAAAGGACTTCAAAAGGAAAACATAGAAATTTGAATCACCCAAAACGAGTACACGAGTCAAAAGATACGGCCATAAGAAGCTAGCGAAACCAAAACGGCAAAACTGCCTATGCAAACTGTTTTGCATTCTGCCAATTTTGAAAGTCCCACTTCTGGTCCGATTCATCAAAAAGTTAAAACACGAAAGTTGTCCGGAACGCCGTTTTCGTTCAGGTCAAAGAAGCTCGAGCCCTGAAAACGCTTTTTGAGTGATAATTTTCTTCAAATTCTTAACAGCCCATTTTTAGACCAAAGTTACTATATAATGATTATAATTAGATGAGACCAAGAGGTCTAATGATCTAAAGCCAAGACCACAACCATGGCTAAAGCCAAGGTTGAGTCTCAAGACCATGGTAACAATGACCAAGGTCACGGCAAAGCCACGGCTAAAGACCATGTAACTTTTAAAGATCAAAACTTATATATATGTTATCAAATACTACAATAGTAGGGAGCCTCATGTGAGGAGTTCATTAAGTAAGCCGTCGAGATGAGTTGTGGATTTACGAATTAAAGTGTCCTGGCTCCTCGAACGTTTACTCCATGACTTCTGAATTATGTCGGCCCGAACGGTAGTAAGAGATATACAACCTATACATGTTTCATAAACCATTTGTATTCAAAGACTTACACTATATACTAAGTACTACATCATGAACATTATGCAAGACATATATAGGCAATTCTTCATATTCTTAGACGTTACTCCAAACCTAAGTCGCAACGTTCTATTATAGGCTGCTCTTAGAGACTTTTGCGATTCGACTACCACTTTCATTTCTCATTACATAAGCTTAAGGTAAGTCATAGCCCCTACTCTTTTTATACTTGTTTTTAACTCTTTGGGGGAGATACATGCTCAACTACTTGCTTACTTGTACAAATACTCTTAAACATTTATACTTGATTGTGTTATACTTGATTGACATTATACTTGATTGCGTTATACATACTTGTTACACTATACTTGCTTAATTTAAATATAAGATTCATATTTACATGCATACATAATACTCTATTCTGTCGGAGAGGTATTGGTAGTACTCATGGGAAGATTCCCCTACCCTTGTGTCTTTGCTTGACCTTGGATGTCGTAGTACTATTTGGGAAGATTCCCCCACCATTGCCATATATTCCTGGCCTTGGGTGAATATAATCCGGTGTATTATGTAAACTATCTTTAGCAGTGGGTTGTGGACACACAGGTTGCAAGTCTCTTATGGCGGGACTTGCAACTGAGTAGATTCTCAATGCCTTTGCTGTGTGAACATTCTTTAAGGCTTTTTTTTACTGTTTTAAGACAAACTCTATGAACTCACCAACCATTTTGTTGACACTTTAGCATGTTTATCTCAGGTTAGTAAGGCGATAACTAGTGCGTGGAACTTAGAGTCAAGCTGCATATTCTGAAGACTTACGCTTTTATCATTTACCATTCAAAACATTTTGTATAAATTTATGTATCATACTTTGGAATCTCATGTTTGTAACTTTGAATTCATTAATCGAATGGTAACTTTTAAAAACGTCTCATTTAGAGTTCGTTTTCTATAACTTGTACTTTGTATTATGAAGTAGCACCCCAGTGACACAGTCTTCCGCTGTGGTATTTTGGGGGTGTTACAAATCGGCCGGTGGCAAGCTACGTGATCTAAGTGCGGAAGAATCATGGGAACTTATAGAAGATCTTGCTCTCTATGACAACGAAAGTTGGAATGATCCCCGTGATTTGAACAAAACGGTCAAGGCAATATCTTTGCCTTCGAACAATTCTAACAATTCTAGGATCATGGAACTTGAAGGTCGAGTCAAGTTTCTCATGAATTCTTACGAAGCTCCTAGGGCTTCAAGCCAAGTGAGCAAAATCGCTTCTTCATGTAAATTGTGTAATGGCCCTCACGAAACTCATAACTGCATGGAGCTTCCAAAACATGCTTATAAGGAATTCACATCGTCACACGTTGGTCGAGGTCCTCGAAACTTTGATGAGGCCTATGAGGCATTGAAGGACAAACCTAATTTCAGAGGGTACCAAACTCGGAGCGTGTCCTTCAATGATTCCTCCCCACTCGAATGGTCCGAGCATTTTCCTTCACAAAGCACTCCTAGGCAAAGCTATGAAGATGCCTTACAAAAGTTCATCCTATATCAAGAATTACAGCTCTCTACGCTCGAGACTAAATTTAGACAACAGCAAGCCGATATGAATAATAAGATTTGTAATCTGTTAAATGCTATCAAAGAGCACGATGTTAATAAACCGATTCAAGCAGAAGAGGTCAAATCCGTTACTGTCATGAATCAGCCAACCTCTCCTGTGAAAATAAAAAGTCCTAGTAAACTCTTTAAACATCTGTCACCAAAGGTAAAAGATGTAAGGGACCCTGTTAACCCCCTAGGACCAATCCATTTTGAAAACACTATCACCACAATATCTGCTCCTGCACCTAACCAGAGCCAACAACCAGCTGGAAATATAGGTCATAAAGCTAAGGATGAAACCTCAAGGTTAGACCACGAGGTGGCCAAGAGCCCTACCAACTCATTCGAGGACTCTGTCACTCAAGAGTCTAGCAAGTTGGATGAAGTGAAAGAGAGATTAGAAGAGCATACGTGGAATCCAACAATTTTGGGTAAATATGTTATAGAGGAACCCGAGAAAAATCTGGTGGATAGGACTAAGGGAAGTAACTCTAAAGTTTTCAGGATTTCCTGCACGATTAGGGAGAAGCCCTTAACCGATACTCATATAAATCCTAACCTCCCTGTCAACATAATCCCTCTTTCCCTTTACAACGAAGCCTTCCCTGAACGCGTATTGTATGATAGAGTCAATAACGACGGGGTAATAAAATATTTATCAGTTATGATTGGGGAATTCATCTATAACACCGACCTCACCGTGGTTGATGAAATAGACCCTTTCACTAATCTAACATTAACCAACCTTGTTCTCGAGAAACCATTTGTCAATGATTCAGGAGTAATCCTTGATGAGAAGGATGGTAGTGCATTATTCACCAATGGCGTCCAGAAGGTGATTTTTCGAAAGGGTAATGAGGAGGTGTACGAGTACCGTCCATCTATGGAAGGGAATCTATATGGATCAAGGGATGGAGGATCGGGAAGGATAAAGCGGCGTGATCCGAATAACCTCTAAATCCCCTGCATGATCGGTCATAAGTATTTCGATAATGTCTACATTAACGTGTTCCTACCTAAGAATTTTATGTCCCTATTCCACTATAACAATATCTGCAGATAGGAAATGATTTATAAGGGAGAAAACGTTGTTGGTAGAGATCATGAAATCCAGGTATTCGTAGGAAATATGGCATTCACAATGGAATTTACGATCGTGGACAACATCGAAGACTATGTCGACCCAAGGTTGTCACAAGTTATTTTCGGAGCACCCTTTTGTGAAATCACTAATTTAATGGTTGATGACTGGAACTGAATCATGACCTTCACTGATGGAATTAGGAGGGTGTCATACCAAACACCATACAAGAGAAGGGATCTCAAAGGAATCGATTGTGACGGGCTTTATAAGCTAAGTTCCCAACTCATCTTATGTGATGAGGATGTTCGGAGAGGATGTAAGAACACTTCTGATTTATCATGTGGATGTTTTAAGGGTGTTAGTAAACTTGGGCCCAAGTATCGAAAAGATGTCTTTGAGTTCGAAGACCCAAAATACCTGCACTATGTAAGCGATACCGAGATAGGAGATGACCTAGAGAGTGAGACCAATGATGAGGTCACGTAGTAACCCATGACCTTGATTCTAGCTACAAGACTCGTAAATAAAGAAAAGCGCTTCTTGGGAGGCAACCCATGCTTTGTGTGATTTTTAATTGTTTGATTGTTATTTGTTTCCGTATGCATGTTTTATTTTTATTGTTGATAGATCATGTTTCAAAACTAAAATGGTGAAAATACTTTATTTTGTCGTTTGGCTTAGTCTTAACTTTATCCAAAGGTATTTCGCAAAAGATAAGTGTAAGGGGAAACCCCAAATATGTTTTTAAGAAATAAGCTCGATCATGATTCTCCACAATATTAAATGAACATGTATATTCGTATTTGTTAGAGTCAAATGCTTGTATCGAGTCATAATGATGTTTTGCAAGATTTTCCAAGAAGTAGGACATAAGTTTTTCCAGAAATTTTCCGGAAACTTAGCGTAAGAATTTCTGCAGGTCACTTCTGACGGCGTCATGTGTAAAAATCTGGAAATTTTGCTAGTTTTGTTTTTCTAACGGAGTCCTAAAGTTTTTGTTAAATCTTTAGTTTTACAAACTCCAGGGAATCTGCAAACATCATTCCACAAGCATTATATCTTACTTTGTTTTCTAGGATTTGTTATCATATATAGATTGCCGCCGATTTTACGCGAGGTTGCCTTGTTTGTTTTCTCAGGTTTAACAGGTTATGTATGACAAGAAGATGATTTATATTCTGGAAGGGAAGCTTTGATTGTTCATTTTCTTGGAGGAAGATCTAACCTTGTTACCACACTATCCATACCGAGCGAATCAGGGGAGTATTCGTTTTCATTCTTTTACTTATTTCACTTTTACATTCTTTAATTGAACATTGGGGACAATGTTCATCCTAAGTGTAAGGGGAGGGTAAATGATGATACCTTATAGTATACACTTTCACTTGAGTTTGTTTGTTTGATGGTAGGTGTGTAATAAAACTAAGAGAAATACTTGTTAGTGTAATTTTAGCGCCAAATTTAAATTTTTTTACAACATTTAGGAGTGAAACTTTAGCCTTAGCAAGCGTCTCATGGATAAGAGTTGTATGACTAGCACAAAACCGTACTATTCAGAAAAATTTTCCACCCAAATATGTGAGTTTCGCCTTTAGATTTGATAGGAAAAGTATTTACTATTAGTGCTTATGAGTGTACTGGTAGCATTTAGATTCTAGAACTTGCGTTATTGATGCATCCCGAGACCGCTAGTGAGACTACATTCGTGTAGTAGGATTTACTACATGATAAGAGGCACTAGGATCACCCTTGTGTTAAACCCGTATCATAATTACTTGACCATTTAAGTCATATTACTTGGCTAGTAAAGTCAACTAATTTTTCCCACACCTTAGCGTTGTACACATTTTTAGTACACGAAACCCCTAGTAGACCCCTCCGAGCCTATCTTTTCGTTTCTAACTTTAAGCATCTTACTTAAAGGAAGAATTTGTTACACCCCACTTAAATGTACAACCAAATCGCCTTAGCCTTCCGTGTATACACTCATCTTTAGTGCATTATTTTTATTTGTTTAAACCCTTAGTTAATTATCTAATTGATTACATGGTTGCTAAGTCGAGTCATATCCTTGTACATATTGTTTTGGGGCGATTGGGACTCATGGGTAAAGTACTTATTTTATGGAGTAATGGGGAAGAACATCATTTATTACCCCCATATGTGCGTTAATCTTAAAAGTACTCCAAGTATTTTGATTATCTTAATTCGAGTCATTAGATTAGTTCATTGTAAAGTATGTAAAAATTCAAGTGTAAGGGGAATGTTCATTCCCTATGATGTATTATTTTGGATGGTAGGGTAAAAGTGTATGAAAAAAAATCTAAAAAATCGAGAAAATCAAGAAAAAGAAAAAATTAATAATAATAGAAAAAGAAAAGAGAAAAACATACGGACTACCATCCCGTTTCATTCTATGTTTATTTTATGTTTTTGTTATTTTTGATTTATTAGCTTAAGTCGAGTCGAGTCTTGGCTTTGCAACGCCATTTTGTACATGTAATTAACCAAGATGATTAACTCGCCACCAGTAAAGATTGCCTATATCCAACAAAACCGTGTATTCCATATCCCTATACCTAACGTTATAACCCTTTAAAAGACCTCTTTGATAGTTTATCCTAGGTGCTTACGCCATGTGGTGGAGGTTTGATCCTTTCCCAAGCCTATGGTAATCTATTTTGCTATGACAGGCAGTGAGAGATGTTTTCCATTTCCATATTGTGATATATACATTATTACACCCGAGAGATGTGAGTATCTAAACACTATTTGTGAGGTGCTAATATATGACCTCCGTGCTTGTCTTTGGTCTTTAGTGAAACGATTATTTTTTGTAATTACTTTTATATTAGTGTTAAATGACCCCTAACTTGTATTTTGATTAGAATAAAAGCGCATTTGCTTGAGGACAAGAAAATCTCAAGTGTAAGGATATATGATGAGGCCAAAAATGATCCGTTTTTAGGGGGTCATTTAAGCCGGAATTGGAATTTATTTGATCAAATATTGCCCTAAATCGTTCCTTTTGTGATTTTAGGTACTTTGGGAGTGAATTCTGGAAAAGGAAGCATTTTGGACGTTTTTGGAGCATAAAAGTGAAGAAAACGGCAAAGTTTTAATTTTCCTTGTTGGGAATAGTACCTGACGGCGTCAAGAGCAATTTGATGACGGCGTCAAGAGCAATTTTGGTGATGGCCCAGTGAAAACGTGACGGCGTCAGATCAAGGCCATCAAGAGTAAAAGTGGTGACGGCCCAGAGAAGCAATACACATGACGGCGTCAGATCTGGATCTAGGCAATCCGATTATATTTTTGGCGGCAGGTTGATGGCGTCAGAACTTTCTTCTTGACGCCGTCACCTTAGGAAATCTATATATAGTTTTTGTAATTTTCATTCTAAGAAAAGGAGAATTTTAGGGTTGAACTTAATAAACCCTAGCACGACTTTTACAGTATTTTCAAGGGTTTTCACCCCTTGAAACCTTTCATGTTCAATTGAGATAAGTATCCTTTCAATTCATTCAATATGTCTATGTGTTGTTTGAATATATCTTACGCTTGTCTTGATTTTAACCTGCTAGGATAGATCTTTTGTGTGTTTGCTTAGATGTAATGAAACCTAGATGTTGATTATAGGTTGATTGCTTGTTTATAATTGTAATGGATGAATGATTTCGATATTAGGCTTAAGAAAACTGGCAGATCTTCATTGTGTAACTTGCTTGAATGTCTTAAGAAGCATAAACCAATGCGTACTAGGTTTTTATGGTTGTATTTAATGCATGAACGAATTCTAGTTATCCTATGTTAGGAGCTTCTTGCAGGCTCGACATAGGAGTGAAGTAGGAGCTTATAGAGTTAGGGAAGTACGTACGCCACCCCACGATTGGTATTAAGGAATATAACCCGTCATCCATGCAACTGTAACAAACAATTAACCTGTAAAAGATATCTAGGGAGTAATGAAATCAAAGTAAACACAATTCTCCCATCTATTGTTCACACCATATTAGTAATTAGTTTTATTTTCATTTTTGTTATTTTATTTTGATTGCATCTTAGTTATTGGGTTAGTTGACTAGCAACTAATTCCGCCCACTCTTCCAAAAAAACCCGAGATTTTACTTGCTTTCATAAAACATAAAAATTAAAAAAGAATCTTCCCTCACCTCTAGACCTAGTTTTTAGGCTTTCTAATCCTAGCGACACTATTCCTGAGTTGAACGATCAATCCCCCGGTACTTGTCACTATACTATACTACAAAGATCAGGTACACTGCCTGGTGGGGGTTGTAAGCTTCTCGAGATCCCTCAAGAGGTAAAGTCTGGTGCAATTCCCACGCATCATAAATACAACCATAAAAACATAGTACGCATTGGTTCATGTTTCTTAAGACGTTCAAGCAAGTTACACTATGGAAGTCTGCCAGTTTTCTTAAGCCTAACATCGAAATCATTCATCCATTACAACTATAAACAAGCAATCAACCTATAATCAACATCTAGGTTTCATTACATCTAAGCAAACACACAAGAGATCCAGCCTAGCATGTTAAAATCAAGACAAGCGTAAGATATATTCAAACAACGCATAGACATATTGAATGAATTGAAAGAATACTTATCTCAATTGAACGTGAAAGGTTTCAAGGGGTGAAAACCCTTGAAAATACTGTAAAAGTGGTGCTAGGGTTTATTCAAGTCGACCCTAAAATTCTCCTCTTTAGAATGAAAATTACAAAGACTATATATAGATTTCCTAAAGTGACAGCATCAAGAAGAAACTTCTGACGCCGTCAACCCGCCGCCCATAATATTCTCGGACTGCCTAGATCAAGATCTGACGCCGTCATGTGTAATGTTGTTCTGGGCCGTCACCACTTTTACTCTTGACGGCCATGCTTTGACGTCGTCACATTTCTACTGGACCGTCACCACTTTTGCGCTTGACGCCGTCATCAAAATGTTCTTGACGCCGTCAGGTACTGTTCCCAGCAAGGAAAATTAAGACTTTGCCATTTTCTTCACTTTTATGCTCCAAAAACGTCCAAAATGCTTCCTTTTCTAGAATTCGCTCCAAAAGTACCTAAAATCACAAAAGGAACGATTTAGGGCAATATTTGATCAAATAAATTCAAATTCCGGCTTAAATGACCCCCTAAAAACGGATCATTTTTTGCCTCATCACTAACATAGGTCTCAAACCGGGTTTTCCAAAAACAAAACCCTTCGGTTTCTAGCAAAGGTGGTCTTTGCATAGAACATCCCTCTACATAGTTCTCTTGAGCCATGGATCTATACTCTACTTTACCAAAAATCTTAGTTAGGATTTTCAATTTTTGGGAAAGAAGTTTTTGACTTAAAACGACTTCTCGGGAAGGCTTTACGCTCAAAACTTGAGTATACCGCTCTGATACCAATTGTAGAACCATAGAGGGGGTTTGAATACGGTTTCTTCGGCTTTTTGTAAGTTTAAAAACTTTAAGCCAAAGAGAACACCAAGTGGTTGTACAATAATCCAACAACCACTAACACAACCAAAGTATATAAAGCAAGTAAAGAACACAACGATATATACTAGTTCGGGGTGGGGGTTTATACCATCCGTACGTCTAGTTGCGAATCCGCGACTCCGATACTATTCACTAGTATAATCCTTTCGGTGCACTACAAACCGTTACAATTCACTCCACCGATATTCACCAATATCGATGCTCACAAAGAAGGAGTTACTCCCCAACGGTATTCCACCCTCGGAAACCACCCAAAAGAATCTCGCGATTCGACTTCACCTAAGGATCACGAAGATCTCTACCAAGACTTCCCACCAGAAGTATCAAACCCCAACTAGATCCCCAATGATCTAGGCTTGGTCACCAAGACACAAGACTTCCCTTACAAACAATTGAATGAATAAATATATGTTTGTTCAACCAAGCCCTAACCTAACCTAGAGACTCGATTGTAATAGAAAGGATATAAGAAAGAAGACCCACGACATAATCACAAGAGTAGATTAGGTTCTTGTGATTCTTCCCTTGCAAGTAGATGTGTTCTTTTAAAGATGTTAGTGTGATAATCAAGAACACAAGATTAAAGATAGAGAGGTGGAGAGATTTTAGAGTGTTTAGAGAGAAAGAATCTAGAGAGAAAGAATAATGGCAAGGGGTGAGGAATACAAGAGGCAAGGGTGGTATTTATAGGCCAAGAACCCAAACTTGGGAAAATTTACCGAGGCCGGCACGTCATCCGCGCGTCAACGCGCGGGCAGCGCGCCAGGTGTCTGTAAATGTTTCCCAAGTGTTGGGTGTTTGGATCTTATAAATACCTATCCTTGCTAAACCCCCAATTGTACTTCACACTAAACCTTAACATTTATCAATCTAAGGTTTACCAACTCAAATAGCCAATTTGGAAAATGTTTTGTGAATTGTTTAAAGAGAAACCAAATTACCAAGGGTATAAAGTGTAGATAGTGTAATTTGGAAGGGGTAGAAGTGTATCTCCTCACATGGCATAGAAAAGAGAGAAAGAATATGCCAAGGAATATTCCAATGCTTGGGGGGAAGAATGAGATGGAGGGTTGAGATGAAATGGTTTGAATTGGATAGCTAGGATCAAGGGGAGCCTCCCTTGGTTTTCAAACAATTTGGCATGTGGTAAATGTGGATGGTTCAGATGAGTTCATTTGAAATGAATGGCTAGGATCATGGATGCCTTATGTTTGGATTGAAAGAGGATATTCCAAAGGAATATGCTTTTCTTGGGGGGAAAGGAGAGATCAATGGTTGAGATGGTTTTGGTTTGAATCCAATGGTTGAGATCAAGCACATGTGGTAGCATAGATAGGAGAGGTTGGATGGATGGTTGCGATGTGTTCTAGTTTGAATTCAATGGCTAGGATGAGAGGAGCCATATTAGGAATTCAAACAATTCCCCATGTGTTAAAAATGAAAGGATGAGATGTGTTGTAAGGGAATGGATGGTTTAGATGTAGTGTGTAAGGGAATATGTAAGAGTGTAAGAGATTGTGTAAGAGAATATTTGATTTGGATATGAATGGATTTGTCTTTAGCAAAGATGAAATTACGAGAAGATTAAGACATAATCTAATTGTCATTAAGAAGAAAAGGTTTAGACAATTAAGATTATAAGTTGAGAAAATCATAGGTTACTTATAAGATCAAGTAACACAACGTCGAGAATCCATAGGTTCATATCTTGTGCTTTCCACGACTCGACGTTCTCAACTAATACCTTGGTTCAAACAAGTTAAGTGCTTTGCCTTGATGTAAAGCATAACCCAAGTTGGAAAGGATGCGTTTATGCAAAGTAACCTTTGACTTAGTTTGACCAATAAGAGAGTAAACCCGTTACGTAATTAGAGAAGACGTAAGCACGGGATATAAGCATATGGATGCTTCAACACGATGTCACGTGAAATATATAAACTCCCTAAGTTTTGAAAACCCTTGGCTAGAGGCGATAGTTAGAAAACATGAGTTGGCGTTTTTCCCGTAAATGGGTGTTCTAAAAGTGGGATCTCTCAAGTCTCAAAACTCATTTCAAGTGTTCTCAATTAAGCACATAACATGTTCATACCTGTATTGAAAGATACGCATTTTTCGGGTAAGGGGAAAGCCGACTTTCAAAATTTGTCCGAAACCATACAGACTCCTGGCGTGTCACCCACGCATTGACGTGCGGGCAGCGCGACAGGAGCAGACATTGGCTCCGGCGATTTTGAGCTAATGTTTGTTATTTTATGTGTTTCGATGGTTTATTTGTCATCATTAAAACATGAAGAGATCTTGATCATGTTGCCTCAACAGATTTGGTTGTATTTGGAACAAGTTTGACACCATTTGGTTGTGTTTGGTTGTATGGCCGAAAACCCCAAGGTCCCTAGACCTTGGGTATGGCTCGTTAGCATGAACCCAAGACCCCATGGTCATGGTTTTGGTCCAAGTAGCCAACTTGTGCTAGTTTACTTGTTATGTTTATATTTTGGGTTACTTTGTTTGTGATTACTAGAAGTTTTGACGTAAATTGTAATATGGAAACTTGTGGTATCTTGTTTGGTTAATTTTGGATGTTGAAACTTGAGTATAAATGTGACTTGTGTTTACGTTGGATGAAAACTAGTGAATTGACGAAGTATATATAATTTTGAGTTGGTTGTAAAACGGTTTATATATATATATATATATATATATATATATATAGGGGAAGGTTAATGTAAGATATTTGTTAAAGTTGTAAAAGTAAGAACTAATTTACACTGTTGGATCTATTAATTTGTGTTAGATGAGATTAACCATTAATGAGTAACATTAATGTAATTAAATGGAGTTTCAAGGGTATTTTGGAGAAATCAAATCACATTTTTTGAATTAACTTTTGATGCATTATCTTTTCACCGGCCATTTAATTTTTACATATTTCACCAGCCATTTTTGTACAAACCGATACATTTTGTGTTTTTGATACATATTTGACCGACAACTAAAATAAACAAATACATTTGATACACAATACACAAAACTCTTATAGGAGCCACTCAAATAAATAGATACACTTGATACATAATACAAAAGATCCGAATATAGACCACTAAAATAGACAGATACACTTAATACAGAATACAAAAACCCGAATATGCACCACTAAAATAAATAGATACACTTGATACACAATAAAAAATCCTCATATATATTACATTTCAAACAGTGAAGTGCGTATTATAATATTTCTTGTCATTAACTTGAAAGTAAAAATATCACTATAAATTAGCCATAAGATGCTAGTTGGACAAAAAATAATTAAATAATCTAGCCCAAGATAAACATGTGATATACAAATATTATTGGCCAAGTTTTGTAAAATCTATAAACAATAGATAGACAAGAAGATACACTTATACGCAAGTTTTCAACGGAGACAAAAACGACGGATACGACAGTTACGGTTTCACATCGAACCTTCGTGGTGGTGGTGTTGGTACTCTTTAGTCGGCATCGGAAAACCACCTACCGGTGTCAGTGATGACCGAATATGTAGACATCAGATTTGAAGACAACACCGGTAATGGCGACTGTTACTGTATCGTTAACAGTTACGGTTGTAGACCCGTATGGAGGCGGCTAAGGTTCTGATATGGAGTTCTGAAATGGCGCCGCCTAGACCCAGCACTTAAACCTTAACAATGGTGACCGGATGTGATTCAGGCAGTTTTGATATGGTTAAATTTTATTGAGAGACAAAAGATTAGATGTTTCTAAAGGAGATAGATCTGTGATCTTGAAAAAATGAAATGACAGCTACATGGTTGGTACACGGTTAGTTTGTTGGATCTATTTGACAGCGGCTAGGTTCTCGGGATAGGGTTGTAGTATGCTTGGAAAATCCAAGAACGGTGGATCGTTGGTGGTTTTTTGACTGTCGGTTATAGAAAAAGGTTGAAGAAGACGGTTTCCAAATGAGCAGAGAAGAAAATTTTGAGGCGTAAAAAACTATGAGAAAAAAAGGGGTGGGTAGATTATTATTAGGGTTAAAAGGATTAGGGAGTGATAAATACCCGATTTACCCTTTTAATTATATTATTAATTTTTTGGTTTTCTTTTAAGTGTTTTAAATTCATTGCCACTTGTTCTAGTATTATTGGTTATCTAATGGATCTTATTTTTACAATTTTAACATTGATCTTATTTGAACTCTGTTGATACAAAAATTGGGCGTTCCTGATTATAAGCTCTTTCTCTCGTACCAATTCGCTTCTTAGTACTTGTAACCTGCGCACTAAGAAAATAAACAACACCGTTAGGCTTATCGTGGGATTGTCTCCCACGATTAGACTCCGGCGTGAGAGTAAGTAATCGATTTAGGTTTCTCGTAAAGAGTTAGGGTTTGTGAATCATACCTTGAATGAGAATTATGTCATTCCTTATATAGGCGCAAAATCCTTGTAGGGTTCGTGCTCCTTACGTTTCGCACACGTGGTGCTTATCCGTGTTAAGGATATCTATTCCATAGATAGAAGATCCTTATCTATACCGTGTATAGTTTAATTGGGTTTGGGCTTACGTGAGCCTATTCCCATTATTGATGCGGCCCAAGTTATAATAGCCCACGCATGGTGGCTTTGGGCCTTAGTAATGTTTATCGTTTGGGCTCGTGGCCCATATATAGACTATACGTCATCATGTCCCCCCAGTCTAGTGTGCGCGGCTCGTAGCCGCGGATGCTAGACTAATCACAACAGCGGTAATCGTGGCGGGAGAACATTGAAATATTGCCACCCATTTTTGGAGTGCAATGTACCTAGTCATAGATATTTCAAAGAAATACCTCAAAAATCGGGGGTTGTGTCCACGTGTCCCTCGTAAATCGGGAAAAAGTGCATGTACCGTTTCGGTTCTAGCCACACGTTTTTGTGAGTGGGATCCACGTGGGCATCATCTAGGGTTTTTGGTCCCCTTATATAAGAGTCACCGCCCCCCTTGTAACAAAAACACACAGTAAAACACATACTCACTCTTGCACACTTCTTGAAAGCGTATTTTTGCAAAAGAAAATAACTGTTTTATTAGGTAATTTTATGTGCGTTTCTCAGTAATTTCATGAAAATGGTTGCTCAATTAGAAGATTTTCGCTCTGCGATGACTGAGAATGATGTGCGTCAGTTTACATCTGACTACTTCATTTCTCTGGATGTACATCCAGAGGCTCCAGATGTTGACGCGTGTATAGCCGATTTCCCCGAAGGGAAAATAGGATTATACACGCGTTTTTTCGAGTACGCGAATTACCGCGTACCGATATCCATTTTTCTGAGCGATTTGCTCAATCACTATCGCCTACACATCTCACAGCTGCACTGTATAGGTGCGGCTAAGGTGTCGAATTTTGAAGTAAACTGCCGTTTACTTGCGATAGAGCCGACCATTGCCATGTTCCGCGTCTTCTACCACACAACGTGGTCAAATGGATGGGTGTCCTTTACGAAGCGCCCGGGGGCGCTTCAGTGCTATACTGAGAAGGTAGACTCCCTGAGACATTGGAGGGAGCATTTTTTCTGGGTTGATGACGTGGTTTTTCCATCGCCCTTTGAGTTTTATACTCAAGATACTTTGCCATGGGATGGGCGCCCCGCACCCGGTTCCTATAGGTTGACCGATGCACAGACCCTTGATGCCAACCGCATACCCATTAACCCTTATCCGGAGGAGTTTTTGGTGCACATGGGGTTGAGTCGCAATTACTTCGGTGGTGTTGACGAGGTGCCAACCTTCATAGATGAGGAAGGCCGGGGTGGGTGTTCGTCCCTTCTACTTCAAATATGTAAGTCTTTTATATGCGCACATTTAGTAACTAATCCTTTCTTTCTTTTTTGTTTGTTTATGTGTGCAGAGATGGATCTGTTCGCCTTTGTTAAGATGGAAAAGCCAAAGCAGGTGACTGCGGGAGTGCGCCCTCTCAGGGAGGGTGAGCAGCCACTTCTGGAAGCGACCCAGGGTCGTTTGACTGTGCTGCCAGATGTTGGCCCTGAAAATACGCCGCCGCTCCAAGTAACGCCTGTTCAGAGCGTGGCGCCAGATGTGGAGATGGCGCAGGAGGAGGAGGCACACGCTGAGTCATCTGACAGCGTGGAAATCCTAAAGCCTGAGGAGGTGCTAAAGGAAGAGGTGGCGCAGAATCTGAAGCGCAAAGGGGAGACTGGGAGCAGTGGCACTTCGAAGAGACGACGCCACCTTATTGATGATGCGGAGCCTTCCGCGGAGGAGGATACATCCGCTCCTGGCGCGGATAAGAAGGCTGCAGAGGCCTCTCCATTTCTGTAAGTATATGTGTCTCATATTTTTTTTTCTTCTTTGTGTATTACTTGTCGTAATATGATCTAATTGTTTTCTTCATGAATTGTAGGGATGATGCCGCGAAGGATGATGGAGCCTTCGTGGAGACTATGTCCCCTCCGCAGAATGAAAACAAGGAGGGGGACGTGAAGGTTGATGAGGGCGTGTCTGCGCAGCGACTGATGGATGAGTTGGCTGCTACTGTGTCGCGTCAGGCTGAGCTGGTGGCTCAGTTGAAGACGAGGTACGTTGGGGATAGCAGCGCTTTCGCCCAGAAGGATGAGGAGATAACTAGGCTCCTTGTGCAGCTGGCTGAAGCGCAGGCGGAGGTGGAGTCCTCCAGGGTGTATACTGAGAAGGTCACCCATGAGAAGTTGTCCGCACTGGCCGAGGTGGAGCAGGCGCGCGGACAGCTTCATCAGTACAAGGCCAACATGACTTGGGCTGTGAGGTACTTGGAGGAGAAGAAGGAGGAGCACCTTGCGAGTATTGTCAAGTTCAAGGAGCGCATGGAGGAGATCGTCCAGATGCCGGAGAACAAGCTGCGCGGCCTAAGCATAGAGTACAATGAGGAGTTATACCCTCATTTGATGTCGACCATTGCTGAGCGCAGGTACTTCCTTTCTTAACTTTGTATGCTTTATTATATTATGTTGCTATGTTTTTCTTTAACACAAGTTGTCCTTGTGTATGTAGGTGGTTGATCAGTCACGGACTGCGCCTGGCGGCTATGGGCACTTTGGAGTCCCAAGAGGTGTTGGATGCCTTTGGGAAGGTGGTTCATTGTGCGGTGGCGCGTGGGAAGTCGCAGGCTATGGAGGATCTCCATGAGGCCAAGCTTTTGAGCAAGGATTTGGCGGAGGTACCTGGTTATAACGCGGCTGCATATGATGAGCTGATGCAGGCTATGGAGGGGTTGAAAGTCCTCGAGTTGCCTCATATTGCTCGGTTGGAGCGTGACCAAGACAACCCCATAAAGGTAATTATGGCGGGGTTGACCTTGGAGCGCCACATTTTGGAGGATGCAGAGGCGCAACCAGATTACTTCCTGAAGCCCGATGAATCGCAGCTGCAGGTTTCCGTGTTTGCGCAGCCTCGCCACATGCTCAACCCTTTTGCCCTTGAGAGGGAAATTCCCTTGAAAGAGGTGCTGGAGCGTCATGCGCAGAGGGCTGCCCAGAAGAGAGGCATTCAGGGCAAGGCAGTATTGTGCGGTGTGGGCGCTGCACACATCCCTAGGTCTGATGGGGTTCCTATGAGTGTTCCCACCGTATCTCCCAAGGACGCTTTGATTTTGAGAAAGCTTCAAAAGGCGGGGAGTTCTGCTGCCCCGGATGATAGCCCTGAGCATCGCCATAGCGTGTAGGCTGTTTTTTGTATATGTATTGTGTAAATAATGAAGTGTATCTTTTCCTTGTAATTTTTGTGTAAAAATGTTGAATAAGATACCATTTTATTAATTAAGTGCGTGACTTAAAAAATATACTTGCATCAATGTTTGCTAAGTTTTATTATTTGACCAAGTGTCTTGGCTCGTTAAGTGCGTGACTTAAGAAATATACTTGCATTAATGTTTGCTAAGTTTTATTATTTGACCAAGTGTCTTGGCTCGTTATTTGCTAAGCTTGTACGGTGTACTTAATATTTGTGCACCCTTCGTGGGATGCGCACGTGAAACTTACCTCGACGTCTCAAAAGTAAGGTGCTTAGCAAGGATGCGTGATCCAATGTTGATGGGTTTGCAACCCTCTTACTCAACGAGTTAATTAGTAGGTTTACTCATCCTTTATGCCTTAATGGGTCTTAATTAGTGCATGCACGCCATGAAGGCAAGAATATAAGATAACAATATTGACATATATAAGTATGTACGCAATAAAGTGAAATACGTTATGGAGTTAGCTAGAAACCATAACATTTTATTGATACTTGCAAGTTTTTTGAAAAAAAATAAAAATACAATTCCTAGGAAAGAAAAGAAAAACAAACACTTATTGGGCACATCTTAGATTGCAAAGGTGTCTGTGTAATGGCCGTAGCCTAAAAATAACATCTTTTAAGATTGCAGATGTTCCAAGTGCGCGCTAGGTCGTGACCTTCCATATCGCGCAGTCTGTATGCACCATTACCGAGCGCATCAGTGACCTCGTAAGGTCCTTCCGATTTTGGTCCGAGCTTGCCTGTGTCTTCTGCGTGGCTCGCATCGTTGGCGCGGTATACAAAGTCTCCTGGCCTGAATGAAGTGTGTTTGACCTTTGCATCATAATACTTCTTCATTTTTGCCTTAGCCTTTGCTTCGCGTATAGCTGCGCGTTCACGCCTTTCTTCTAGTAAGTCCAAGTCTATGCGCCGCTCCTCGTCATTTGTTGTGACGTTGACTTCTGCTGTTCGTATAGTTGGCATTCCTATCTCAGCTGGTATGACAGCTTCTGTTCCGTAGACAAGGGAGAATGGCGTGTCGCCAGTACTGGTTTTGATTATGGTGCGATGCGCCCATAAGACATGTGAGAGCTCGTCTACCCACCTTCCTTTGTGTCTGTCAAGGCGCACTTTTATTCCTTCCCCTAGACTGCGGTTTGCGCGCTCAACTAAGGCATTGGTTTGTGGGTGTTTTACTGAAGCGAAGTGTTACGTGATGTTCAATTGCGCGCACCAATCTTTGAATGGGTTATCACAGAATTGTTTTCCATTGTCTGATATAATCTCTCCGGGTAGTCCGAAGCGACAGACAATGTTGTCCCAGACAAAGCGTTTGACTTGGTTTCCTGTGATGCTTACCACCGCCTTTGCTTCAATCCACTTCGTAAAGTAGTCTATGGCTACGATGAGGAACTTTACTCCTCCTGCTGCAACTGGAAAGGGTCCCGCGATGTCAATGCCCCATTTGTAAAATGGCCATGGTGAGGTAATGGGTGTTAGCTCTTGTTGTGGTTGGCGCGGAATTGGCCTATGTACTTGACAATTGCTGCATTTCTTTATCAGATCGCGTGCGTCGCGGTGCATGGTTGGCCAATAATTCCCCGACAGTAGAGCGCCTGCCACCACAGATCGCAGCCCTGAGTGCATGCTACATGATCCAGCGTGGATTTCTTGGAGTACGTAGTCTGCTTGAAGAGGTCCAACACATCTGAGCCAAGGTTGTAAGAAAGAGCGTCGATAGAGTATGTTGTCTCGTAGTTCAAATCATTGCGCTGTGCGCCGCACTCTTCGAGCGTCCTTATGGTCTTGTGGTAAGATTCCCTTGCTAATGAACTTAATGATAGGTGTCATCCATGTAGGATCTTGTTCTTCTATCACTGTGGATATCTCCATGTCCAAGATTGACTTGTTTTGTAAGGTTTCTACCAATACCTATTTTGAGAGGTGTGCGAAGCTTGTGGATGCGATCTTACTGAGCGCATCAGCCTTCCTGTTGTCCCCTCTCGACACCTGTTTTATTGTGAACCTGTCAAAATTTTTAATTAAGGACTTGGTCTTCTCCAGGTATTGAATCATGTGTTGATCCTTGGCTTCATATTCACCTAGCACGTGGTTTGCGACGAGTCGAGAATCTACATTTGCTTCCAAATTGCGTACGCCCATTTGGATTGCGATGCGCAGTCCAGCTAGTAGGGCTTCGTATTCTGCCTCATTGTTTGTGGCTGTGAATTCGAAACGCAGCGCATAGGTGAATTCCATACCTTCTGGATTTGTGAGAATAAGGCATGCGCCTGATCCATCTACACATGAAGACCCATCTGTGAACAGAATCCAGGGTTTCTGCAGATCTGTTTTGGTTGCAGATGTTGGACTATCGCTATCTGGCTTCTCAACGATGAAATCGGCTAATATTTGTCCTTTGATTGTAGTGCGCGGTCTATATGAGATGTTATATTCACTTAACAGTACACTCCACTTTTGTAACCGTCCTGATGCGTCAGGTTTAGAGATAACTTGTTTGATTGGCTGATCAGTGATTACAGCTATTGGGTACGCTTGAAAGTACCTGCGTAGCCTTTTGGCTGCGAATACTAGAGCTAAGACTAGCTTTTCCATAGCGCTGTAGTTAGTATCTGTCTTCTTCAGGGCTTTGCTTACAAAGTATATGGGTGTCTGGACGGAGTTCCTATCGGTCAATAGTACTGCGCTAACTGCTCCGTGAGTTGCCGATAAGTACATGATTAGCTCTTCCCCTGGTCGCGGTGCGACAAGTTTGGGAAGAGATGCCAGATGGTGTTTAAGTTGTTGGAAAGCTTCTTCCGCTTCTTCGGTCCAGCGAAAATCTCCCTTTTTAGCACACTTCGTGAGTGTTTTAAAGAGAGGAAGTGATTTGTCTGCTGACTTAGATAAGAAACGGTTTAGCCCTGCTAACTTTCCATTCAATGACTGGACTTCTTTGAGTGTGCGCGGTGAGGGAAGATCAATAACAGCCTTTGTTTTTTCTGGACAAGGCTTGATTCCATCAGGTTCTATTAAGTATCCAAGGAACATGCATTCGGTTGCGCCAAAGGTGCACTTCTAGGGGTTTAACTTCATGTTTATTCGTCCCAATGTTCTGAACGTTTCCTCGATGTCACGCACCAATTCATCCTCTGTGTGGCTTTTGATGACAAGGTCGTCAACGTAGACCTCCAAGTTGCGGCCTACTTGTTTCTCGAAAGTTGTGTCCACCAATCGTTGGTATGTTGCGCCTGCGTTTTTTAAGCCAAAAGGCATTTTTGTGTAGCAGTAGACTCCTTGACTTGTGTGGAAAGCTGTTTTTTCTTCATCTTCGACTGCCATATGAATTTGATGATACCCTTTGTATGCGTCTAGGAAGCATTTGAAAGGGTATCCGCACAGGGATTCGACCTTCCAGTCTATTTCTGGCAGTGGATAGCAGTCCTGTGGACAAGCTTTGTTAAGGTCTGTGAAGTCCACGCACATTCTCCAACTGCCATCGCTCTTCTTTACCATAATTGGGTTAGAGAGCCAGTCGTGGTAGTACACTTCGCGCATGATGCCTGCGTCTACGAGTTTATGTACTTCTTCCAGAATAGCCTTTGCACGATCTGGGGCCTGGCCGCGCTTCTTCTGTCGTATTGGGGGATATCCTTGTCGGATTTGTAGCTTATGCTCTGTGATAGAGCGTGGCACTCCTGTCATATGTTTTGGTTCCCATGCGAAGATGTCCAGGTTCTTTTGCAAGAGTGCGCACACGGCTGCTTTACCTTTGTCAGATAAAGATCCACCAATCGAAACTTGTTGGTCTGGGTAATCGGGATGAATAGCCACCTTTAGGTTTGGTATTTTTTCTGTGCGCTGTTCTGGAATATTCTCTACTTCAGTGGTTACCGCGTTGCATTCCTTTGGTGGTACTGTTGTGTTATAGAGGGTGACAACTCCTCCTTTTACTGGAAATTTAAGCATTCCGTGTGCTGTGGATGGTACAACACGCATGGATGATATTCCAGGTCTCCCAATGATGTCGTTGTATGGTGAGGGAGACTTTATTACCATGAAATTTATCCATGTTGCAGTTGAGTGTTGTTCATCTCCTACGACCACCAGCAAGCGTAACTGCCCCATGGGCCAAATCTTTTCTCCTGTGAATCCAGTCAATGACGTTGTTGCTGGTATCAATTGACTTTGGATTTCAGGTCGCAGTCTTTTGAAACAATGATCATACAGGATATCTGTGGATGCTCCTCCGTCAATGTACATGCGGTGGATATCATGTCCCCCCGTATGTATTTCAATAGTTAGAGGTTCTACAACTGCGTTGTCCGCAGCTAGAGTAGGGAAAGATATCTCCTTTTCTGGAGAGAATTTTTGGCTGACTTTTTGCTTTATCTTACGCTGCCATGACTGTATCATGTATATGGTATCAGCTTTTTCTTTGGGGGGTTCTTTCTTGTCCCCGTTCCTTTGTTTGTCTTTTCCCTCTTTGATGTTTTTTACAAGGTGGTCCATTCTGCCTTCCCTTACTAACTTTTCAATTAGTTGTCTTAGCTGGACGCACTCGTTAGTTGTATGGCCTTTTTGACCATGATACTCGCAGTATCCATTCCCTATGCGCTTTTCCTCTGCGGTGCGCATTGGTGGAGGTTTTGGAAAGTTTGCACCTTCTGTTACAAATATTTCCCTCAGAGTTTTTGTGAGAGGGGTATACTTGTCATTGTCTCTTCCGCTGCGGTAATTCCTACTGCGGTTGTTATTCTGATCATTGGATTGTCTCCTAGGCTGTTCTTGCTGCCTATAATTCGAGTAACCCTTTTTGCTGTCCGCAGCAGCTGCTTCTCCTTGTATGAAGGATCTGGTGCGCTTTGTTAGCTCATCAAAAGTCTGGGGAACTTTGTCATTTAGCTTCCGGATGAGTTCTGGGTTGTTAATCCCATTCATGAACCCTGAAATTTTTAGAATTTCAGGACATGCTTTGACCTGTATGCACTCATCCTTGAAGCGTTTCATAAAAGCACTGGTTGATTCCCCTTGGCGCTGTTTTACTCTTGCTAGTTCAACAGGGTTTTTAGCGCACTTCTTTCTCTGGGTAAAGTTGAGACGGAATGCTTTCCGTAATTCTTCAAACCCTCCGATGCTCCTTCGTGGGAATTTGCTAAACCATGTGCGCGTGTTCCCCACCAACGTAGAATTAAACATATGGTACCACACAGGCTGTGGCCAGTTTTCGATAGTGGCGGCTGACTCGAAAACTTTTAGATGATCATCCGGATCACCTGTTCCATCATATGTTTTCACATTAGTGGGCATGCGCCTGCGTTTGCGATCGGAGTAATCGCTGATGCGTCGTGTAAACGCATCGACTTTCTGGCGACGCCATGGAAGAGACATATCTTCATTTTCTTCTTCGCGACGTCTTCCTCTTGACTTCCAGTGTCCTGTTTCTTTATCCTCGTTGTCCGAGGAGTCACTGGAGGAAGAGTAGTCTCTTTTTCAGCGCTTGCGCTGGCTTCTTTCAGAAGAAGAGCTTGAGGGACTTTCACTTGGGGACATTCTTTTCCCCAATCTGTCGTGAATCCTCTTACTCCCAGATTTGGAGGACCCTTGGCTTGGTGAATGCTGAGGTCCTAATCGGTCTTGTATCCCTCAACTGCCAAGTCTGGAGTGAATATTAGTGCGCCTCTCGCTGTCTTCTGAGTATTGTGAATCAGATGTCGTACCCAGCCTATCGTGGATAGTAGTACGTTCTGCGTGTCTTCCTCGTGGGTGGCGCGGTGGTGATGGTTCGCGTTCAGGACCAAAATTGAGTCGAGCTTGTAGACTCGTACTTGACCTTCTCCTTGCCTCTTCTTGCATGAGGGCAGTTAGGGTTTCATAATTTTGGGATACAAAATTTCCCAACGTTAGGTTGGGTGTGTCCTCAGTTGCTGCAAGAATGTCTGCCTTAGTATTAGGCACCCTATCTCGGTTAGGCGCGCCTGGTGACACAGTGTTGTTCACTGTGGGTACAGTTTGATGAGGAGTAGTGAAGAGGGTGCGCTGGAGTTCCTCAACGCTTGGGACCACTGTGGTGGTTTGGGTAGTCCTTACAGGCAGTTCTACCACTGGAAGAGGTTGGGTTGTCCCTGCCTCTTGGTGACCAGGTGCGCTGGTTGTCCCAGCAACCTGCCTAGGGGTCGAATCTTGTTGATTCTTCCTCTGGGGGTCACGTTTTTCTGACTGCGGAGTCCGCTGGCTTGAATTCTTATTCTTCGTCATTCTAGTTCTTAGTTCTTAGTAGGGTCCCACAGATGGCGCCACTTGTTGATACAAAAGTTGGGCGTTCCTGATTATAAGCTCTCGCTCTCGTACCAATTCGCTTCTTAGTACTTGTAACATGCGCACTAAGAAAATAAACAACACCGTTAGGCTTATCGTGGGATTGTCTCCAACGATTAGACTCCGGCGTGAGAGTAAGTAATCGATTTAGGGTTCTCGTAAAGAGTTAGGGTTTGTGAATCGTACCTTGAATGAGAATTATGTCATTCCTTATATAGGCGCAGAATCCTTGTAGGGTTCGTGCTCCTTACGTTTTGCACACGTGGTGCTTATCCGTGTTAAGGATATCTATTCCATAGATAGAAGATCCTTATCTATACCGTGTATAGTTTAATTGGGTTTGGGCTTACGTGAGCCTATTCCCATTATTGATGCGGCCCAAGTTATAATAGCCCACGCATGGTGGCTTTGGGCCTTAGTAATGTTTATCGTTTGGGCTCGTGGCCCATATATAGACTATACGTCATCAAACTCAACTCTCTCTCTCTCTCTCTCTCTCTCTCTCTATATATATATATATATATATATATATATATATATATATATATATATATATATATATATATATATATATATATATATATATATATATGTATGTATAAATTTGGTTAAGGATTGAAATATATATAAATGGTTGCGAGAAATATTGAAATTGATATATGAATTTTTGATGATAAGTGTTATTCGAGTAACTTGGTATTTATTTGGATATATGTCTTGTTGTGATATTTAAATGGTTATATATATATATATATATATATATATATATATATATATATATATATATATATATATATATATTGTGACTAATGTTTGTAGTTATTGTGATATCGAGTAATGGAGTGCTTGATTGTGATTTACCGGAGTTATAAGGATGAAAACTTTTAGATGACGGAGATAGGTTAGTACGAGAGCCGTAGACGGCCTCGCATTGTTGTAGTTTGTGAAGTGTGGATTGGATATCGGGAAATATATTGGATTGATATTTATTATGACGATACTTGACTTGAGACTTTGTGCACGTTGAGGTTGCCTTGACTTTCCAGTCTTGGTTGGCTTCGACAATTCCGTAACATTGGACATGGACTTTGACTTGTTATGTGGACCGGAAAGTTGTGACTCGGACATGTGGACTCGAATAAATAATAATTCGTTAAATATCGTTTATTCCATATAACTTATATATAATATGAGTCTATATATATATATATATATATATATATATATATATATATATATATATATATATATATATATATATATATATATATATATAATAAATAAGTGACATAATAAATTAAAATAATAACGTAACGATAACTATTAAGTTAGCTTAATAATTATCAGGATATTATTAAACATATATATATATATATATATATATATATATATATATATATATATATATATATATATATATATATATATATATATATATATATATATATATATATAACGAATTGGACTACGATTTAAGAATGAAAATATTTAGGAAATGATGATCATAAAAACTTACGATTTCTTCGATGCGAGTTATTTAATATTCAATTGCACGCAAAAACAAGTCCAAAGTTAATTCTTTATTGTGATATTGATTTACCCATTGTGATTGAGTTCCGGATTTGTTTAACGATAATAGGTCATTAATATTTATATTGGACCTATTGGACTGACGAGCCCAATGGGAGCTCAATAAGGATATTAATTGACTATATTAACGAGAAATACATCCTACGACTAATATTGAGATATAACTTAGAGATCAATAAGTTATCGGTAAATGGTTGGACTTATCAAGTTGACGAATTTGATAAACCATCAACCCTTCATATGACGACTTATCGATTTATGAGGTCATATTAAGACCTCGACCTTTATGTGTAACGTGATCTTTACTTGCTATATGTCTTACATGCGGATATATGCTTATGTGAACTACTTGATTTCTTGAGGCTTATTCCGTTATGTGATTTCGTGAGTTATGCATCGATGACCTTATTGAGGTATATTTTGGCGTAAGACCACTTGAGTCGAGGCTTTGTCTCTAGCATCACACCGAACGATACCCAAACGATACCAAGCGATAACCAAAACTTTTCAACAAACATTTCTTTCGAAAAACAAATGGAAACCATTCGGGGAACTATGGGAAAAGATTAACTTTTGAGGATATATTGAGCTAAGCCTTATATATATGATTAGGTTGTGCCAAGTCGATAGTGGCTGTGAAGTCTTAGCCGTACTCTCTTTTGCATACTCGTGATTATTTTGATTTTGCTTGCTCTACTTGAGGTGAGTTTCATAGCCCCACTTTTACTCGTTCTTTATCTCTTTCTAAACTTGGGAGAGAAAACATGCATCTATTTTCTCCGACCTGCTATTAAATTGTTTTGCTATTAGTGTTGACTAGTTAAGGTTAGATTGCTGTAGAGGTTGCCTTAGGCTAAGGCTACTTGGAACCTAGCTAGAGAATACACTTCTACTTCGGCCTAGACCCAGGGCAGTAACGGGTGGTTCCTTACTATAGCGTTACCCTGGCTAGTGACCGCCGAGGGATCCACTCACTATGACCACTTATCTTTCTTAAGATAAGAAACTTATCGTTGTGAATTGTTATGAAGATGGAATGCTTATCTATGCCTGCCTCTAGTAACACATAGCGCTTACTCTCCAGGTCCACTATTACTTTAGATTTAAACCTATGAACTCACTAGCGAAAGCTGACTTTTTAAGCATGTTTTTCTCAGGTAATTGAATGCTTTTGGATGGCTTGGACTCGAAAGCTTGGTGATGGCATGATTGAGGGAAATCGATGAAACTCTGATATTTTATTTTATGGACCTACTTTATTTATTTTGTTATGGGCTTTCCGTACTCAAATACTTTGGATGAATGTAAACTTTAACTTAATGTTGACTTTCGTTTACATTACATCTAGGATATCTTGTTATCTATACGTGTGATGATGCCAATTCACGTAGTACCCCGAAAGCTTGTAAGTCCTCCGTTGTATCAAATTTTGGGGGTGTTACAGATTGGTATCAGAGCTCTGATTATAGAGAACTAGGTTCATAATGCAAACCTAAACTATAACCGCTTTTGAAATATCGATCCTCGACCAACGCCTGCCAGCTGCCGAGCCGAAGCCTTCATCTAAGATAAGTTTTGAGAATTTTATAAGAATATAATGCGAATATATCTTAGGGTTTAGAAGCGAGAAATTGAGAATATGATTTGAACTTAGAAATGGGTATTATGCGATATTTCGATTGATTGATTATGACTAGCGAATTTGAAAGATTTTATGCATATTGAATTGTGATTAGCATATTGATTTACGTATTATGCGATTTGATTATTTTGGATATTACGGTATTTATAAATACTATTTTGGAAATATGATTTTGTACGTATGAGTTCCGTTTGAGTTAAACTTTTATTATTGATGTTGAGTCGTACGAAATGGTTATTTTGAAACTCTTACACCTATCCCTATGCCGTTGTTACAGACTATGCCTTCCCCTTCTTTCGATGTATCTGAGGACATCTTTGCTAGCCTCGACCGCT
Organism: Artemisia argyi; assembly: GCA_030686995.1. Classification (NCBI taxonomy): domain Eukaryota; kingdom Viridiplantae; phylum Streptophyta; class Magnoliopsida; order Asterales; family Asteraceae; genus Artemisia; species Artemisia argyi. Next base: position 62,154,096 of record CM060700.1, read on the forward strand.
TAGCACGGATTCCGATGATTCCAGATCAGGATGTTCCTTATGAGATTGTCCGTCGTTCAGCCATTGCTTCATCTTCTTCACCTACCACAGTGTTACCTATTCCAGCTTCATCTCAGATGCCTACACCTGTGGCGGAGCATTCTAGCTCTTCCAGACAGCTTACTCTGCATCAGGCTCTAGCACGGATATCTCCTCGATTCACTCACCGTGCTACAGCCTGCATGTCAGTACGATCTCCACCATCTCCGGTACGCCTGACTGCTTGCTCTCTTCTGTCATCACCACCTTCCTCATCACCACATCGCCGTTCCAAATAACCGACCTTACCCTTACCTGGTTCACCCTCACAGAGACGTCGACTTATGGATTCTCATTCAGATGATGATGATGATGATGATGATGATGATGATGATGATGATCCTTCTATGGAGAAGGAGGATGAGGATATAGACCCTCCTGAGGAGGAGGAGGATGTTCCAGATGTTGCCATTGCACCAGCTCAGAGCCCAGTTCATTCCGTCCATTCTGAGGAGCCCGCCCGATTCCCCTCCATTTTCGCCTTTCCCATATGTTCCAGGACCACCAGTTGAGATTGATTCACCTCCGCTTTTACAGCGCCATCTGCAGTTTCGTCAGAGGTGGCTGAGTATGGAGAGACTGGTCGCATCTGGGAGCGACTACAGGTTCAGGGATTAGGGCATTGATTGCACGGATGGGGGATGAGTCTGCTAGTACTATTGATGATTTGAGGGGTGACATGGAATTTGTTCTGGGTAGGACTAGAGTATTGAGGGAGACCCAGACGGAGTTGCGAGAGCAGATGGATGGCCTCCAGCGAGGTTTCCTTACTGCTAGGGATGCAGATAGGAAGCTGTGGAGGAGGGCTACTGATCTAGAGAGTGAGGTCGCTGACCTCAAGAGAGATCGGGATATCCATAGTGTTGAAATCGATTCGTTATGGAGAGAGGTTAAGAACCTCCAGGATGAGATAAGGGTTCTTCGCCAGAGTCGTGGCTAGAGTTGTCGACTTAGCTCGTCTCTTTGCTTTCTAACCGAGGAGTCCTTGATTAGAATAGCTAGTTATCGTATTGTCTTGTTTCCCTTATTTTTGTCATATCGTATCATTTAGACCGTTGTTATCTATTATGCTATCGTATCTTGAAACGTTGTATCGACTTTCTTATAAGAATGATCGTGATTTTTCCATATTCGTGTTATGATATTCTTTGGATTGTGGCATATTTGTGATTGTTATTCCGTTGATGTCCTATCTATTGCTTATTGACTCTTCTATCGGACGTTATGTATGTGTAGTAGGAATCTTATGAAAACTTGTGTCGTGAATTCAAATTGATGGCTCCACGACGAAACCCAGTCAGATCTACTCGAACTGGCCCTGCTATGGCTACTACTGGTCACCGAGGACAACATCCTCAATGAAATGTGGAGACTCCCACTCCCGACAACCATGACGCCACCAATCACAACGCCCAAAACCCGAACGTTGATGCTCAGGGTGACAATGGTCACTTTCCGCCTAACACTCCTACCGTCGATTAGGACATGCTCAATCAACTCGTAAATCAGCGTGTTGCCGAACTGTTAGCGGAATCAAACCACTCCAACACCTCTGCTGGAATTCCACTACCTACCCGAATTACCGGTTGTAACTACAAGGAGTTCCGTACTTGTGGTCCCATCGAATTCTGTGGAACTGAAGGAGTTGTTTACTTAGTAAGGTGGATTGAAAAGACTGAGTCAGTGTTTACTGTCAGTGGCTGTGCTAAGAATGACAAGGTGAAATTCTCAACCTTTACCTTGAAGGACGAAGCGTTAACTTGGTGGAACAACTACCGTAAGTCGGTTGGAGATGAAGTGGCGTATGCCATGACTTGGGAGCAGTTCAAGGATCTGTTGATCAAAACTTACTGCCCAAGGAATGAGATCAAGAAATTGGAAATTGAGTTCTGGAATCATAAGGTGAAAGGTAGTGACTTGACGAACTACAATCCTCATTATCAGGAGTTGTCATTGCTTTGTCCAGACATGGTCAAGACCGAAGCACTCAAGATTGAGCGTTATACTGATGGTCTGCCTCTGGCAACAAGGAATGATGTGATCGCTGAGAGACCCGTAAATCTTCATGAGGTCATCTCTATAGCTCAGAGTCTAATGGATTCCATAGCATTGGAAAATGCGGAGAAAGGGAAGAAAGATAAGAGGAAAAGGAATGACCATGCTAAGGGACATGACAAACCCAATAAACGGCAAGAGACTGCCAAGGCGTATGCATTGGGTAATTGAGAGAAGAAAAACTATGAGGGAACCAAACCGTTGTGTGGGGGATGCCACCGTCATCACTACGGACGTTATGATGTGATATGCAAGAACTGTTCTAAGCCTGGACATCTTGCTAAAGATTGTAGGTCCCGACCACTTGCTATGGTGCAAATTGCACAGGGCAATGATTGGAAGGCAACAATTACTTGCTTTAGATGTGGTAAAAAGGGACAATACAGGAATGAATGCCGTGAGACATCGACTAGAGGGAATAATAGAAATGGAGCAAGTTGGGGAAATAGAGGAGCAGGAAGTGGTGGACAGCACCCGAATCAGCAAGGAACAGGAGGGAACAGAGGAATCCAAGTTGTTGAAGCACCGCCAGTGGACGTGGGAGCAGCCCAAGCTAGGGTTTATGCGGTTGGAAGAGAGATCAAGGAGGACCCGAATGTCGTTACTGGTACGTTCCTTCTCAACAACCGTTATGCTTCCATATTATTTGATACTGGTGCCGATCGGATAAGTTTCTGATAGTATTCATAGACGACATCCTAATCTACTCTAAGAGTAAGGAGGAGCATGAAGAGCATTTGAGGCTCATTCTAGAGTTACTAAGGCTGGAGAAACTGTATGCCAAGTTTTCTAAGTGTGAGTTTTGGATACCAAAGGTTCAATTCTTGGGCCACGTGATTGATAGCGAAGGAGTTCACGTGGATCCCGCTAAGATTGAGGCCATCAAAGAGTGGACTGCTCCCACTACCCCATCAGAGGTTCGTCAATTTTTAGGTTTAGCAGGTTATTATCGGAGATTCATTGAGGGATTCTCTAAAATAGCCAAGACGCTAACTAAATTGACTCAGAAGAACGTCAAGTACGAATGGGGAGAAAAAGAGGAGGAAGCGTTCCAACTGTTGAAGGAGAAGTTGTGTAGTGCACTGATATTAGCCCTACCTAAAGGTAGCGAAGACTTTGTCGTATATTGCGACGCTTCGCGCAAAGGTTTGGGAGCAGTTTTGATGCAGCGAGAGAAACTAATAGCTTATGCCTCTCGACAGCTTAAGAAGCACGAGAAGAATTACATGACGCATGATCTAGAATTGGGGGCTGTAGTGTTTGCTCTTCGGATATGGAGACACTACTTTTGTGGCACAAAGTGCGTTGTGTATACCGATCACAAGAGTCTGCAGCATATTTTAGATCAAAAGGAACTGAACATGAGACAACGTCGGTGGTTAGAGCTACTTAGCGACTACGTCTGCGAAATTCGTTATCATTCCGGGAAGGCCAATGTAGTAGCCAATGCTCTTAGCCGGAAGGAGAGAATTCCACCATTGAGAGTTAGATCCCTGGGTGTGACTATAAACTCGCCGTTACCGTCTCGGATACTGACTGCTAAGGCAGAAGCGTTGAAGAAAGAAAATTGACCAGCTGAAAACATTTATGGAATGGTAGAAAATAAGAATGGTTTTGTGAAGCGAACGGATGGAACCTTATGCTTTGGAGAAAGGAGTTTGATACCCCACTACGGAGGAATTCGTGAGTTAATTATGCATGAGTTGCATAAATCAAAATACTCCATCCATCCTGGAGCCTATAAGATGTATCATGACTTGAAGAAACTGTACTGGTGGCTGAACATGAAAGCTGACGCAGCCCTATATGTCAGCAAATGCCTAACATGTTCTAGAGTTAAGGCCGAACACCAAAAACCATCAGGGTTGTTAATCTAACCTGAACTACCCGTTTGGAAATGTGAGAAAATCACCATGGATTTTATCACCAAATTACCGAGAACAGCTAGCGGTAGTGACGCTATCTAGGTAATCGTTGACCAACTAACGAAATCTGCTCATTTTCTTGTGATTAGTGAAAGCGACGATATTGACAAACTCGCGCGACTTTATGTGAAAGAGATTGTTTCATGTCATGGTATTCCTATATCTATCATCTCAGATCGTGATAGTCGTTTCACGTCAGCCTTTTGGCAATCACTCCAGACAACCTTGGGGACCCAACTCAACATGAGTACCGCTTACCATCCCCAGACTGATGGTCAAAGTGATAGGACCATCCAAACACTGGAGGACATGCTTCGTGCTTGCGTGATTGATTTCGGAAAAGGCTAGGAGAAGTACCTGCCCCTAGCCGAATTCTCGTATAACAACAGCTATCATGCTAGCATTAAGGCCACACCGTTTGAGGCACTATATGGACGAAAGTGTCGTTCGCCTGTCTGTTGGGCAGAAGTTGGCAAAAGTCAGCTCACAGGCCCTGAAATCATCCAAGAGACTACCGAGAAGGTAATTCAGATCCGTGAACGCTTACAAACTGCTCGTGACCAACAAAAAAACTACGCCGACAAGAGACGTAAGCCCCTTGAGTTTCAAGTGGGAGACCGAGTCATGTTGAAGGTTTCTCCTTGGAAGGGTGTGATACGTTTCGGTAAACATGAAAAACTTAACCCTCGATACATTGGTCCATTTATCATCCTAGATAGGATCGGACCGGTGGCTTACCAATTGGAGTTACCTCAAGAGCTGAGCAATGTTCACGATGTTTTTCACGTGAGTAACCTAAAGAAATGTCTTTCCGATGAAACTCCCGTAATTCCTGTGAAAGAGATTCGTGTGGACGAAATTCTAAACTTTGTTGAGGAACCTATCAAAATTGTTGATCATGAAATCAAACGTTTGAAACGTAATCGAACCCCGCTTGTTAAGGTTCGTTGGAACTCTCGCCATGCGGGAATTCATGTGGGAACGTGAAGACGAGTTCCAGAAGAAATATCATCGCCTTTCTGCGACATCATTACCGGGAAATTCGAAGTGAAACCCGGGACGGGTTTCATCTGAGGCTGGGAGGCTGTAACAACTGGTAATTTTGGGACCCCTTTTATAACTTTACCGCATTACATTTTGATAAACGTGAAACTTAAATTATCGATAATTTTATTGAGTTTTGGGAATCTTGTTAGAAACTGAAAGTTTATATAAAGTGTTTACACTTTACGTACTATTTATATTAGCTATGCACTTCGAGTTAGGCATTATTCGACTTTGGCACTAGAAATCCTAGACTAACGTGAGAAAAACCATTTATGAATTTATTTATTTTGGAGAACGTAATTAAAATCAAACATTTGGGAAACTTATACAACAAACCATGAAATGTCGTAAATGAACCCGAGAGTGGTAATGACACATTTTCTAGTACCTATTTAACCCTGTCAATGAAAATTAGGAAAACATTACGTTTTTTTTTAAAAACGTATTTATTATCACCTCTTACGCAAAAACGTATTTAAACTTAACGGAAACGTTTAAAAACACAAACGGTGACATCTAATATTTTTCTGGGAATGAAAATAAGTTAAACCGAGTGAGAAAATATAAATTTCATCATTAGTCCCTAACCCGAGCCCTTGTGGCTAAATAACTAAGAAAAGGGAGGACCAAAATGCAATTTCTCTAAAATACCACTAACAAAAATCCACAACCCTACCCCTAACCTCATTTTCTTCATCATTTTCACTCATCTCTCTCCCTCCCTCTCTTGTGCCACCGGCCACCCCACAAACACCACCACCACTCATTTTTTTGATGATCCAACTTTACCAAAATCAGCTCCATCACATTTCCTTCATATCCATATAACTTTTATACATTCAAAGAACCTCCATCTACACTTTCTTGAACAATTCGACCCATACATCATACCATATAACATCATTGTTGCTTAAATCTTGTGAAACTAAGAAGAAAAGGTGAGTTAGTTGATTCTTTTTGAGGGTTTGACTTTTATCCGAGTCAAACTTACAATAACTTGTAAATTTGTGATTAAACTAAGTGGGTTTTCATATTTTAAAGGTTTTTGGTTAATAAAAACATGAAACAAACAAGTTTAGTATCATTTAGGGGTGTTTGGGTTTCGGATTTGTTGTGGGTCGTGGGGTTAACCCATGACTTTTCGATGGTTTTGTTTTTCTTGACCCATTTTGAGGCTAGTGGTTAATCCTTGATGCATATTGGATGTTTTGGTATTAATTTGGTTGTATTTGGAACAAGTTTGACACCATTTGGTTGTGTTTTGTTGTATGGCCGAAAACCCCAAGGTCCCTAGACCTTGGGTATGGCTCTTTAGCATGAACCCAGGACCCCATGGTCATGGTTTTGGTCCTAGTAGCCAACTTGTGCTAGTTTAATTGTTACGTTTATATTTTGGGTTACTTTGTTTGTGATTACTAGAAGTTTTGACGTAAATGGTAATATGGAAACTTGTGGTGTATTGTTTGGTTAATTTTGGATGTCGAAACTTGAGTATAAATGTGACTTGTGTTTACGTTGGATGAAAACTAGTGAATTGACGAAGTATATATAATTTTGAGTTGGTCGTAAAACGGTTTATATATATATATATATATATATATATATATATATATATATATATATATATATATATATATATATATATATATATATATATTTGGTTAAGGATTGAAATATATATAAATGGTTGCGAGAAATATTGAAATTGATATATGAATTTTTGATGATAAGTGTTATTCGAGTAACTTGGTATTTATTTGGCTATATGACTTGTTGTGATATTCAAATGGTTATATATATACATTGTGACTAACGTTTGTTGTTATTGTGATATCGAGTAATGGAGTGCTTGATTGTGATTTACCGGAGTTATAACGATGAAAACTTTTAGATGACGGACATAGGTTAGTACGAGAGCCGTAGACGACCTAGCATTGTTGTAGTTTGTGAAGTGTGGATTGGATATCGGGATATATATTGGATTGATATTTATTATGACGATACTTGACTTGAGACTTTGTGCACGTTGAGGTCGCCTTGACTTTCTAGTCTTGGTTGGCTTCGACAATGCCGTAACATTGGACATGGACTTTGACTTGTTATGTGGACCGGGAAGTTGTGACTCGGACACGTGGACTCGAATAAATAATAATTCGTTAAATATCGTTTATTCCGTATAACTTATATATATATATATATATATATATATATATATATATATATATATATATATATATATATATATATATATATATATATATATATATATATATATAGGGTAGGGTTCTAGAGAAAAGTCTATTTGGATAGAAAAGTGAGAAAAAAAGTTACAAGGTAGATTGCGAACACAGCTGAAACTTTAGGGTAGAAAATGTAAAAAAGGACAAAAGTAAAGGAGAGCGTCATTTAATCAGATACAACACACATCACTACCATCTACATCGCAAACCCAGTTTCCTCCCACTCGCCATATACATCGCCACCACCACATAGCCACCGCACCGCCACCAATCACTACCGCACCATAACACCATCAACAATCATCATCTCCACCATCATGCCGTCATCATCTCCACTATCCAAAACCCTAACTACACTCGTTAACGTCATCATATCCACCGTCACTGGAGTAGCTTAAAGCACTGACACCGCACACTCGACCATTCGCCGTACATCCGTGTTACAGCAGAAGAACATTGAAATCTTACCACATATATCAGTTAATTGTAAGTTTTCAATTACATCATTTTGAAAATTATAAAATAGTTACTGTTATTGTGAAATGGAACGATATTTGATGAATCTGAATGTATAAAATTACATTTTGGTGCATCTGAGTAAATGATATGTTATAGCATTTATTTGTTTGAATAAGTGCATCAGTATAAACATTATGTAAACAACTATAGATGATTAGGTTATAGCATCGTGAAAGAGATTAATGCATCAATTGTGTATTATTAGAGCATCACGTGACATGTTTTATCATTTTTTTTATTAATGCATTAGCAATTAATGTTATGGAATAGTTGTTAGAATGATTAGAGCATCTAGTTACGAAATTAAGGCATTCGGAGTCTATGGTTAGTGCATCAAGTGACAAATTTAGGGCATAAAATGTGTGTGATTAGAGCATGAAATTAATAAGTAAAGGCATCAAGAGTTTATGATTAGAGCATCTCATTAAACGTTAGCACTTCAAGTGTGTATGATTGAAGCATCGTGTGATACATTACGGCATCCATTAAGTATGATCAGAGCATTTGTTTGTTTGATTAGTGCATCAGGGTTTCATGAATTAGCATCTGCTTATATGATTATTGTATCAGGAATAGTTGTTACATCATCACTTAGTAAGATTAGGGTATCGAATGACTTGTTACGACATATGTTTTTGTGATTATTGCATAAAAAATATGCTTAGCGCAACGTTAAACATATTAGAGCATCCGTAAGTATGATTAGGGCATTGGTGATTATGATTAGTGCATTATTAGACATATTAAGGCATCAATGTGTGTGTTTAGTGTATGTGTTTGTATGTTTAGTGCATATATCAACATATTAGGGCATCAGTATATATGATTAGTGCATCTTCATACATATTAAGGCATCAATGTGTATGTTTAGTGCATCGTTGGTCATAGTAGGTCTTCCATTTGTATGTTTAGTGTATCATCATACATATTAAGGCATCAGTGTGTATGACTAGCGCTTCCGTTCGTATGTTTAGTGCATCGTTGGTCATAGTAGGTCATCCATTTGTATGTTTAGTGCATCAATGAACATATTAGGGCATCAATGAGTATGATTAGTGCATTGTCATACATATTAGGGCATCAATGAGTCTGATTAGTGCATCGTTGAACATGTAGTTTTAAACTTGTTGGTATAGTGGGTCCTTTGCGTATAATTATCACACTGAATTCCCATTTGGTACGATACTCAAAATTTATAATTTTTTTAACCTTTGCAGATTCAGTATGACATAGTCGGAAAAGATGGACATTTTAGTCATAAGGAAGCCACTGTACTCTATATTCCAGATTTTTCGGATTGCTTACCATCAATAGTTGCATTGAAAGATTAGTGGCTTTCGAACAAGAAGGCTATTACGGAACGAGAATGCCTGAAAGCTCTTAAAGGATGGGTATATTGTTGTATACATTACCTCTGTACAACTAAAATATAAGTTATCAAAGAGATTGTTGAAGAGCCCAACAACCTCTTTTAAAGGATTTTTCTGATACTAACTTTATCTCTTCTTATTTTAATCTTTTAGAAATGGCATGAAAAGAAGAAAGCTTATAAAGGTAAAGCTTGTTTAAAAGTCGATTTGGAGACTATCATATGTAAGTAAGTGTGAGCCACCACGTGATGTTGAAGACTATATTCACCGATCTGGTAGGACGGGAAGAACAAGTAATACTGGTGTTACTATTACACTGTATGAACCTATGTTCTTGATGAAAGTAAGCCAACTCAAATTCCAACATCATCTATTTATATAGGTATGAATTCTTGTTGTTTTCATCTCTTAAAGTCCAACATAATCTATTAAGGCGTCTGTTTGCTTATAATGATAATACAATATATGTTCAGTGAATATTTAGTGCATCAACATGTATGTTTAGTGCATCAATGTGTATGTTTAGTGCATCTATTTGTAGATGTGTTAATATTTGTTTCGTTGGTTGAATACTATCCTCACTGCCAAGAAGAAATAGCAATCAGCCACTCCGTATCATCTCTCAGTTCATCCAGTGATAAGTGTGATCCTTTAATGTCATGAAGATTCATATCTAGGTTATTGTCATTATACCAGAAACCGAATATGTTGGTTAGGCTATTAAAACTTGTTAGTGATCACATAACTTCACTACATCCCTGAATTTTTCAAATTGTAAATGTTGTGAAACAAAAAAAGGGATCAATTTTCCATAATTGGGCAAAATTTCAACAAGACGCCTCAAATGAAAACCAAATACTGTAATTGATGGTGTAGAAAAAGTAGAAAAATGTAGCCGCTGAATAATATATAGGATAAAAGGATGTTGACAATCTTCCTTATTTGATTAATTTTTTATTGGAGGTTGTTGATGGTTAGTTTTGATGCTATTTATAACAGATGTGTATCACAGACTCTTCAGTTTTTCATATTATCTCAATGGCCTCCGCTAGAAAAACATTTTTCCTATATGATGCCATGTTATTCTTCTGATCCCTTAAAAATAATCTTGTTTCTGCAGATGGTTTTATTATGAAACAAAACGTCTATTTTGAGATGTTACCTGCTAATGGAGTTTATGCATTTAACAGGCCACTCATCACCTAATATAAAGAAGGAAGTTTTTATTGTTGGAGGATCGCAACCTATAATCGAATTGCTCAGGTATTAAAATATGCACCTTTACATATCTTGTCAGGGTTGAATTCTTATATACTAGGTTGTGTTTGCTTTAGACCCGTTGGGATGATGTAAACTGATGATGGTGTGCTTCGTCTTGTGGACAGGCAAAACAGCTTAATATTATTAGGTTTCATAATGTATGAAAGTAGCAAAAAGGTTCACAAAATCCTAAGTCAAATGTTAAGGCGCTTGCTTGGTGTCCGTTGCAGGCTAATATTAATGGAGATGAGAAATTGAGATGAGACATTGAGAGACGACTAAAGCAGAAAAAATGGTAAAATTTTGTTTGTTCCTGGTAAATTTGGAATTTAATTACGAATATGTTCTAAATTTAAGCCTTGAACTTCTGAATTATTATGAAGTAAGAACAGAAGACGCTTTATCTTGCTGCAAAAAAGTATCTATTTTATTATGATATATTGGGAATTAATGTGATTTCTACACATGCTTATGTAGAAATGATGAAAGGGTCTGCTACAAATCTTGCTCCTTGGCTCATCACTGTTGCAGCTAGTTCAATAGATAAAGAGTTTACTTCTAAACTTGTTATGGGAAATGGTGTTCACTTAAAGGTACCTGATGATCATTATATTTCTAACCCTCACCACTTATAAACTGTGAATTAAATAATCAGTTCTGAATAGTCAGTTTTATACTAGTCTTGGTTTTAAATTGCGTGCGGCGATCCGTTGCGCTCAAGGTCCAAAAGACCAATGCGTGATGCGCGATGCGGTTGCGAGCGCATCACGGACGCGCGGCGATAGGTAATAAATTAAAAATATATAATATTTCTACTTAGTTTACTCTACAAGTAAATGATTAAATATGGAATAAGTGACGTGCATAATGATATTACTTAACGTTATAACACCAAATATGTGAACTTAATGGTTTGACCAAAAATAAAAAGTCAACTTAAACTATAAAAGTCCAAATTAAAACTGTTACGCAGTGATGCGTCCATTGCGTCCGATGCGAGCAATACACTGTTGCGATGTGATGCGTTCGCATTACGCCGCATCCTGGAACAACCTCGCATCAGGTTTCGCGTTGCGTTTTTTCAAACGCATCACTCTGATGCGTGATGCGAGCGCAACGATGCGCGCAATTTTAAACCAAGATACTAGTTTCAACAAAATTGATCATTTGAGGAGAAAATTAGAAGTACTTATCTACCCCATCTTTTTACTAAATTTATACACTTTCCATCCACGTTCGAACAAAAAAAAATTGTTGAAAACTTAAATGATAATGTTAAAATAGCTTATTTAATAAACAGTCATGTTTGATAATTATTATGGGTCATTGTATTTCCACTACACATGTTCTATATAGAGTTACTTGTTTCAATGCTAGTATTTCATTTGTATGTTGTTGAAGACATTTATCATAGTATTCGCAATTATTGTTTGTTATTGAGTGAGTCAAATGGCCAAAGTTCATAGTTTATATAATAGCTCATATCTATCAGTATTGGCCACAATTATTGTTTGTTATTCAACACTTTAAATACTCACAAAGTTCAAGAATAAGAAGGCAAAATATGATTGTGGTCGACTCAACCTGAAGTACTTTAGTGCATCCATTTGAAGTACTCTAGTGCATCCCTTTGAGGCACTTTAGTGCATCCATTTGTATCATAGTATCCGTTTGAGACTCGTGCTAACAGTTGACTTATAAGTAAACAATAAAACACTCGTGCTAGCTGAAGTATAGGTGATTAAGGTAAACATAGTGGTTTAGGGACTTTAGTGCATCAGTTGACTTAAAAGTGGTTTAGGGTGAGGCTCATAAGCTAAGGGGAAGACCAGGATATGAACATTTAAATGAGCCGCTCCACATATTAATTGAGGCTGATTTACCAGCAAGTGTTGTTGATATCAGGCTGAGGTAGGCACAATAAATAATTGAAGAATTTATTAAACATGTGGTATCTTCATTTACTATAGATACTCTTGTTTTTCTAGTTTTAGAGGTGTCAAATGGGCGGCTTGATTAACGGGTCAAAATGGGTATTGGTTAAAATAAGTAGTTTTTTGGTTTAGGTGAACATATTGTGTTGGATTGAGCCGAACCACATAGACTTTGTTTTGTTTCTTTTTTTATTTATATACATAATTAGTGTGTGAAATAGTAATAATCTAATATAGGCGATTGACAATTCACCTAATGGGCAAATGAATAAATATGGCATGCAGTGTAGTCATTTTATTTATCAAGGTTTAAGAAAAATGAGTTACATTGTAGTATGGCAATAACATCATGTTATAAGTTAGGGCATCTGTTTGTTTGATTAGTGTATCTGTTTGTTTGATTAGTACATCTAAAATAAGCTTTAGTGCATCTGTTAGTATGATTAGGGCATCACGTGACTTTGCATAACTAAAAAGCTAATACGTGTTATAACTTTGATGCTAATGTGAATTTCTCTCTTGCACTTTAGAGCTCTGTAATAAAACTAATTCGTGTAATCTTTGTACTTTGTGGGGCAAGATATGTAGATCACTCAACAAAATCTTGCGGGATAAAAATATGTTAGTTGTCATTTTATTTATCATGGTTTAAGAAAACTGAGTTACATTGTAGGTACAGGTAGCAAAATGGGTGGTTCAGTTGGGTTGGGTGATGTTTCAAATCGGGTTGATCCACAACCACTTTTTTGCCACATCTATGGTTTCTATAAATACTTAATGTGCATGATTACAAAACTATCTTACAAAATGTTTATTAATTAGGTGACTTTGGAGGATGTAAGAACTAAAATTCATTTTGGGCACCTTTTGACCCATTTGAGATTAATATAACCAATAATTACAATGACCCTAAATGATGACTTTATAAATTGTCATGATACAATTTCTTAACTAAATGAAATTGGGTTATCATTTGCTATGTTGGATCATTACTTTGTTGAGTTTCTAATGTATGTTGTTTTGACTTTCATGATGGTAAATTTAATAATCAATAAAGTGTTTTTAATTGAAGCTTGAATTGAAATTTAGTTCAGCAATATACTGGAAATTGTAAACTGTAGTATCGGGCTAGGGGCAAAAACTAGCTTGTTTAGTCTAGCTTCCACTTGAGTGCATAAATAGTATTCTTAAGCTCATTGCGTAGTTGTTTTTTTATGTATGATGTGCATATTTGAACTTAGTTTTCCTTCTTTGACAGTGATTGGTCTAAATGAGTATACATTTATATATTACATGGTTTTGGTGAAAAAACTAACAACATATGACTGATAATCGTTATTGTTTTTTGCAGGTCCATTCTGCTGCCACAATACTGGACAAAAATAGCTTGGTGAAGTATGATTAGAAAAGCGGCTACTTTCAGGACACGGACTTGGATCGAATTGCAAGTTACTATTAAATAACTCATGGAACAATCGCCACTTACAATGAGCATTTAAAGTCGACCATGGGTGATATCGAGCTATGTAGGTTGTACTCTCTCAGTGAGGAGTTCAAATGCGTAACAATAAGACAAGATGAGAAGATGGAGCTTGCAAAGCTGTTAGATCGTGTTCCTATTCCCATCAAGGAAGGGTTGCAGTGTTTGAAATGAATTTTGAAGATGACGTTTTCGACGAGCCAAACACATTCAATTGGGTTAAAGATGTTTGTTAGCGACATAACTATTTATTATGGATTTTTGTTGTTTCAATCTAGTACATGTTTTTATTAAAACTAGCGTTCCTTTTCTATTTGTATGTTTCCTATGTTACTTTAATGCGGAGAAAATTTGAGCTCATACATACATCTTGTTAAAAAAAATTAAAAAAAAAAATCTAGCGTAATTTGAGGAAAAAAGAAGAGATTAAAATGAAAAGAATGGACAAATGATGAATGGGATGAAAAGTTACAAACTAGCCCTTGTGAAATAATGAATGTGACAAAGAGGACCTTGGACTTAGGAGGAAAAAAGGGAGGGGAAGGGGAGGAGGTGATTTGTACACTTTTCTCACTTTTCTACAAAAGTGTATTTTTTTCATGAACCAACCTCTATATATATATATATATATATATATATATATATATATATATATATATATATATATCCACTTATATAATAAATAAGTGACGTAATAAATTAAAATAATAACGTAATGATAACTATTAACTATTAAGTTAGTTTAGTAATTATCGGGACATTATTAAACATATATATATATATATATATATATATATATATATATATATATATATATATATATATATATATATATAACGAATTGGACTACGATTTAAGAATGAAAATATTTTGGAAATGATGATCCATAAAAACTTACGATTTCTTCGATGCGAGTTATTAAATATTCGAGTGCACGCAAAAACAAGTCCAAAGTTAATTCTTTATTGTGATATTGATTTACCCATTGTGATTGAGTTCCGGATTTGTTTAACGATAATAGGTCATTAATATTTATATTGGACCTATTGGACTGACGAGCCCAATGGGAGCTCAATAAGGATATTAATTGACTATATTAACGAGAAATACATCCTACGACTAATATTGAGATATAACTTAGAGATCAATAAGTTATCGGTAAATGGTTGGACTTATCAAGTTGACGAATTTGATAAACCATCAACCCTTCATACGACGACATATCGATTTATGAGGTCATATCATAAGACCTCGACCTTTATGTGTAACGTGATCTTTACTTGCTATATGTCTTACATGTGGATATATGCTTATGTGAACTACTTGATTTCTTGAGGCGTATGCCGTCATGTGATTTCGTGAGTTATGCATCGATGACCTTATTGAAGTATATTTTGGCGTAAGACGACTTGAGTCGAGGCTTTGTCTCTAGCATCACACCGAACGATACCCAAACGATACCAAGCGATAACCAAAACTTTTCAATAAACATTTCTTTCAAAAAACAAATGGAAACCATTCGGGGAACTATGGGAAAGATTAACTTTTGAGGATATATTTAGCTAAGCCTTATATATATATGATTAGGTTGTGCCAAGTCTATAGTTGCTGTGAAGTCTTAGCCGTACTCTCTTTTGCATACTCGTGATTATTTTGATTTTGCTTGCTCTACTTGAGGTGAGTTTCATAGCCCCACTTTTACTCGTTCTTTATCTCTTTCTAAACTTGGGGGAGAAAACATGCATCTATTTTCTCGGACCTGCTATTAAATTGTTTTGCTATTAGTGTTGACTAGTTAAGGTTAGATTTCTGTAGAGGTTGCCTTAGGCTAGGGCTACTTGGAACCTAGCTAGAGAATAGACTTCTACTTGCGGCCTAGACCCAAGGCAGTAACGGGTGGTTCCTTACTGTAGCGTTATACTGGCCAGTGACCGCCGAGGGATCCACTCACTATGACCACTTATCTTTCTTAAGATAAGAAACTTATCATTGTGAATTGTTATGAAGATGGAATGCTTATTTATGCCTGCCTCTAGTCACACATAGAGCTTACTCTCCAGGTCCACTATTACTTTAGATTTAAACCTATGAACTCACCAGCGAAAGCTGACATTTTAAGCATGTTTTTCTCAGGTAATTGAATGCTTTTGGATGGCTTAGACTCGAAAGCTTGGTGATGGCATGATTGAGGGAAATCGATGAAACTCTGATATTTTCTTTTATGGACCTACTTTATTTATTTTGTTATGGGCTTTCCGTACTCAAATACTTTGGATGAATGTAAACTTTAACTTAATGTTGACTTTTGTTTACATTACATCTATGATATCTTGTTATCTATACGTGTGATGATGCCAATTCACGTAGCACCCCGAAAGCTTGTAAGTCTTCCGCTGTATCAACTTTTAGGGGTGTTACACAAGTGTTGCTAATGTGTTGCAAAAAGAAAAATGATAAAAAGTTGTTGAAAATGTTGAAAAATAATACCATCACTTCGAGGGGAGTGATTGACTTAATTTTAAAATTAAAAACAATTTTGATATAACACAACATTCAATTAATTGAACTAAATTGTTTTCAAAAACTTGTTAAAATTTTAAAATGAAAAGTTAAAAGTGTTCGTGTGAAAATGGCTAACGTCAAGGGGGAGTTTTGCAAAAATGCTCTAAAGTTGATTTGAACCCTCCCCAGTCCAGAAAACCCTCGCATAACTAAGTCCAAAACTTAAACGGTCAAAAAAAATGAAAAAATGGGTCATAATACACTCTCACGTGATGCAGAAAAAAACATACACACAATCACTTATCATTCGCATTCTCTCTCTCCTAAAAACCTTCAAACACTCGCATCGCAAAACTCTCGCATTTTTCAGATTTTCTTGCCTATTCACTTTGTTTCGTGCAAAAAGTAAGCTTTCAAATCTGTTCATTACATTGTTTTACATCTTTGACTTCAATATTTGCCCTTATTTTTGAGTAATTTATACATAATTGAATAATTAGGGCTATGATATTGAGTCGACCTTGTTCACTATTGAGTTTGCGTTTGTGATGTGTTTAAAACAAATCTTTTGGTTAGATGATTAAGAAAGACTGATTAGATCATGTTTTTTTTTTTATAGAAAACGGGGTTTTAAATGGTTTGATTTGGTAAAAATGGGTCATTTTTGGGGAAGAAGATGAACAGTTATCGATGAATGCGACATCGTTTTGATGCGATACGAGACTTTAGGATTAGAGCCAAAATGGAGCATTTAATATTATTTAAATTTTCCGAGACTTTTGACTGCGATAAAAGTTTTCCTCGCATCGTAGTTGATATCTCCGCGATACTAGCTTTCCTAAATGTCCTGCAATGGCTTGCTATCACAGATCCTCAATGCGAACATTTTTGGTCCGCGATACCTGTTACATCTTTGATGCGAAAAGTTGACTTTATTTGACTAATGCCCGTGATACCAAATCCGCAATACTTGATATTGGAACCCTTTTTTACCCACAATATCTAAATGTTACTCTGCCAAAAAAAATTTAAATATTCGTAAATTTGTATAAATCTTGTATTTATATAAAGTTTTTCAAACATTTTATTAAATTTTGACAAAGTAACATGCAGTGATCCAAACTTTCTTTCCCAAAACAAAATCAAATCTTGTTCTACATGAAAAATGAGAAATTTGTTTTTGAAAAACAAAATTGATAAAAGCCAAGTTTTTTAAAAACAATTACACAAGTATTTATCTCAAAATGTTTACACCAATTTAAACCCTTTATTATCAATTGAAGATATGAAAACTTTTGAGACATAAAATATTGCATATGAATAGTTTTCTTACTTTAATTAGACTAGGATTGTAACACTATTTTAGTGTCTTTAACACAATAAGTGATGCATATGTTTAATTACTACATTTAGACTATTCTATGATTGCAACTTTTTATGAATACTTTGTGTACATGATTGAAATGATTTGACGGATATGTTTACAAATGTTATTGGTTGCCAATGCCATGAATATTTACTTAAACAAATTCATGCAACCTCTTAACAAATTTTTCACAGATAACTGTTTTGTACCAAATGGTTTTGAGACAACTCGACACTATCTAAACATAGGATATCTCATCTTCAAGGTAGTTATTAGGGCTAGTTATCACCTAAAAACTGATAATGCAGCCTTTTAGCTACGCAACGTAATAGAGTATTCAAGGTCTAGATACGTTTAGAGAAATCTTATACTTATGCAACAAAATCTCTTTTAAGACGTATTACAATTGACTTCAATTAAAACTTCTCATCTTCAAGATAGTTACTAGGACTAGTTATCACCTAAAAGCTGATAATGGACTCCTTTAACTAGGCCACGTAATAGAGAGTTTAAAGTTTTGTCATTTGTTAAGAAATCTTACGCTCATGCAACATTTGCAATTACATTTTTATCGGTTCACGTTCTATTTTGAATGCTACACAATACACTAACCACAATATCAAAAATCGTTAATTATCTGCCACTAGGAATTTCCGTTGCTATGCACGGGTACTCGCCTAGTATTAGAAAAGCCCCCAAAAGAGGTAGAATTGCATATTTATCCCTCTCAAAGTGAATAATTGAATATATATCCTTTGTGTAAGTTTTTGATGCACATAGTATAATGATTTTTATGCATGCTTTGGATATATATGCAATTATTCATATATATATATATATATATATATATATATATATATATATATATATATATATATATATATATATATATATATATATATATGCATGCTTTGAAAGGAAACATTTATTACGGAAAAACCAAAAACAACAACATACAAAAGAATTGGCATCCCAACTCTTCAACAAGCTAGTTAAAGAGAGAGGACCCAAGAAATACAAAAACACACCACATGGAGTATACATACAATAAACTGAGAAACTAAATAGTGTAGTACAAAAGCCCAAATGTTAGGCTCAAGTACTACCATGACAAAACTAAAAAAAGAAACAGTATAGACAGTAGTCCATGACCCACCACAACTATAATACAACCTGACACACATGGTTAGTACTATGTCTAACTTTCACAAAATGCAAGAACCATAGCCACTTATAAATACCAGATGCAGAAAACTTAACTTGTAGACTCTCTGCACATTGAAGATATTGCATTAAAACAGCCACTCAAAATGCACAAACTTGAACTAAAGAGTCACTGCACACTGATATGAAATGAACCAAACCTGGAATCGAAACTGGATTGTAGAACATATTGACACAGCTTATCAATTCTCACGGAACCAAACTAACAGCTGCCACAGGATCAAATAACCATTTTTGCCACTCTATCGCTTTGTATTTTTTCGATCTTCGAACAATCCCCTCGTAAATTTTTAATTGAATATCTTGCACGATTTTATTAGTACTTGCCATTTTTTACCAAACACACGAGCATTCCTTTCTTTCCAAATAAAGTAGTTGGATGACCAAATGACCACTTGCTAAACACACAAAATACTATTAGGGACATTAGCGTTTCCAATTGATAAAAAAAAATCATCAATGGAAAAAGCATTAGCGTGCCCCATCTTCCACCAACTAAAGATCTTATCCCACACACTCATTGCAAGATCACAAGTAACCAAGCAATGAGCGCATGTGTTGTTCCAATAATATCACGTCTACTTATAACTAATCTAAGAGATATAAAGTGGGTGTGAGCACTTCAAAGTAGAGAGATAAACGAGAGAATGTAATAAATTCTCGCATTCATTATGATAAGAACACACACCTCATAACCAATGAGGTAAAGGGGTATTTATACCCAACGTCTAGCCAAGCATGCCATCGCAGATATACAAGTTCTGCGATAGTAACTTGCAGTCGCAAGATACAACTTACACAACATACCATATTCTATTACAAAAGATAAATAGAACTCCATAACTAATGATTTACACTTTTCGTGTTCCAACAATCTGCCCCTAAGGGTAGATCATTCGGGTCTTCTATTTATGGGCATTCTGTTGGGCCAACTTCGACATCCGATTATTTGTTCCATTCTTCTCCATGATGCTCGAAGCGTCAGCCTTTCTTTAATCACATTCACAACCCTCGTCAACTTACGATAATTGCTCGCAGTCATCTCAATCTGCAACTTCTCTAATTTCCTCTTAATTCGCTCAAGTTTCCTTGAAATCCTCTTCAAGGTACCAGAGGAAAACTTGGCTACTTCAACGACTCTAAAAAAATCTTTTTTGCTTCTTATCGGTTACATAAACCACACAAAGTCCAAGGCCGGGTCTTGTGAAACATGTCCATCTCTTGATCTTTTGAATACCGATGTAAGCTAACATTAGAGGAGTCAGGTTGACTTTCCTTTGATAGCTTTCAATTGTAACACCCCCAAAATTATCGTAGCGGAAGATAGTGTCACTGGGGTATTACTTCTTAGCACATAGTACAAGTTACAGAAAATGACTCTAAATGAGACGTTTTAAAATAATTTATCATTCGATTAATAAAAAAACATCAGAGTTTAACAAAGAGGTCCCGCAAGTTTAAGTAATAAACATAAAAGTTTAAAACTTTTATCGAATGATAAATATGCATTGTCTTCAAAATTTATCCGTGCGCCTTCACATGCCAGCTAATAGAGACTTGAGATAAAACATGCAAAAAAGTCAACACAAAGGGTGAGTAAATCCATAGAGTTTAAGTAATAAGCAGTTGATCACAATATATCATTTTGTAAAGAGGTGACATTGCAACGAATACAAGTCGGAAAAATTATTATTGCCCTAAGCTCATGACACCGAACCTTAACGTCATTTTTCGTCATCATATAATAAATTTTCCCTTCGACAATAGGTAATATCCAATTTACCTATCAACCTCAACTACAGTGCACACGATAGCCCAGCAAGGCAAGTTCGGCATGAGGGTGGTCAGGCCTAATAGATCTATTCATGGTATTCGCGTTTACACGCATGTAATGAACGGTTCACGATTGAAGGGACTTTCAGGCTATGGGAAACTTAAGCAATAATAATATCAGGAAAGCATACAATTTCAAATAATTGTGATCGTAAATATTTATAGCAAGTATCTACCCAACGGAGTTGGTAAAACAATTGAAGTGAAAAATTGGGGCTATGAACTCACCGAAAGCCAAGTGAACAATCAATGTGAATGTAGTGATGAATAAACCGCAAGTGTCTTACGAGCAACCTAGACATATACGCGTGCCTTAGTTTAAAATAATAATGCAATTATGTCTATATGCTTTATAGGTTATTATTTCAGTTATGCACATAATATATAATTACATTTTAGTTCATTTTTCTTAACTTTTGTCTTCCGGAAAATAAAATGTGTAACATTCATTTTGCGTATGATATATGATTAAGTTGAATATTACAAAATAAAAAGGGAGATGATATTTACACGGATTGTTTTGATTGTTACACGGATGATTAACGTTAAATGACTGAAACACCCCCAAGTGCTTTTACCTGTTTCTTTTTCCCTCTTCATGTCAACAACATTGCTTTTACTTCTACTTCCACCGCTCAACTGAGATCGTGCCGCCGACTGAAAATACATCATAAACTGCTAATATCTTAACTACTTATAATGGAGAAATGGTCAAGTGAAATGTTGAGTTTTCAACACTTGGTCAAATTAGAGAGAAAGTTACTAATCATATCAATTAGTATTTTTTTTTTTGATTAAATCAGTAATGAAGTTTCCTAAAAATAAATTATACTGTAATTAATACTCTTATTAAAATACTCCATTACTTAAAAGTACAATAATTTATTCATATTGTACAACCAATTAAAAGTATATCTACCAAATTAAATATAACCAATTAAAACACAACTTGCTAAAAAGTACAATTAAATTTTCATAATGTACAATTTAAATAAGCTACAACATAATCCATATGAAATAATTAAACAATTAATACTCTTATTAAAATACTCCATTACTTAAAAATACAATGATTTATTCATATTGTACAACCAATTAAAAGTATATATACCAAATTAAATACAACCAATTAAAACACAACTTACTAAAAAGTGCAATAAAATTTTCATAATGTACAATTTAAATAAGCTACAACATAATCCATATGAAATAATTAAACACACTAATTAATGTTATTTTTAAACACCCTAAAATGAAAAGTAAATGTTATTATACACATTATACAAATTAATAAAACATACAAAGCTCCATACAACCTAACAAGTTGATGGTATATATAGTTTTGAAAATTGGACGGGGCTAACGGGATCAACCGGGAACTGGTGTCGCCACCGATTCGGCTCTAACCAATAAAAATCATCCGAAAACAAACTAGAGAGGACCCGTTGAAACCGATACAAACTGGTGAATTAGGCCTCATCGAGATCTATTTCTCTGGTTAATCGTCATAGGGTACCCGAAGGAAAAACTGAAAAATGAAAAGTTGAAACTAAAAAAGGAAATGTTGAAAACATATATTTTAAAAGAAAACTATTAATACAAATCACAAACCGGGTTCAGTTTAATTTGACCCGTTTTCGACTAACCTAGCAAGTTGAACCGGTTTAAATTGACCAATTTTTCGACCAGAACGGTTCAACCGGTTGAAACACCCGGGTCGAACCGGGTTATAAAACATTATGTTTAATCCTCAAATCTTCAAACTTTTATTATTTTTTGTTTATAACCTATAAATTTTTTTTTATCAATAAACTATCTGTCGCTATAAAATCTCGTTGCTATGCACGGGTACTCGTCTAGTGATATAGTTAGTATCCTCTTCTAAAAACCGAAACTTAAAAATTGCAGTTTGCGCGGGATTAAATTATTCATACTTGATACGGAGTATTAAACTTATATTTTACAGATTGGTAAATCTTCTTCTCAAAAGACAGCTTGAAAGCATTAATCCCTTCGTTGTCATTATATTTAGGAAAAAACTAAATT
Source organism: Artemisia argyi (assembly GCA_030686995.1). NCBI lineage: Eukaryota > Viridiplantae > Streptophyta > Magnoliopsida > Asterales > Asteraceae > Artemisia > Artemisia argyi. The sequence continues at coordinate 62,176,975 of CM060700.1, forward strand.
TTTTTGAAAGGCAGGAAAAAACTAAATTAGAAAACCGAAAGTTGCAAATCATGTTCCATTACTGTGGAATAATTTATTGCTACTTTTGGTTGTAATCTTCAAAAGAAATGATAAATGTTACTAGTACAACTTTTCCCACTCAAAAGTCATCACGAAAGCCCATAACAATTTAATTAAATAAAGGGTTGTGTTAACCCAACGGGGTCTACTCGCCCGGTCCCACCTATTTTTAGTCAAATGTACAAGTATTAAAGCAGACAGTACAGGCGGCGCAGCACAATTCTTCCACACACCCTCCCCTGTACCCCCGTGGGGTTAACCCCTGCCTAAATAAAATGATAACACAACATGACAATTTGCTATATCTCGTGTCACAGATTACGATGATGAATTTGATAGACCTCCTTTCTAACTGTTCAATGCACCTCTTTCTAAGTTCAAAAAAAAAAAAAATCACCTCTTTCTAACAAAAAAAAAATATATATATCTGGCAGGATTTCGATTTGGCTGCATTAGAGAAGTTTATTGAGGAGGCGACTATTCCTACTGTAACTGTCTTTAACTCTGATCCAAAGCATCACCGCTTCGTCATCAAGTTTTTTAGCACTCCTGATGTAAAGGTGAACAAGAAACCTTAAAATCATACGTTTGTTATTTCTATTATATTTCTTTGCAGATATATAGCTCGTGAAATTTCCTCCTTTTGTTTATAATCCATTCTAAACAGCTGATCTGTTCAAACTTTTAGCATGTAATTTACAAGATAATGATTTTATACTGCAGAATTTTTCAAATTTATTTTTTCTATTTTTAGAAGGCACATATTTTATTTTATTTTATTAATAAAGTTTTGTAACGAGATATTGTGTAAATGGTAGTAAAGATTAAGTTGAATATTACGTACAAAATAAAAAATTATAAGACTTTCTAAAAATAAAATATGATTGATGTCTTGGTGAACAATTAAACTGACACCCATAAAATAAAAAGAAAGCTGTAAACAGCGATCAATATCCCTTAAACCCTTTTTCATTCATCTTCACAAGGTCATAAAACCCAAGGTACAAATCATCATTTATTTAGTTTTCATTTGTTATGGGTACTGATTGTGATTGTGTTATTGGTTTTCAAATGGTTGTGTTTTTTATCTAGTTAATGAAAGAAAAAACAAATGGGAGTATGTTTGATTGATCTTAAGGGGGTGTTTTGTTTTAGCTTTTTTTCATAAGCCATTTTTGTTGGTTTTTTTTTTAATTATAGTGACTTAATAATTAAGCTCGTAAGGTGGGAGATAAACCCAAAAAATGGGCTGAATAAAATGAGCACTTAAAATAAATGCCACAAATGTTGGTATGATGTGAAAAGAAAAAGTATGAGGGTGTTTGGGATTGCGTATTTTTTTGTGCTTATGCTTCAAAAGCTGATAAGTGTCTTGAAATTTAGGGGGAAATAGGTTTTGGATTTGCTTATTTCACAAAAAAAAAATCGTTATATGTATATGTAGTATTTTGTTATTATCCGAATACATGGTACTAATTCCAGTAATTCGTATCAGAGTTCATAGATGGAGTAGGCCAATAATAGGGCTAAGGCCCAATAGGTAAATATTATGTACGGTATATATATACACAAAAGTATCAAAGTCTCATACGTTAATAAAAAAAACTGCTCGGTGGGTAACGTGTCTTGGCTTCTTGCGCAGTACTTTTTTTAATATCATCCGATCGTCTTCCAGCAATATTTTTGTTGTGTCTTGCTATTAATCCATCAGGGTATGAGTGACTCAAAGTTATTATTTTGATTTTTTTTTTAATTAGATTTTTGCCTATTTTTCCCTTTTAGAATACAATCTTTAATTTTTCAAGTTTTAATTGTTAACGGTTTAGCCACTTTTTAGTTAGATCGGTTATTTGTGCATTTATGTTTGGTATTTAGGGCGGCCTCATTATAGTAATGGCACAGGCCACCGAAATTCATGAGACGGCCCTCGGGGGCATTTCTCCTTTTTAAGGGATTTAGCTAATATTTTCATCTTAAAATAAGCTGATAAGGAGAAAAAAAATAAAAAAAAATAAGCAATACCCAAATCTAGCAATGTTGTATTTTTCCTTTTTTTGTGTGTGTGCTTATATTGTTCATATGATTTTGAATGATAGGAAATATGAGTACGATACCTACTATACCTAATGCTGGTCCGGCTTCAATGTTGCTAAAGTTGGGAGCTGTTCTTGGTATTGGATTGTATGCTGCTGGTCACAGTCTGTACAATGTTGAAGGAGGGCATCGTGCTATTGTTTTCAATCGTCTTGTTGGTGTCAAGGATAAGGTTATTTTTTGCTGTTTCGAGTTTATAACCTTCACTAAATTTTGTCTGTAAATCATCTTTTAGTTTATAATAGAAAACTTGATTATCTGACAGTGCTTAAACTTTAAACTTACTTTGGTGTTTCTTCTATGTGAATAAATCACTAAAAGTACAGTTGTGATTTGTGAAAGTTAACTAACTTTTAAAGTAGACATGTATGTTGGGTTTGAAGTCTGAAAGATGATGGCAAAACATGATGTGGATGAGTTGATGCTTATTTTCTATAAAAAGAAGCTTAATTACAAAACAAAATCAAGATTTAAATCATTAGGTTCATTTTGTTCATTCCACATTTTGCAGATTTTTCATATTTCTTGGCGTCATGTAAATGCGAAAACTTTTTACTTCTTAAATATGTCTTGGTTGCTTTAAATGCGGGTTAGGCACTGTTGATATTTTTACTGTGGTAAATGCTTACATGTTTACTTTACCATGGTAAAAACCCTCTACCACCAAAAAATGCTTACATGTTTGATTAATAGGTTTATCCTGAAGGAACACACTTAATGATCCCCTGGTTTGAAAGGCCAGTCATCTATGATGTTCGTGCACGACCCCATCTAGTTGAAAGCACTTCTGGAAGCCGTGATCTACAAATGGTATGATTCTCTCAATATCTGTCTATTGTTCTTTAACTACTAAACGCATATACATGTGCCTGCGTATGTGTAAATTAATGATTCTATATATATGTTACAAGAAGATATAATTGTTGGCATTTTTGTCTAAACGTGTCAGTTTGGATCCATGTACTTATGAATGGTTGGTTTGCGTTATGTAATATCTTTTACGGGTCAAAGGGGTCAATTAAAATAAAATACTTTAAATGGACACATGTAAAATGGGTCAAAAGTGACTAAAAGTGTTTTTAATGCATAAAAGCTCCTAAAATTTTATTCAAAAAATATCATATTTGTGTGACATAATATAGATGTTAGTAACTTTATATGATACATTAATTACTTGTATTTTTTTAAGGAAAATCTTGGACAATAAGAGCCCTAACCTGAACCATTTCGACATGCATAAATATTTACACATTGTGACCCATTTCCCACCCACCCATTTGACCACCTCTAGTTAAGTCTATAGATGGGTTTTGGGAAACAAGTTTGTCAAGCAGTTTAAATTGTGCTACATAGGTACTTTCACTTTAGTTAAAGAGTCCATTGCTCTTATCATGACTTTATTTCGTGGTTCAGGTGAAAATTGGTCTTCGAGTCCTTACTCGTCCTGTTGCTGATGAGCTACCTGCTGTTTACCGAACTCTTGGTGAAAACTACAATGAAAGAGTTCTTCCTTCGATTATTCACGAAACATTGAAAGCTGTGGTTGCTCAATATAACGCCAGTCAGCTTATTACCCAAAGAGAGGTATTTAGCAACTTATTTTTCAGTTTACAGCATATTTTATGACCCCTGTCCTGTCCCAGAAGGGAGTCCACTTATGATTTGACTATTTAAACAACTTCAAGTTTACACTTTTCTATATTATATTTGAAAAGTTGTTTGACAAGATTTTATAACGAAGGAAGAAGTGTGTGTTTTACTGAGTTTTGGAGCTCAATTTTAGTAAAGTGAACGCGTTTATGTTTTGGTTAGGCTGTTAGCAGGGAGATTCGAAAAATACTGACAGAAAGGGCGTCCCATTTTAACATGGCGCTGGATGATGTTTCCATTACAACTTTGACTTTTGGGAGGGAGTTTACTGCTGCAATTGAAGCAAAGCAAGTGGCTGCACAAGAAGCCGAGCGGGCTAAGTTTGTTGTGGAGAAGGCTGAGCAAGATAAGAGAAGTGCCATTATCAGAGCACAGGTGAGTCTCTTTTATCATTTACATCATTATAAATCCAGCTTTTTCATCATGTTTATGTAAAAAAGTGTTACCTGATCACGTAATATTTGCAACATCAGCTTGACTTGCAATATCATCGATAATTATCTACATTGCCGACACTGATATAATACCAACTCTGTCTAAAAGATGCAGTGTTTGAACTGGTACATGGTTGATGGTTTGGTTATTATATAATGCTAGTTCTGTCTAAAACATGCAATGTTTGACTTGGATACACCGTAAAATGACTTGTTAACAGACGTTTAGCAAGTTTCACAGGAGCAACAAATTTTGATGATAAATGGTTGGGTCAGGTGGGTTTGGTAAAGGATTAGTACAGGTTTCATCAGGTTCGGCTGTGACCAATAGATCTAAATTTTATCTAGCGACAATCAAAATTAGGCTCGGGTAACTTTTAATCTTTTCACACCATTACGCTTTTAGCTGAAAACTTGTTTGATCTGTTTTAGTTACAACACAATCTAGAATCTAATTCGGCCCATTTATAAAGTAATTAGGTTGAAATGGTTACCTCTTACATATTTATAATATCAACTGACGTGAGCTACGTAGTTTATTGACAAGATCAACTAACGTGAGTTACTTGTATAACTTTAAAAATAGGGAGAAGCGAAAAGTGCACAGCTAATTGGTCAAGCTATTGCCAACAATCCGGCGTTTATCACTCTTAGAAAGATTGAAGCTGCTAGAGAGATCGCATCTACAATGGCTCATTCAGCCAACAAAGTCATGTTGAGTGCTGATAATCTGTTGCTTAACCTTCAAGAGGTGAACCTTGACAATAAATAGGAGCAAAATGTCATGTGGACGGATGGGATTACTCTTTATCATTTTATGAACCGTGTTACTGTTTTTGTTACTAAGAAATAACTCTTTATGGAGTTTGGTTACACATGAAAACTAGTGAGTTCGTTTATTAGAGGCCTAATATGTTTGAACTTGAAGTTCAACTTGCAGATAATTTAGAAGGTACTTTTGTTAATGGTTAAGATGTGCACTGAGTTTGCTAGGCATGAGTTTTGAACCTATGACTAATGGTTATAAAAGCTTTCTTCGGTATATATTTTTAGTTTTTGGTGTGACTAGAATGTATTTCTGTTGGTTACTTACTAGTGTAGACTCGATTAACCCTTATTAGGTTGACCCAAATAACATCCATTGGCGTATATTTAGTGTCATTGATGTACTTATAACGTAATTTTAGAAATTCCTTTAAATGTTTATTTTGAGCTTGTATAATATCATATGCAAACTTTGAATCAAATACTATTTGGATATGATACAGCATACACAACTAGAGACTATAATGATATACAAACGAACTTTATAAAGAACAATCAATTAACATTCATACCAATGTAGTTTAGTTTTACACTTTAATCTGGTTACTGATTCGTCAAAATGTGCAGTATTAAACACTATCTGGTGTCTGTAATCTCCCTGTACTGCTAGCCAAATAATGAAAGCATGCATGGGAGTACACTGGCTATACCATACCATTTTATTCCAAGGTACCATAGACTCCTCTTCCATGAAATCTTTCCAAACAGTGTTGATCTTGAATGCAACTGCAGTACCATGTACATGCCAATTAGGCAATTATCATACCAGCATGAAGTACTTGCTCCATTTCCCAACATATGCATGACATGAGGTTTGACTTTTTCCCTCCATTCCAACAAATTCTTCCATCTCCAACCAGCATTACAGTCACTTGGGATCTCCCAAATACTTCTGCCCCTCAATTTCACCATAGATACTCATTCTACCCGAAAAATATCCTTTTTAGCTGCAATGTTCCATAAGTGCTTTACCAGTACCGTTTCATTCAAAAGATGAAGAGGTTTTTCCCCCAACCCTCCTTGAGCTTTAGGCGTAACTCTCGAATATAAATTTTTATATTATTTTCTTATTCGACACTACAAATCTTTATTAGATATAGTAGAAAATTTAAGTTTACAACTTACAGTAGGATCGTTTTCTTCCTAGTATTTTGGCTATTTATGCAATATGAGTTATTTGAGGTACTAAGAGGACATTTTTGGGACAGTGCTTTGTGGGAGATTATCGAAAAATAGTGTTTAGGAAACCCTTCTAAAAAAAATGATTATTTGCGTTTTCTAAGAGGTTTTCTAAGAGGGTGTGCATATGCATCATGAGCTCCATTTCAAATCCATTATAAAATGTTCAATATAATTAGCCTCTTGTTTTTCATATTCTACCTAACTTAATACACAAATTTGTAGTTTTTAGCTTGTTGTTCAAGAAAAGTAATATCGGATCGATTGAGATCTTAAGATCCTATAGTCCAGATTGGGTTCTTATTAAGATTCTACCTTGTAAAGATTCTATGTAAGATCGAGATCGTTTTTGTTTTGTAGTATGATAAAATCATAAGATCCTAGAATTAGGATTGAGATCTCAACAACCATGCTTAATACTCTGTTTACTTATAATTTGTGCTACTTTCTGCGAGAAAAAAACCATCCCCCGTACTTGTCAAGGAAAAAAAAACATTCTTGATCAAATGATTAACTTGTTGTATGCATTATCAACTCGTTGATTAAGAAAGAAATATTTCATTCCATGATACAAAACACACAACACATTTTCTTACAAAAGGTGCTGGCATGACAACAATAGAAACATGCTTCGACTATATAAGTACAAGCTTTCATTCAAAATAATGTACACTTGCACTACATGCAATTTTTCTATCCATCTAGTATCTACCTCACTATTCGACTTGTCGGACCTCATTCTAAAACAAAATAAATTTGAAATCTCCTTTATGCCCTTCAATATTAATGTGTGGCATGCTATGCTACAACAGGCTGACAACATCATCATGGTTCATAGATGCTTGCAATCAAGTTTTACTTTGAAGTGCCATGAGTCGGTAGTGCGCATCCACGGTACTAGAGAGTTCAGAGTTTCGCTAGTGCCCACACAAGAGTAATATGACAGCCGACTATTAAGTAAAAAAGTGTGCCTGCAAGGGGAATTTGTGTAAAATGGAAACCATATCATTCATCGCACAAACAACTATGACACAGAAACATCACAAGTAGCGTAAGGAATTTTAGCCATGAAGGAAGCGCATATGCAAGACCTGAAATTCCAATAGATGAGGACTACATAATAGTGTTAAGGGTTCGATTTCGTTCTTTTTGTTTTCAAAATTTGGACACAACTTTATATGCTTGTAAACTTATGAATTACAAATTCTTTGTTTTTTTTTTTTAAACCCACGGCGAAACAAATCAACATTTTTTCAAAGATGCCACGTCATCTGCAGCGTCAACATTTTGACGTAGCGACATGTATGGATAACCTTAAATTGAAATTTTTGAAGGTTTGAGGGGGGTCTTATGGGTAAAAACAAAGTTGATTACCTGAAATAGAAATTGAACTAGTATTGGTATTCCATTTTAGGCAATCGACCCTTTTTCATATCCTGTAAGGCTTTTAACAAATAGAAGTTTATGAATTAAAATAAACCTCTCAATCGTCCTTTTAATTTATACTTAAATTGTTTCTTTTAACCCTCTTACTAACACTACATTTGCAGATAAGTAGACACTAACCATAAAACAACGTGACAATGGTCACAGGAAATGGCTGGCAATCAAAACCCGTGGCTTCTCCTTTTCTGCTTCAGTTTCTTTTATTGCACCATCTCTAATTTCCTGAACTCTTGTCTCCCAAATTTTGTCAACAAGCTTCCAGGTATCATCATTGACAACTTGAGTCTGCATAGCACAAACATGCAGCCATTAGAGCAAGAAGATGGTGGTTGAAATAAAATAAATTTTCGGTAGTATGTAAAAACACTGCACAAACCTCCATAGGACGCGGGGCACCAAAAGTTGCAAATCCAACATTGCCTGGTGCAAATGTTGCTCTACCTGGAAGAGAAGCACCATGGATTCCCCACCTTCCAGCATATATCAGTGCAGCATACTCATCAATGGGGGCCACACTAGGCTGAATAATAAATGTAATTTAAAATATGATGTGGAACATAGCCAGTATCTAATTATCTAAAGTATATAAAGATAGGATATGTATATATCAGATGCAGATTTCCAATAGATTCAAAGTTTGTATGCCCTTAGTCTTATATGTGATGCGAGATGGACTAATAATGTTTCAAGATAAGAAAATGTCATATATGACACATCATATTATAACTGAAGTAGTTTAGAAGTAACCTGAGATATCCGAGGGGTACTTTCATAGATACTCCGGATTTCATCAGCCTCGATTTCTCCTTTCTCAAGTAAAATATCTGTAGTCATACAGTAAAAAAAAAAAAAAAAAAAAAAAAAAAAAAAAAAAAAAAAAAGAATTAACATGGTGTGTTTGCTAACAAAATGGATTACAGTAACTCATTCAATGCTCTATCAGTTAGGTGTACTCCTTAAACAGTCATTTTCATTCGGCACTAAATATTACTGATGTTGAAATGGTAATTTTCAGTCGTTCACAGTTCACAGTCTAGATATATTTCACAAGAAACCATGTCCAGACAGATTATTTAGACATTCAGACATTCGTTTCATTAAGCACTGAATCATATTGTTTTATCAGACTAACTGTCCTTCTTTAGTCATTTAGACTACTAAACCCGAATAAACTCCATACCTTTATCTATATTATCATTCTCATACTCAATATTTCATACAAATCAAACATAACAAACCTGTGATCTCTTCAACAGCAGAATAATATTCTCTGAGGACTGAATAACATTTTTCCATGGCAAAACGCATGTACTCATCCTTAAGTGCTTCAAGTTTGGCGGCAAGCTATGAAAAAAAACTCAACTATCAGATGGTTCAAAAAGCATGAAACTCTATTACAATGAAACATTAAGTAATGCAGATGAACATATTCACCAAACTACAAACACTATATATTAAAATTCAGGTATAAACATATTATATAGCGCAAATGTAACCTTTTGTCACATAAAATGTTGCAAGAAAGTCCGAGAAGCATGAAACTCACTTGGATGTAACCAAATCATACACTTCTGAAAAACTAAAACAGGACTAACTGCTGTCACAAGGCTCCACCTAAATTACTTACGTTATAAACTTATTTACTTTCTAAATAATACAGAAAACTAAATCATTTGTTTATAACAAATAATTATGTCTTTACTTTTATAGTGAGAAACAAATATTATCGTCAACAGATTTTAATATTGGATAACTGCATTCCTTAATATAAAATTTATTGAACGAATATCGGAAAAATACCCATAAAATGAATAAAATTGATCACTTCAAAAAACAGATATATTTAAGTGGTATTCTAAATTTCTAATGGGACTACAAAATTCCTTTTACATCATCTCTAATGCACTCCCCAATATGTTCAACTTCTAATTTATTCCAAATTAACGGCAAATAGTGGAAAGATTACTGCCAAACACAAGAAAAATAATATACGACCTCCCTAAAGAATAGTGACGCATGCCACCGACCAATACATGGAACTCTAATTTCAGTAACCTTGATGATGCTAGTTCATATCATGTTATAGAAGTAAAAGCCTTACATTTGGCACTAAATCGTGTTGTTTTCGGTAGTATGCCTTCCCAAATGCTGTCATTCCCGACTGCAGGATCAAAAATTCAGCAAGCACTGAAGCTTCTAATGTAGCCTTCGCAGATATCCAACATAAATTGTCTACTCCAAACATCTCCTCTTCGATTACTCTAGCTATAATGTAAGGAGATATAGAATACATATCAGACTCAGGAAAAATAAATAAATAAATAAATAAAGATCTTAATATACATACGGGCACAAGCACGGACTATAGAATTCACATAATCTGCCTTCCTTTTAAACACCCGCCCTGAAATATCAGCGTAGCGCATGTTTGATTGGCTCTTAACAGAATTGATATCTGTCTGCATGTATGTATGGAATTCAAATTGTCAGCTGGCCAGGAACTTGCTTTAACAATAATGAAACATACTAGCTTAAAATGGCAATTTGCCCAATTGAACAAAACTGGGTCAATTTGGGCTTATATGTTTCCAAGTTTTTGGGTCAAATAACATATCCAAACGGGGTCAAACCGGCTAGAAAAGGCCCGTTTTGACCTGCAATCCAAACCAACCCAACTCATCCATTTTGCCACATCTAAACTTACCCCTAAGAAAGGACGGTGGGGATCTGGAAAGTAGCATGCAAGAACAGAGACCGCTGCTTCTCTATACGCCAACCTCAATCTTAGCTCCTCAGGGACTTCACTTCTATCTTCTTGGCCTGTTTCAAATGTTCCTTTTTGCTGCATGTCCATTAATAGACGGAGTAACAGATGATGTCAGAACATGTCTTGAGTAAATGCTATATCTATTTTCTAACTAACTTATAACATTAACACCTACCCTTTTCAAGGCCTCAAGCAGCTCTTCTCTTCCTATGTAGTCCAAGTCTTTTCTGGCTGTTAAAATACCAGCTTCGTTCCTGTTGACCTAACTGTTAGCTTCTATGTATAAACTGGAACAAACATAGATAAAGTAAGAGACTTACAGTATATTCTGCAGCTCTGCCCCGGTAAAATCTTCTGTTTTCTCTGCAATTTCCAGCAATAAGGTTTCCTTCTCTACTTCGGAACGAAAAAATTTGTTTTTTGCATGCACCTAAAATCATAATTGAAAATTTCATAACAAGAAAATATAGTAAAGTGGATAGTGAAGATGAATCATTTAGAGAAGTACCTTCAAGATAGCAAATCTACCATCTTTAGATGGCAAACCAACCCTTATTATCTTGTCAAAACGGCCTTTCCTCAAAAGAGCAGGATCTAGAATATCCAGCCTATTGGTTGCTCCAATAACAAGTACCTACTTATCCAAGGTAGGCAGGTCAGACAACAGAAATTCATAATAAAGGTCAAAGAGGCTCGGGTTGGGTTACACTTTCGTTTTCCAATTATTTTTTATACAAAATACAATTAGTACGGATTTTGAATACAAAAACGATAATACATCGAAATCAAATATATCATGGAATATAATTGACTCAAGACGTCGTATGGTTTAAAAAAAAAAAAAAGTGATGGCTTTCAACCTGTTTGACGGTTCCCCTCAAAGCTAATTCTTTAATTTCACATGTTTGAGATACAACACAACGGGTATTGACCCACTCATAAGTGCAAGTCTCAAAATTTCTACCAGTGGGTAATAGGGACAATACCTGAGATGTTGACTCTTTGAATCCATCCATTTCTGTTAATATTTGAAGCAGGCCTTGTTCCCTCTCTGCACCACCCTATCATGTACATGGTAAAAATAGGATAGTTACAGAACTTGTGCAAATTGGTACTATGAACAATGTACTAATACTATATGCATAAGGAGCATATGCATGTCACTTCCTTCATAGGGAACAACCAAAGAAAATTGATAAGTGACTTATTACTTTATTAGTAGACATCTGCTGAATATTCAGGTTAACTTCATATTACTTACTACTTCACCATCAAATTGTGCAAACTGAATGCAAAATTCAAGGATGCCTGAAAGGGATAGAATGAATTGACAGAGTAGTTTTAGTAAAATTTATCAAGTGAAATTCCTTTTTAGGCTGGAAGCGTATACCAAGAGGCACAAAATCTGTCGGCGTATATTTGGAAAACATATATTTCATGTTCACTATCCTTATTAGAATCCAGTTATCTACATATATGTATAAATGTATATGCGTAAATATATATTTATGTACACACTGCATAATCCGCAAGAATACATAAAACTAACGTAACAAGTCAAAAATATTTGGATGTTGAAAGAAGGTATAGTTACCATACCCCACCAATGTCAGGGCCACCACGTTTGCTACCAATAGCATCTATCTCGTCAATGAAAATAATTGAAGGAGCAAATGATCTGGAACTATTAAAAAGGTCCTTCACACGAGACGCTGCAACCCCAACAAACATCTGCACACATCATCTAAAGTCAGCTATTATCCTCACCTCATCCTGCTACTTCTAACCTTCTTGAACTTTGTAGACTATACCATATCATTAAAGAAGATAAAAAGGTTATAAGATGATGCGATTTTTTACCTCCACAAAATCAGTTCCATTGGCTGCAAAGAAAGGAAGTCCTGCTTCACCAGCAATAGCTTTTGCTAAAAGTGTTTTACCAGTTCCAGGAGGCCCATGAAGTAGAACACCCTTTGGACAATAGATTCCTTTATTTTGGAATTCTTCATCATTCTTTAGGATTCGAACAATCTCTTGCAGTTCCCTCTTTATATATTCTTGTCCTGCAAAATCGTCAAAAGAAACACCCGTTGTTTCCTCTGCTGATATAAATTTGGCCCTGCAGACGTACACATGTAAACCCGTTCAATTTCTACAGATGATAAATTAGGAAACTTTTCAGCATTAAAAGATATAACAATCATTATATTAGCCAGTATATACTTACCGACTCTCGCCTAAAGATCCAAGTGCCTGGTTTTTTATTGGCTGTCTTGTCTTTTTAGGAGGAGTACCCAAATCACAAGGTATTAATTTTGCATAAATTGGTCTCATCATATTATCAATCCAGACATACAATCCTATAGCGAGAGCAAGTCGCATAGACCATACAACAATGGTTGCAACACTTGTATAGACTTCTGAAGGAACTGTATTCACATTAAGGACATCAACATTTACCAGCTGTTGATGCAACTTTTGCCAGACATCGTTCCAGCTGTCAACCGGCATACGGTCAACTATATGCCTCCGGAAAACAACATCTTTCTTTGACTCACTTTTCGATTCTCCCTCCTTATAATATGGCAGAATTACTGTAAAACAGTAAATTATGTGAAAAAAATACCAATGATAAAGGAAATTGAACTAATAATTAATAAAAGATTGGCCTTCTGGCTTTCTTTAAAAGGGAATAGAAAATACAAGAAATTTGAACAGTAAGTTAAATAAAACTGCAAGACTACAAATAAAACCAATGATTCCTAGTCGTCACTGGAACATCCTAATGATACATCATTGGATGCACCAATTCCCAGCTTACAATGTGCTGTCGAAAGAAATCAAATCTCCAAAACCACAAGTTCCATTGTTTCTACATACATCCGTTAATGTCCTTTCGATGTCTTAGGTAAAAATATACTTGATATTCCAATGGAAAACCATGAGAAAATTGAACAATTAGATTAGCCCATGGGGTCTATAACGGACAGTACAATTAAATCTGTTATTCCTCAAGTGTAGATTTGAATTCGAACTTAGAAGTAACACAAATGCCTATGGCACAAATGAGGTAATGATGTTTTAAGAAAGTTACTTTTAATAGAACATACAATGTTTATTAGCACGTATAAGCCCCTTACATTGTAATGCATAGCACGAGACGCATATGCACTAAGAGGACACATTTAACTAGCAGAAATTAAATAGGGAGCTAAAAAGAGCTAATGTTATATAAGTTAGTAAAGTAACCTTTTGCGATAGGCGTTCACTATTTTGTCTGCGTGGTAGCATCTTAGTATCTCATAAAAGGGTGAATTTACTCTAGTAGCCTATTGGATCTATATGCATATATGCACAGTCTAAATACGTACATACACTCAAACATACATTTTAAATTTTATGAAGCATTTTACATTTTTACATGTAACAAGCATGGATAAGGTAGAAAGAACCTGATACTGTCTGGCCGTAATTGGAGTACTCCATAAATTTAACATTATTCGAATTAAGGAGTGCTAAGAAATCACTATAGTCAATCTTGTGTGAATGTTCAGGGTCCCACTCCGTTCCCTTCAACTTTTGTTGGATCGTCAATAACGTCCTGCTCCAATTTGAAGCCATGACAAGCTGCCTTTCTAACTGCACATTTGCTTTTCTATCAAGCTCCTCCAGTTTATTTATCCGTTCTTTTTCTGTCTCCTTCAGCTTCTGCACAGTCAACCAAACCCGATAATTATTGTTAGCAGCATATTCAATTAAGCTTTCTAACTTTTAATACACAATTTTGTCCAATGCAGGACATGATCCTGCAACCTTTTGGTTGATACGACGCTACAATGTTGAGTATGAGGGGGTGTTTGGGTGAAATAGCTTAAACTTGTTTCTACAAATAGCTTATGCATTATTAAAAGGCAATGCAATAGATAGTGTTTGGGCAAAGCTTACATGATATAAAAATACAATTTGATGACTTAGCTTATTATAAAATCTCATCCCGGAAACACACCTATAGTAACGGTGAAATGACTAAAACCACCACCAAATGGTCAGGGAACGGTTCAAACCTCGCCAGGTACACATTTGAGGGTGGCACAGGGATACCCCGGTTAGGCCGCGTACATCCGAGTCAAAGACTCGCCCTCCCTGGGAAAACCTCATACGCTACAAGGTCAAAACTCGAAATTGTTTGAAAAATTGTGTTAATGTATCAAAATGGGTCATAAAAACAATTTAATGATCCTATGAAGAATTCTATTGTCCTATGAACATGTAATACATATAATTTAGATATTTATATATAAATATTCCAACCCGCCAAGTATCACCTAGCGAGTTTAATTTAAAATTAGTAATAAAAATGTGAAATTAAAAAAAAAAAAAAAAAAAAAAAACACGAACCTCGAATAGTTGTAAAGAGTCAGAAGAATCTTGTTGTTGTTGTGAATTTGAAGCTGCCCTAAGTTTGAGTGAAGTATTATTGTTGTTGTAGTTGTTGAGTAGGTTTAATCGAGTGGTGAAGAAAACATTATTATTATTATGGTTTGATGATGGAAATGAATAAGAGGGTTTAAGAACTAGTGTTGTTTTATTACAACATAATAAACACACCATTTCTTCTTCTTCTTCGTTTTCCTCCTTATCCCTTGGCTGGCGGGCAGGTATACACAAGTTCCGTTTTTATTTGCAGATCTTTCTTTTTCTTTTTTCTTTTTTTAGTAGTTAGGGGGCGGCACACTTAACCTTATTAACTTTCAATCTTTTTTTCTTTCTTTTTTTTTTTTTTTTTTTTTTTTTAATTATTATTATTATTATTATTATTTAATCGAAAAGAAAGACTATGAATCTATGATTACATACCCGAAGAGATCAAGAGAGTATATCTTCGATTAAAAATTTATATGAACATTATGGGATTCTACCTTCTAAAATTATCTCGTCACCATATCTCAAGGCCCAATTAACTATATTATAAGCAACCTTATTCCCTTCTCTTTTAAAAAAAGACCAAGTACATAACCTAAGCTAATGAATTACATGTGATCTACGCAAATATGCTCGCAACTTGTAAAAGGGTAGTCCCTTTCTGAAGCGCATTAATTAAACACATGGAGTCTGATTCAAAAATTACCCTAAGTTGGAATAGCCTATGTTGTTTGCATGGTTTGTCGCCTACAAGATAGCTTTAGCTTTAGCCTCGAATGGGGAGCTTGCATAACATGCAGCCCGAGCATCTGATAGAAGCACATCCACACAATCACTGCGAGCTACAAAACACAATCCAGCTTTACCAGACTCTTTTAGCCAAGATGCATCACAATTAATTTTGATGCAATCACCCTGTGGTTTAACCCACCTAACTGAGGCTTCTTGTGATGTAGAAGGTTCTCGCTCATTAGCTTAGTGGTAATCAACAAGTTGTCGTCTTGCTAAAACTTCCACACTCGCGTCCCTTTCGCTTATTAACCATGGAGTTGTCTATTTCTTCTCGTCCACATAACCCATAATGTCATCAAAAAGTTCTCCCATCCCATAGAAAACTTATTCAAAATCAGGTGGCAAAAATCATCTAATGTAACAGCCTCAACAGTGTCATAGAATCTACTAAAGTTGCAACAATCCCAGGCTTGTTTTGCTTGTGGGCACTTAAACAAGACATGTATGACATCTTCCCCTACATGGTCACAATGTGTTCAAGAACCTGATGCTAAGTTTAGCCCTCGTGCTTGCAAGTTATCAATGGTAGGAACATAATTTTCCAAATACGCCATAAAAATAATTTGAATTTGATAGGCACCTTAGCTTTCCATATAGCTCTCAACAAGGTATTAGTATCTTCAAATATATTTTCCATTATGCCTTCGGATGTTTCAAGTGCTATGTAATAGGCAGACTTGCATGAAAATTGACCACCAGAGCCTCTATGCCAATAAAGAGTATCAGGCGTCGATGGATTTACAAAGCAAGCTGTGTTTTTGTTGGAAATACTTCTTGGGAACAATGCCATTAGTAACACAATGTTCCAGTCATCACCTGCAGTATTTAATAAATCACGAACATAAGTTACTTCATAGTTATTCGGTGTTGGGCCCAAACACCTATGATCTTCGAGCCAATTGTCCTCCCACACATTGACCTAGCTACGCCAAATGTAGCTCGGATGGTAGCCAACGTTGGCCTCACAGAAACTAGATCTTGGAAAATAAGGAGCTTTCAACACTTTTGCAGCTAATGTTGTTGGAATTGTGATCATTCTCCATACTTGCTTAGCAAGAAGAGACCTGTTAAACATTCCAAAATGACGGAAACCAAGACCTCCTTGAAACTTCGACACACACGTATCTTATTGATTGCTCAATTATAGTATCTATTATAAGTATCGAGGAAATCCGCAAGAAATACGGATTACCCGAGTCGTTTCCCAACGAAGGTTGAATGGAATCGTGAAATTCGATTCGCCAAATCGTGTCGTGAAAAGTGGAAAAGTGAAAATTGTGAATGAGAAACTCAAAATATGAAAAGAAATGATGAAATAAGCAGAAGGTACAAGCTATATATGCACAGGTGATGTAAATCTAAAAACGGAAATTCAAACGCGATTTTAAAACGTAACGTACGAATAAAAATGTAACTATTTATGAAAAATGGTCCTAAAAATATGAAATAAATTTTTAAAAATCTTAAACTACTTAAAATAATTTTGAGAAAAAGAAAAATATTTTTTTGACTTTTTATTTATTTTCTATGGATTTATTTATAATTTTGGAATTTAAAAAGTAATTAAAAATAAAAGTAAATGTAAAATAAATGAGAAAAATATAAAATCAACCTTGAAAATTCTACAATAATAGAAAAGAATTATCTAAAATATTTTTGGATTTTTTATGGCTTTTTCTGATTTTTATTTGATTTTTATTTATTTAAAAATATTTAAAATAGATTTAAAACTACGAAAAATTAAGAAAAATAGTAAAACAATTCAGAAAAATATGAAAAATTCACATAAAATCTAAAATATTATAAAGAACTTTGAGAAAAATTTTGAGAAAGAAATAAGCAGTAGAAGTGCTTATTCAGCCAAAAATAGCTTATTGCAAGTGCTTATTAATAAGCACTTGCAACAAAACCAAATGAAACTTTAAATACAGTAGCAATATACTCAAATAAGCTCAGAGATGCTAAAATATGAACAAGAGAAGCACAGGTTCAAAAGAAACAAGCAATAAGCAACTTATATAAGCTAAGAAATAAGCATAAGAGGCACATAATAAGCCAGAAAGCTAGGAATCATACAACTCACTAGAATACATTCACAGAAGCTTAGATAACACAAACAAACTCAGGTAATAAGCGAATGGATGCTAGCAGGCCTATAGCTCAATTCAGTAAACTAGTTTCTAACACCCTAACTTGCAGAATCAATAAGCTAATCCTAATAAGCCCTAAGTACCAAACTAGTGGGGGCAAAAGCTCAACTACTCAACTGAGTTTATGAAAACACTAAAAGCCCTATGTAAATCTCACAATTGATGCTCTAATATGATGCAAGTTCAGCAATCAGTGGACACTCAAAAGCTGAGAACAGTTGACTAAATTATGCTTACACTACTTTAACCAAATCCAATTTCCTTTAATCAAATCTACTTTTAATTGTTTTGTTAAGCTACAATAACACTGAATTAAGCTAACTTGAATTGTTATGCAACTACTACCTCAAGTTCACTAACTGATTTATGTTTTTCTAACAGTTAAATGCTTCCCTTACTCACTTTGGCATGCCAAAATCACCACAGTACACCATATTACCAAGACAGTTGACTAATATTGACTTTTGATAAGAAATTAACAATGCCCTATTTAAAACTCACAACACAAACTTACAATAGCTATGGAGCTAATATAAGTTGTGACTAACTACTTTTCAGCTTATTTGAAAGCTAATTTAAACAAAACTTTTTTTTCTGATTTTCTAAAAACACTTTAATGAAATAAAAGCTAAATTGAAAGTAAAGATGTACTGAATTGAGATAAGATGTTAAAACAGAAATAAAAGGTAATCAATAAACAGTAAACAACTATAAGCTAATTGAAATGATTTAAAGTAAAAATGATTTCATTAAAATTAAATTCATTACAACTAAACTAAACTATTACAATAAAAAGGAAATTTGGGCAGAGTTTCTTTACACTACTCTCCACCACCTAAAACTATAGCCTAGCACCTCTATTTATATCTTTGAATGGAAGGATCTAGTAGAAGGATAGCCACGGATTGCCACATTGGCAATCCGTGTGGTGTGCTTCTTGAGTGCCAATCTGAGCACTTTGATCTAGTGAGAGATGTTTTCCATTTCCATATTGTGATATATAATTTATTACACCTGAGAGATGTGAGTATCTAAACACTATTTGTGAGGTGCTAGTGTATGACCTCTGTGCTTGTCTTTGGTCTTTAGTGGAACAATTATTTGTTGTAATTACTTTTATATTAGTGTTAAATGACCTTTAACTTGTATTTTGATTAGAATAAAAGCGCATTTGCTTGAGGACAAGCAAATCTCAAGTGTAAGGGTATATGATGAGGCGAAAAATGATCCGTTTTTAGGGGGTCATTTAAGCCCAGAATTGAATTTATTTGATCAAATATTGCCCTAAATCGTTCCTTTTGTGATTTTAGGTACTTTTGGAGTGAATTCTGGAAAAGGAAGCATTTTGGACGTTTTTTGAGCATTTAAGTGAAGAAAACGGCAAAGTCTTAATTTTCCTTGCTGGGAAGAGTACCTGACGGCGTCAAGAGCATTTTGATGATGGCGTCAAGAGCAAAAGTGGTGACGGTCCAGTAGAAATGTGACGGCGTCAAAGCATGGCAGTCAAGAGTAAAAGTGGTGACGGCCCAGAACAACATTACACATGACGGCGTCAGATCTGGATCTAGGCAATCCGATTTTATTTTGGGCGGCGGGTTGACGGCGTCAGAAGTTTCTTCTTGACGCCGTCACCTTAGGAAATCTATATATAGTCTTTGTAATTTTCATTCTAAAGGGAGGACAATATTAGGGACGAGTTGAATAAACCCTAGCTCGACTTTTACAGTATTTTCAAGGGTTTTCACCCCTTGAAACCTTTCATGTTCAATTAAGATAAGTATCATTTCAATTCATTCAATATGTCCATGTGTTGTTTGAATATATCTTACGCTTGTCTTGATTTTAACATGCTAGGCTAGATCTCTTGTGTGTTTGCTTAGATGTAATGAAACCTAGATGTTGATTATGGGTTGATTGCTTGTTTATAGTTGTAATGGATGAATGATTTCGATGTTAGGGTTAAGAAAACTGGCAGACTTCCATAGTGTAACTTGCTTGAACGTCTTAAGAAACATGAACCAATGCGTACTAGGTTTTTATGGTTGTATTCAATGCATGAGCGAATTCTAGTGATCCCATGTTAGGAGCTTCTTGCAGGCTCGACATAGGAGTGAAGTAGGAGCTTATAGAGATGGGGAAGTACGTACGCCACCCCACGATTAGTATTAAGGAATATAACCCGTCATCCACGCAACTGTAACAAACTATCAACCTGTAAAAGATATCTAGGGAGTAATGAAATCTAAGTAAACACAACTTTCCCATTTATTGTTCACACCACATTAGTAATTAGCTTTATTTACATTTTTGTTATTTTATTTTGATTGCATCTTTAGTTATTGGGTTAATTGACTAGCAACTAATTTCGCCCACTCTTCCAAAACCCAAGATTTTTAATTGTTTTTATAAAATATAAAAATACAAAAAGAATCATCCCTCACCTCTAGACCTAGTTTTTAGGCTTTCTAATCCTAGCGACATTATTCCTGAGTTGAACGATCAATCCCCCAGTACTTGTCACTATACTATACTACAACGATAAGGTACACTGCCTGGTGGGGGTTGTAAGCTTCTCGAGATCTCTCGAGAGGTAAAGCCTGGTGCAATTCCCACGCATCAACCTGCACATTCACAATCACAAAAACACATATTCTTTGGCATTTTTGGGTTAGTTTTTGAATTATTAAGTCCCATATTGATAAAGAAAAGGTGAGTAAATAAGTACTCACCACTTATCCTACGAACACTAGTGAATTGGGTTTTCTTTAATTCCATCACCCCACTAAAAACAATTAAGAGCTTTATGAATATCATCAAAGGTATCAGGTAGAAGAAATATATTCATAACATACATAGGCATGGCTTGGGCAACTACTTTAGTAAGGACTTCTTTTCCTCCAAAAAAGGGATAATATATCTAAGTTTTCGAATTTTAACATATAGGTTACTTATTTATTGAAATGAACTTATAGGCTGCCTAACTGTACTTTTGTTTTCGTTTGCACCAATTCCGACCAAACTTTTGCCCAAAAACTATAAATATAAATATGAAACCAACCTCGAACTATCCAAGCAAGATGAATGAAAAGTTTGGTGTAAAATACCGATTATACCCTTATTTTAAGGATGAATTTATATTGTTAAAAGTACTTTAGAAGGATAAAATTAAAATTTCACGACTGGTTTTTTATTTATTCTTGCCGTTTGATAATTATCCATATTAAATTTGACCAGAATTGGTGTAAACGAAGATACATACATAGTTTGGTGGCCTATAAATTACTTTCAATAAAAGATGGCCTATATGAGAAAAACTTAAAAGTTGAGTGGCCTCCCGATATATTATCCCTTTTCAAAATACTATCTTTGCTTCAAATAATACTAACAGATACCCTAGTATTGTGACAACGGGTACCTGTAATTACAATTTGCAACAAGTAATATCGTTTAATATTACATTTTTCGTGATAATAACTTTTTAAAAGGCAGAAAATTTATTGTGTAATAACTTTAAGAAACGGTGTGATAAACTTATTAGTACATTTTTTACGGTTTAAAAATTTTCACATTATAATCACTAAATAAGATATTTAATTTTTTATTATTTATTTTTTTTTTAATTTTTTTTTTAACATTGAAACATGTTTTATATTTAGTATTGATAAGTAAGACTATATCAATAGAACTTAATTTACTTTCAAAATTGTATATTGCATTATATAATTGATACGTACTTTATACTATAATATAGGTAAAAGAGCTTCACCCTGGTAAAATATATAAATAAACATAAAACAATAAGAACAATGAAATGTGGCTAAAGTACCACATTAACATCAAGCAACGCTTGAACAACCTACTAAATCGCTTGTGACATGCCACTTTATACTATAAAAAATAAACAAAAATACTGAAAATAAACGTTGTCAAATTCTAAAGTAGAAGAAAATGTTTTATCTTTAAGTTTAAATTGAAGGCCCATTATAGCATTCTGACCCAAGTTGTATTTGACAAACAACTTAATTTTCTCTAATTCAATCAAACCCAAATCCTCCATCACTAATTGTCGTTTCACCCCACCACTGATTATCCATTCGCCATTGATACCAACGATCAAATCCTCCATTTGTTGCCCTCTCTCTTCATTAACATCGACCTTATACCAACCACTTCCTCATACGATTTGTCTGATCCACCAATTATCTGTAACCTATATCTAATTTTATTTTATTTTTTATAATTTTTCCGGTTAGATCTACTTAATATACATACATATATATATATATATATATAATTGAGATCAAATGAGAACTTTCTTAAAGTTGTAAAAATGAGAACCAACCAAAATCTCACAAATGACACTCATCTTAAAAGAAAATAAAAACATAATTAATTACAAATAAAATTGTTAAAGATTTGATGGATTTTCTTATTAAAATTGATGTAAACTAAGTGATACACTTGCTTCAACGTGTAATGTGTATCAAGGTTAGTATTGTGTATCAAGTTTTTAGTGGTTGTTGTGTATTAGATGTATCAATTTATGTATAAGAAATTAGTTTTTTGAGATTTTATTGTATATGTATCAAAAATTAATTGTGTATCAGTAATCCGTTTTTCATGTATGAGTTGGTTATTAGTCGATTTAATATTAACTTGTATTAATATATAATATTTTGGTGTATCTTTGCTAAAATGGTTATGTATCAATGTTTTAATAATATTTAGAATAGTTCTCATTTTTACAACTTTAAGAAAGTTCTCACATTAACCTTCCCCTATATATATATATATATATATATATATATATATATATATATATATATGGAAGGGATCAAGTAAGAAGAATAATTAAAATAAGAAGGGTAAGAAGTAATTCTAGCCACACATTTCAAATTAGGAGGGAAATTATGAAGGAAGATGCATCCACTTTTGTAGGTGCATCTGAAATGTGTGGTTGTGGTTACTTCTTATCATTCCTATTTTAATTATTCTTCCTATTTGATCCTAACTCTCTCTCTCTCTCTCTCTCTATATATATATATATATATATATATATATATATATATATATATATATATATATACTGTACTTTGTTTGGTTTGTATATATTAGTTGTATTTTTAACTGAAGGGATTTTTATGAATTATGTTAATTGTAGGTGTTGACCAGTCTATATATTTATGTCTTGGTGCATAATTTAGTTATACATTTTGTTTAAGTATGTATAATTGCTTAAAATTTAAGTATGTGTAATGGTTGTAACATATGCTTAATTGATTGTAATACTTAATTGTCCTAATGCATTTAATGGATGGAATTATCTTACTTCATTATATGTTGTTTAGATACGTCACAACTTCACAAGCTAATCCACAAATTCTAACCAGTAATAACATACCAAATAACACAAATCAATATACTTTGTTTTCAAAATAATAAAAACAAAAATACAAAACTTTTTCTTAAAATGACAATTTTACTCATAAGTAAGTTATAACATTCTTTAAATTTTGTCATAATAATTTCAAGTCAAGGTATTAGTAACCATCATCAAATTTCTTATCTATATATGATAGTGGAGAATTATTTAGCACAATCAAAAGAAGAATATGAACACGTAGAAACATACCGAGAGAGTGTCAGTTAATCAAAATGTTTATAAAATAATAAAAATAAATTGTGTTGGTTGTAACATACAATGATCTTATTTTCCTTCAACTCTATATCTTTTATGTACAAGAACAATAATTTCAAGATACTTCATAGCTAGAAGTGCATCAGATTGTTATTGTGTAGCATCATTAATTCTTGCTTGATCTTCTTCTTATAACTTCATAGCTAGAAGTGCATCAGATTGTTCTTGTGCTTCAGATGCTTCTTTTGCCAGTCTTTGTTCTTCAAGAAATTTTGCAACTTCTTATTCATGTGCTTTCTTTGTCACCTCTTCATCAAAGCTAATTTGAGCAAGAACACTCTTCTTTACCTTCTTTGGTGGCTCTTCTTGAATCATAATGCTCTATCCTTTGTCTGCTCTTTGTCTTCTAACATAAACTACTCTAGTAGTACCTTCCTCTGCACCAGTAGTACTAAATTGAGCAGTACTAACTTGAAAATCTGGCACTTGTAGCAGTATCTATAATATTTTCTTGAACTTCAAAGTTCATTGTCTCTGTTACTTCAACATCTTCCATATCAAATTGCCTATCACCACCCATATCTGTACCTTGCCTCCCCTGAGTCTTAGTACCCTCTTTAACTAAGGAAACATTAGGATCTTCATCAATCTTAGCAATTTTCCTCCCCTGTTTGGAAGAATCATCACTCATATCATCATCAGAACTTTCATCTGCAGAACCGAACGTGATTTTCTATTCACACTTCGTTGGGAAATAAAATGACCCTGAGAATATCATATATTTTTGGAATATATTTTGGTTTGACTTTTCTTGACCAAATTAGGATTTTCATTCTCGGTTAGAGAGCGAATTGACCGTTTGGTCCGGCACTTTCTCACCCAAATATATATATATATATATATATATATATATATATATATATATATATATATATATATATATATATATATATATATATATATATATATATATATATATATACACACACACACACTAGAAGGGTACCCGCGCAATGCGGTGGCGGGTACCCTGTGACCATTTTTATGGCGAAATACAATTATTTTTTCCAACCATTACATAATAATTCAAATACATTTAAAAATATTACAAATAAAACTTGAAATATAACTTAAAATTATTTACCCTTGTGTTTAGTATTGGTGGTTTTAGGTTTGTTTATGTACGACTGAGGTTTGGCTATTACAAGTTTGGTTGAAATGGACAGTATAAATATTCGAAAGCAGTTACAAGTCGACACTTAAATATATTTAATTTCTAGGATGTTACAATTCTTATATATATATATATATATATATATATATATATATATATATATATATATATATATATATATATATATATATATATATATATATATATATAGACATAGAGTTATAATCAAATAAGATGATTATTTAGAATAAGAAGAACTATAACTGCAAATTCAGATGCACCGACCTAAATTAAATGCATCCCTATAATCTTAGATGCATTATAACGCACCATAGTGTGTTTTATAGCTTTTAATCAGATGCATATGCATAAATTAGATGCATTTCATGATTTCTCTTATTTTTTGTTCCTCTGTACGTGCCGAAATCATGAAAATCAATTTGCATCATCTACACATCAAATTAACTTTCGAAACTCAAGATGTTGCATCTATATGAATAGAAATGCATCTAATACAAGTCGTTGCATCTCAAATGCGTGATTTTGGTCACTTCTAACCACTTCTTATTTTAATTTACTTCTCACTGGATCCCTACTCTCTCTCTCTCTCTCTCTCTATATATATATATATATATATATATATATATATATATATATATATATATATATATATAGTGAGACTTTCTTTTCAAAACTCATATAAATGTGAGAACTTTCAGAACTCCCCTTAACCAATCTAAATTTAGTAAATTAAGTTATGTTTAATTTATTATATGTAATTTTCATAAAGTGATATCTCATACAAACACAAATCTACAATGAATTAAAAAAGTCTTTGTATTTTGATCCATTAGATAAGACCATGAACAATACTTGAGAGAATTTTTTTATGTTTATTAAATCCATTTTACGCAAATTTACAATGAATGGGTTAATACACAAAAAAGTTACTAAACTTTACAAAAAAGTTCGCCTAAGTTACTGAACTTTCATTTTGTTCACTTAGGTTACTGAACTTTCGGGAAAGATACACTCGAAAATTCAGTCTTAGTCCGAGTAACCTGAACATATATTTTTTGATAAGTTTAGTAACCTAATTGAACAAAGTTTCAAAGTTCAGTAACCTAATTGAACAAAGTTTCAAACTTCAGTAACCTGAGTGAAAAAAGTTTCATAGTTCAGTAACCTAATTGAACAAAATGAAAGTTCAGTAACTTAGGCGAATTTTTTTGTAAAGTTTAGTAACTTTTTTGTGTATTAACCCTACAATGAATTCCAAGAAAGTCTTTGTATTTCGATCTATTAAAATAAACTACGAACAATAATTTGAAAGAATTTTACTATTATTAAATGGTGTATAAGAGTTCTGTCAGTGCTCACACTTATATGAGTTCTGAAAGAAAGTTCCCCTATATATACTTTGAAAACACATCACATTTCCTAAAGTGTCATACTAAGTTAACCCGCACTAGGTTGCCTTCCGGAGTCATTATCTTCGTTGCCTGACTTATTCATTACCAGATCACTATCTTACATGAGGTGAGTTTCCATAGCCCCGTTTATACTCATTTACAATATTTCCAAACTCTCGGGGTGAGAATACATTGGTTAATTACTTTTATGTGGACATGAGTACAAAAACTATTACAATGCCTAAGTTACCTAGTACGCTACTTAAGTCCCCTACATATCATGAACCGTTAATTACTTGTAAGCGCGATGTTGTGAATAGATCTATTTGGGTTGACATCCCCGTCTGGGTTGGTCGCGCCAACATGACCATAGTACCGGTCAAACGGACGCATATCATTCAGATTATGTCTGAGTGTCTGGCAAACACTTACATGGGGCACAGTTATTACCTATTCTTTTTTCGAAAAGCACAAGTGAGGGCATTAAAGTGTGACGGACTGTGATGGAACCAAGACACTGGTTGGGTCAAGTTGTTGCAATATCTAGCTTGCCCATTCCAAGTCAAGAGTTGGACCATGTTGTTTGTGTGAAGGCTCGGGCTACTTGGTTCCTATAGTAGAGGGCAATGCGTTAGGCTGGTGTACAATTATTACCTATGCTTTATTGCATTACTAGTACGTTGAGCTTCGGGGTCATGAGCTTAGGGCATTGTATGTATTTATTTTTCATGGAATTATGTTTGTTGTAATTGTTATAAGTACTGAAATCTTGTGTTCCATACCTGATTACTATCTTTACTACCTTATTTAGGACATCTAAATTTAGAAGTCTTAAAAAAATAAGACCAAAAATATTTCTACAAAAAGAAAGTTACATATAAAGATGTTTCAACCAAAAGTTAAATGTTTTAATTTTGCTATTAAAAATTCAGACTTGTAACATCCTGAAAATTAAATATATTTAAATGTTGACTTGTAACTGCCTTCGAATATTTACACTGTCCATTTCAACCAGACTTGTAACATCCTGAAAATTAAATGTATTTAAGTGTCGTTTTGTAAATGTGTTGATGGATTAGCAGTTGGACTATCCAAAAATATGGACCATTAATGGGCTTATCCGAATATACATGGGCTGGTAGTATAGTCCCAAAAAGTTATGGTAAATGTGTTGATGGATTAGTAATTTAGTCATTTTACTTCAAGTTTTATTTGTAATGTTTTTAGCTGTATTTAAAATATTATGTAATGGTTGAAAAAAAAAAGATGTATTTCGCCATAAATATTGTCACTGGGTACCCGCCGTTGCATTGCGCGGGTATCCTTCTAGTTTACTTAAACATATGGACTCACCAATGTTATGTTGACCTTTTTAGCATGTATTTTCTCAGGTACTTAAGTTATATGGTGTGCGCTGCATGGAGTCCATTTTCCCTAGTCGTCATTGGCGACATCACTCACGAGGATTTCTATGCATCAACTATTACATCATTTGACTTTATTGTTATTTCAAAACTTTTTTACTTTTCCGCCGCGTAACTTGACAATTTATGTATTTGAACCATGTGTTGAATTATTAAATCAAATGACGTATTTTTCTAAAACGACTCATGTAGGTCGTTCAATATAACTGTAACTTTGTATTCCATAAACATCATGCCCTCAGATTACCATTCCACTGCGACCCGATTTGGGGGTGTGACAATGACCATTAGGCTAGGTATAAGGTTAGGGCATGAGTTTGTAATAAAGCACTCGTTTTTCACCATGGTAGTGATATTGTATAGTGGATAAATTATAATCAACTGTGAGACTTTATACAAGTTTGGTTAATTATGACAGGATTAATCTGTTTAAAACCTCGAGTTTAGGGATAAGTACCACCTAGCTTATATTAGAAAGCCACCAACGAATGAAGTGCAATCACTAAAACATGTAGACAAATCTATCATTTATTTTATTAACTTGGTTAGTGCGTTCTCCTTACTATCGGCTTGACCTCTTCTTTATAATCTGTGTTTCTACTTGTGTGTGTTATTTATCTCATTGACAATTTTATTATATCTAAACCTCGTGCCAGTCTCTCAGGCTGAAAACCCTTTGCTGCGTTAGAAATAGGTTTAAGTAGACTAACTTAGATAACCAAAATACTAATAAATTTAAGTGTTAATTTCCACTTCTTAGTGATCCACACCAAACTTACCAATGAACCTACAATTGATCGGGTACACTACCCATTAGTGTTAGTTAATAGGTAAAGTCGGCATAAAATAAATAGTAAAACTTGAATACAATTGTTATCTACACACAACGACACACCAAGTTTTTGGCGCCGTCGCTGGGGAGTGAATTGTTTAATGCTTGTATATATTAGGGTGCGTTTGGTATGACCCTATCGGAATGGGCCTATGGATTTCATTCCGATTCAAGGTATTTGTTTAGTGGTTCTGGGAATGAAATAGGCATATCATAGTCATAGATTCATTACTCACTAATTTGGTGTTTATGAAATCCATTCCGTGGGCCCCTCTCTTTTCCACTACAAAATTCAAATATATATATATACACTTTCTTATACCATATTTTATCATCCAAGCATACACAATCGTAATAATACACTTTTCATATCCATTTTCAATCTACCCCATACCAAATCCGATACCCATTGTGATTTATACCAACAAACCAAACGGCCCCTATTTTGATTTAGGTTTTTAACTTAATTTAATATTTTTAGTTTTAGCTTGACTAACTTTGTTGTATATTTATATTTTTAGTTTTAGTTTTTCATGCATTTTGTTTGTTTTGTTTTTGTTTGTTTTTCTGCATTTGTTCTGTCTGTTATAGTCTGCCGAGTTAACCAATACGGCGTATTCATTATTTGGATATGGCGTATTTCGGTTTTTATTTATTATATAGCGTATCGTATGTAATTATTCAGATATGGCGTATTCAGTTTTCTGAATACGGTGTATTCTGTTTTAAACCAGATTTTGAAAACCCAAATAGTTCATACGACGTATTAGCTTAGGCGTAACGGCGTATTTAAATTTAATTTTTAAAACAGATATGAATATCTAATCATAAATACGGCATATTGATAACTATCAATACAACGTATTTTATTCTCAAATTAAATAGCTGAAGTTTAAATTTTATTGCGTATACGGCGTATCGGCGTATCGACTGTCTGAGATCAGCATAATTTAATTTCTCGTATTCCGATTTCATTCTTAGTTTTTTGTAATTTTCCTTCTTCGGACCTATCCTACTGATACTGTTATCTTGTTTCCAGGTAGTGCATGACTAGGAGTTCGACTCAAGACCTCATTGAACCTTATAGTGAACTGGAACAAGCCTTTCATTCGTTAAGTAAGCTTTTCAAGACCACAAGCGTTGATTGCTCAAGTTCATTAGGATTCAATTACTTTTCTGATCAAGAAGCTGACTTTGAAGAAGAAATCACAGTAACAATGACAAAACCAACTATGGAGGAATACATGAATAAGACCCGAGAAGACTATGGTTCGGGTGTTGCTAAGCCTAAGTTAGATGAAAAGGCCAGATTTGTGTTAAAGGGCCAACTTATTTAAGGAGTTAAGTGAAAACACTTTGAGTGGCTTGGATAATGAAGACCTAATGATACATCTTGAAAAAGTCTTTGAAATTGTTGAATCGTACACTCTTTTTGCTGTTGACCGGGACAACTCATGCTTCGCGCTTTTCCAATTACCCTCTCTGGAGCTACGAAAGACTTGTCGGTCAATTTCATATTCTCAGCCGGTAGCCGGTTGCAAAAGTTGCTAGAACGTGACCAATTTGAAACTTTCAATAAGATTGGTAATTAACAAAGTTCGTTTACTAAATCAGGAATTTTGTTAAAGTTCGTTTCTATTTAGTGGATTTAACAACCGGCCAACTTAAGTTTAGTCATCTCCATAGCATGTATGTGGTAGAGCAACAACAACAATAATTATAAGACGTGATCTATAAGAGGACACTTTTAAACATACCACATGGATGGCTTTTGCAATTTACTCTAATTATGATTACAAAAGAAGTATAAACATGTATGAGATAAAGACATGATTTATAAGAGGCCACTTTTGATAAGATTTTGATTTGTTATTGACTTCATATTACTCGCTCCAGGAACCAAGCTGAAGCATATAGTGCATGAGGACACTACCCCAAAGAGCAAGTGTGTTCTTGAGTTGCTACCTTTCTTTTAATATGCAATGATCACAATTTTGCTAAACGAGGCGGGATATAACCCGTGCGATGCACGGGCTGCTGGTTGAATAATTATGTATTTTTTTCGTAATGTTGGTGCAGACGCAACATATGACGGTTGATTGTTATTGATTATTTATTTACGTGTGTAGTAAAATTTTAATTATAAATGGGAATAAGTTACATAAAAAAAATTTTTGCCTATCGGAACAAAATCATGTATGACTTAACACATATTATATCCCGTACATGGAAGCAAAACATTGTTTGTGACTATAAAAGTTGGTCCAATGTAACTATGTGTAGCATGAGACAATTATAGCTTACTCGTGCGATGCACAAATGTTGTATTTAATTGTTCATCACGTAATGTCTAACTGTCATCCCCACGTATACTTTTTTAAATCAATTGTTGTTTATCATAGAATCAGTCCTCACTCGGTTTGCAAAGTGGATATCTCTCTTTTTCTAGTGGAAAGACCAAATGAAATTTCATGCTAATTATAAGTTGCACTGTGACATATGAGAATGAACTGATAAATCCTTATTATTTTAATTATATGTTGACCTGTGTGGTCATAATCAGTATCATGTTGACCCGTATGATCATATTCAATATCATGTTAAGTTATTTTATTGAGATTCATATGTAATCAAGTTGTTATTCAAATTACTTTGTTTTTTAGTTTCTACTTTTCTCATACCTACCAAATTCAAATTTGCTTGTTGAATGGTCCCCAAAACCAACTTCAAGCTAAAACAAAACATGCTAAGTTCAAAAGTGGAGTATTAATTTCAGTTAGTACATGTAAGCTTTCAGGGATTTTTTGCGTATGAGATCAATTAGGGAGAAAGGAACATGTGAACAAATTTGGTAAACGTACATTGTTAGAAACTTAAATTATAGACCTGTGTTACATTACCCAACTTGTAATAATATACTATCATCAATTGTCATATTTTATAGTTTGGGCACTTCTAATTATATCAACGTTTGACAAAAGATAACGGAAATGTTTGTGTTCCAATGGTACCTCATGGTGTGTGCGAAGCTCTCTAAACAAATGGTTATGGGTTCAAGTCATGCGAGCTATATTTGTAATGCTAGTATTAGGAGATAGCTAAAATTGTCATTTAAAAAAAAAAATAGCAACAAATTTGATCATTTGATATCATATGGTAAAATCAAGCAAGTACATGAAGAGGGGAATGAGACGGAGAATCGTGAATATGAGAAGAAAAAGATAGGTCAATTACAAAAAAGTCTTGCTAATGCGCTTGCATTCCCTCATCATCGTGAATTGGAACTTTATTTTATCCATTAATTTTGTATTAACTTTTTTTTTATCCCAGCATCTTATATAAAATGTCAACCTTGATTGTGCATATATTTTTTCCTAAAACTCGGCTACTAATTGAAACTCATAACCGAAACTAAATATCATTCAACACAAATCATTAAACGTCATTACTACCTGCCTAAATTAGACCCCGCTCCTCTCCTAAACGTTCGAATAAAAACAGGCGATCATTGATCCTACCCTCTATTCCTTCTCATACGATCATTGATCCTCCCCCCCTAAACTTGTTTCTCACACCACACCAAAAATTAGATCTAATCTCAGCTTAATCACAAATCCATCTTATCCTTCTTCTAAATCTGCTACAAACCCACTTTAATCGAGCAACAAACAAAAACATCACATCCATACCCTAAACCGTTTCTTCATTAGATGCTTAATCCGAATCAAGAAAGCTTGTTAATGGCTTCAACATCCTTTGGAGGGTCTCGGGTAGGGTCGACTTTTATACTATTTTATGTTCATGTCTAACCCGAAAGAAAGAAAGGATGAAAAATATTGTTTTTGTTCTTTCTTTGAATTTTTCGGATATTAATTGAGGCTTTGCTTCAAAAATAGATCGATGAAGAATTGGTTTTTCGTGATAAGATCTTTAATGTTCCTTTGAAGGAGGGTGATGGAGTCAATTGTTGTGATGAGAGTTAGGGAGTGACGTGAGGATATTGTGAGATTCGGTTTCATTATCTGCCATTTATAAGTTTTTTTTTCTTCAAACTCTTTATATTCTTTTTTTGTTGTAATTGCTACAACCTTTCATATTTGTAACTGTTTGGAGGATAACCCTTAAATGCCTGAAACTCCAGCAACTGTACATATTCGTCTTCCTCTTTAAGACTCATTCAAGATGAGTTTAAAGTGATTCATATAATTAAGATGTTGCTTAAACTACCTTGTACCGTACTACATTTTTTGCACAATACACTTCCAAATTAAATTATTCATCTTCCTGGTAACCGAACCATTTCGTATCATTACTTCTTGCAATTACTTAAGGTTGCAAAACTGCAGCCCTTTCATGTTCTATAACCGAGGATGCATTGAAGGATGCAGATGTAAATTGTGGAATTCATATAATTAAGACGTTGCTTAAACTACATTGTACCGTACTACCTTTTTTGCACAATACACTTCCACATTAAATTAAGGGGTATAAGATTTATATAGTATAGATAGATGTGTTGTAAAGTAACATTATGACGCACTCGTGTTACATTAAAATGGTTGAACAATGAATGATGGAACCACCCCATTCCTATAAATAGAAACTTAAACCATGTCGAAAAATAAATGATGAAACTACACTTTTATAAATAGAAACTTGGACCATGTTCAAAGATTTACATTGACTGACTTTCAAAGAGGCGTCCAAAGAACCACATGCATACGTAACAAAATTAAGCAATTTTTTTTGCTCTATTTTAATTGCTCTAATTTTTGCACTTTTCAAAAATCTTTTATTAAATATAAGAGATATAAATATCTACTGCCAAATCAAAACACTTCTAATTATAATAAAAAACCAAATAAAATAAAAATACGACATTTGATATAAATTTATTTTGGGATGAGCGAGTATCATGTCCAAAGATAGTGAATGCATTACTAAGGGGATGTTTCTTTTTTTCCTTAGCTAATAGTTCAATGGGTCCCAGCTCTCTGTTAATGCCTCTTAATGGGGAGGAACTTCATTTTCACACTCTATGCATATAGAAGATTTAGTAGAATTTATGGGCCCAAATAAGAAAAATAATAATATTAAATAGGTGGATCCCACATTCCTTTCATTAACAGAAAAAAAAAAAAAAAAAAAAGAAACGCCCCCTAAGTTACTAACGTGTTAGACAATGTAGTAAATACACAATACCCGGTCCAACCCAATACAGTTTATACAACCGGTTGTCAAAGTGTTAACCCTAAACACATTATCACAGACATAACGCCCCTATCCACCCTTTTTCCTCTCAGAGTAATCTCACCAACAAAACGAATAACAAACTCCATCATAATCCTTATAACCGACCCTTTAATCATCTTAGTTCCTTCATAGAGTTGATTCAATCATACGCGTACTAAAAACCGCTTTGTCTTTGGCTTTTTTGTTCAAATCTTATCAAGACAGAAGTCTCTTGGCTTCAAGATCTCATTCAAACGTCTCGGGTTGGATAATTTGGGGTTTTGTTTTTGGTCATGAACGAGCCAAAGAAATGATGTAACCGATTGGTTTTGGTCTTTCTTTATACGGAGTATTTCGAATATTAACACGAAGTTATTGATCTACGATGATAAGGTAGGTGATTGTTTGTTTTGGTTGATGGTCGAGACTTGTCGGTTTTTTTCCCTGGGTATAAAAAAGAAAAAGCTTTGCTTTTGATAGATCTATGATGATTTCTCTTGATATTTTTGTTGTTAAACGATAAATCTTTGGATTATCGAAAGAGAAAACTAAGATCTTTTATTGCTTTCGTGTAAGAGGAAATTACAAAGCCGAATACAATATGTTCGAATATGAGGTGTGGGTTTGTGATGAGATTGGTGCCCAAAAAATGATGTGGTTGTCTATTTATAATGATTTATTTGATTGGAAAAACCACGCATCTAATGCATCTAACACTTCATATTCATCTTCCTGGTAACCGAACCATTTCATATCATTACTTATTGCAATTACTTAAAGTTGCAAAACTGCAGCCCTTTCATGTTCTATAACCGAGGATGCATTGAAGGATGCAGATGTAAATTGTGGAATTCATATAATTAAGATGTTGCTTAAACTAACTTGTACCGTACTACCTTTTTTTGCAAAATACACTTCCACATTAAATTAAGGGGTATAAGATTTATATATAGAATAGAAATAGATGTATGGCATAAACAAAAAGGAGGGAAACTTCATGGTGATCTAATTAATATTTAACTCGTATGTGTGAACCAAGCTAATCTCGATGTTACTTTGAAGGAAAAAATGTGAAGGATCAAAACTGTAGATTAGAAACTTATTAACTGCCAAAGTTAGTTAAGTTAGTTATGTTAAAAGTCAACTAGTAATTTCTGTAAATTAGGAAAGGGTGCATCGATTTAGCATGCCTTTTAGTGAAGGGTTGTGTCGCTTGGACCACACCCATTCAAACTGATACAATGGTTGGAACCAGTGGCGAAGCTTGGAATTTTTAAGTGGGGGGTCGGGATCTAAATTTTTTTTTCCTAAGGCTATA
Organism: Artemisia argyi; assembly: GCA_030686995.1. NCBI lineage: Eukaryota > Viridiplantae > Streptophyta > Magnoliopsida > Asterales > Asteraceae > Artemisia > Artemisia argyi. The sequence goes on from CM060700.1 coordinate 62,211,824, forward strand.
TTTCAGGTATACCGAAATTTTCGGGGGGTCGAAACCGAATATATCGAAATTTTTCTACACGAAAACTATATAACCCCTACATCGCAAAAAAAAATTCGGGGGGTCGGGCGCCCCCCCCGGCCCCTTAAAAGCTGCGCCACTGGTTGGAACACAACCATTCGGATCATATAAATACTTGTGAACTTGTATCATTACAATGGTTAGAAGAAATAAAAAGTTATCTAGTTTTATTACGTGTTTGCAAATCAGATTTCTACTCATTTACATACACGCTGGGACAACAGTATGGTTCCATTACCTGGCCACTTTCCTCTCTTTTTTGCCATACTTTGTGCTCAGCTGCCTACATATATCAACAGGGAAATAATGCTTAATGAGTACCATGAAATGTAACATACACGTACGAAGATTTACGTAACCACAAAAACGTTAGCATAAAATGATGATGAAAGTGTCAACACAAATATGAACTGACCAGAATATTTTCTCTTACAGATTCATTTGTTGCGTCCAATTGTGTGGCTGCATGAAACCCTAAATAAAATAATTATTTTAATAAAGATAAATAAAGATATTTTAACAAGTTCATATGTTGATCCAATAACAAAAAACTTTCTGAGGTTTATTTTTGCCTACTAAAAAAGGTTTATCCATTAACAGTGTAAAGTGGGCCTTACGAGTTTTGATTGCGGATTTTGGAATCATACTTACGGGTTTTAGTTCCGGTGGTTGCGAGTTTTGCATTTCATTGGGTTACGAATTGTAAAAGACCACAAATGTAAAAGACCAAACCAAAGACCCGCGATGGCTGCATTCCTAATCCAAGTGAGATTGCCACGCCAAGATACCGGTATCGGCAAATTATGTCCATGGAACACTTATCATGTACCCTATATCGATAAGGTTTTCATGATAACTCCAAACTGAAGCTGTTACGATGTCATTCCTTTCTTTAACTGTTCCTTTGCCTGGTTTATAGCATTATTCAGAATTCCTGTTCTAAGGGAAATCCGGAAAACACAATCTTCTTGTGCTCAATCATCCCCTGGTTCTCTTTCACATTAACTTATGAGCATTTTGAGGTCGGAATACGTTTCTAGTTGCATGATTGCATTGATATTGTGCTATGAGTGTGTTTGAATATTGGCCATAGAACAGCCTTTTAGTTGGTCGACGTTAGTAAGTTTCTATTTATAGTCTTCAACTAGGGGGATCCCGAGTTTCCAAAATCTATACGTAATGTTATGGCTGCAATGCATAGGCCATCATTCTATGATCCGTTCTTTAGGTAAGAGGAAATGAGTTGAATTAGTTTTTAGTAAGAGCAGCTTCCATAATTGGTGATGTACAGGATCACTTCATTATAAATATATGGATTCACCCGGGATTAACTTTGACATTTTCTGCATAAGTAAATGCATCTTTTATGTTATTAAACATGAAGCTTAATTTACAATTTATATATCTAGTTCTGCATCACTAGTTGATGCACTAATCATGCACATGTTGTCTTGCAATCCAATATCCAAACCAACTTCTGAAGCTGTACAATAATCATATAGTTTGTAGAATCGCTTGGAAGCGATTATTGCACAGGTCTGATATACTTCCAGGATCTTCCAATAATAATCAAACTACATCATGTTTTATCAATCGCCATTCAATAAACAAGGATCAAGAAAAATGGGTTTGAACCCTTTAATCATTCTGCATATATTAACTGGAAGGGTTACCCTTGATGTTTACAGAAACCTAACTATATATACAAGATGAAACGGTGTCTTCAATAGACATACCGATTCATAATAACAGTTGCAACCCTAAACTAATCGTTACATACTAAATAACCGTTTATTCTATCTATTGGGTTTGTTGGCCTGCGGCCCAAACCAGTAACTAATCTACAGGCCTTCTTTTCTCTTGACCCAACTTGATCTTTTTGGCATATAAGGCATTATACGTCCAACAGTTCCTCCCTAATGTCGATATGCCAAAGTCTTCAAATCTGCTTTCTTCATCTTCTTTGTTGATATGCTTCACGCAATCTTTTCTTTAATCCAAATCTTCTCGACTTGTAACACGAACTTTGCTTGACACAAACTTGCTTCACACGAATTTGCTTTACACAACTTGCTTTGTAATCTATCACAGATCATCTTCACTTGTTTGTTTCACACAACTTGGCTTCACACCATCTTCACTTTGACCAGTCACTGATCTTGTTTTTCACGAACTATCCTTTACGGCAAACTTGGTTATTTCACACAACCTCTCTTCTATATCAATTCGCATCACACGGTCTTTGCCTTATTTGCTTGAGAACATATCACATGTTCACAGCCGCTTCAATTTTCCTTGATAAACCGTTTGATCATATCGCATGATCATTCTTCACTTTTCTTGATCATTCAATCTATCACAGATTGTTTCTTCTTTGCGGTTGTCTTACACAACTAATTCTTCTTTGAATGATAATTGACACATGATTTATTTGTTGTTTGATTCCTCGCTCTGATACCAATGTAGAATCGCTTGGAAGCGATTATTGCACAGGTCTGATATACTTCCAGGATCTTCCAATAATAATCAAACTACATCATGTTTTATCAATCGCCATTCAATAAACAAGGATCAAGAAAAATGGGTTTGAACCCTTTAATCATTCTGCATATATTAACTGGAAGGGTTACCCTTGATGTTTACAGAAACCTAACTATATATACAAGATGAAACGGTGTCTTCAATAGACATACCGATTCATAATAACCGTTGCAACCCTAAACTAATCGTTACATACTAAATAACCGTTTATTCTATCTATTGGGTTTGTTGGCCTGCGGCCCAAACCAGTAACTAATCTACAGGCCTTCTTTTCTCTTGACCCAACTTGATCTTTTTGGCATATAAGGCATTATACGTCCAACATAGTTTAGGTGTTTAATAATAATCTTCCAAGTTCTTATCATGCTCTATATAATCTACATGAGTTTTTTTTACTCATTTTCCATCCTCACTTGGATCAATGATAGAAGCACTTAGCTGGAGAGTTTTTCTATATGATATTATAGCTGAAACTTTAGATGCTTAGTTATTATTATTATTTTTTTTTTATTATTTTTTTTTTGTGTGTGTTAATTATGAATTAAGATTGATGACATTTTTTTTACGGTATAACTTTTTGATATGGGTTTAAATGCTTGGGCTAATTAGTTTCAGGATTACGGGCTCCCATGATGAAGCCAGCGGTATTTTTCTTCTACTAGACCACATATTAGTGGCATGTATCCGTACACGTGGTAGCATGTCGGGTTGAGCCGTTGGGTGACGGGTCAAAATATGTTCAGCTTGAAATGGGTAATTTGTTAGTACGAGTCAAATTGGGCTTGCATGACCTGCGAACACCTTTTGATGATTTTCGTTTATAAATAACCAATAGTTATGACTATAAGAAACAATTTTGTTATGGTTATAGTATTAACTTTTCAATAAAAACAAGTTACGAGTTTGTATACTTTAAAAGCAGACTTGGGCGACTATCAGCTCGTTTGACCCATTAACGCTTTAATGAAAACGATTTAGGAGATTGTATACATTAAAAATAGGCTTGGGCGGGAGTCTGTAAACTTACCTGATCAATTTTCGCCGTTTGAGGGCAAACATAACCTTAATGGACCTATTATTAACTAATTGGGTCTAAATTATCTTATGCATTGCATTCCTTTGTATAGTAGATTACGTACAAAGAAACATGGTTAATATAGCATCTACTCCATATAAGTCAAAGCTTCTTTTGGCGCCCTTTCAAATAACTTGATCCAATGCCTTGCATTCATTAATGACAACAGTTAATATCTGTTATCTCACAGCTAATTGGGTCTAAATTATCTTGTGCAGACACCTGGATCATCTGATGATTTTCAGGAGACTATTACCAAAGAAAAAGCACTTAAAAGCAAATTTATCACAGATGATGCTTTAGAAGACAAGATTTGTGATCTTTATGATCTTTTCATTGAGGTACTCTACTTTGGACTCTTTATTCAGGAAAACACAATACTTGAGGTTAATCTTAATATTTTTGGAGTATCTTTTGATTCTGGGTTGAATCTTTATCAGGGGCTCGATGAAGATGCAAATCCTCAGCTTAGGAAGCTTTATGCAGAGGTAAGCTCGTCAATAGTACTCGAGGTTAATTATAGACATGACTAATTTGTCCAGTTACTCATGGGTTGATTATTGTTGTGTTTAATCTCTAATTAATGGTTAATCGTAAGATAAACATTAGTAGCTAAAAAAGGAAACATGTCAAATGGGCTGAATAGGTCCAAATCTGTTGAAAGTGTATTTCTAATGCATACACCAACCTCACTGGATTACTTCATTCGAGTTACTCACAGGTTGCAAACTGTCTATGCTATTAGACAGTCATTTATGTTGCTTGAATTCAACAAGGTTAAACAAAATTCATGTGTAATATGTTCATGTTGCAGCTAGCAGAACTGTGGCCAAAAGGCTGCATGGATAACCATGGGATCAAACGAGCAATTGAAAGGGCAAAAGAAAGGAGAAAAGCTTTAAATTATCACAAGGTATGATAATTATAGGGCATACAGTCTCATCAGAGGCTCTGGAGTCGATTGTCCTTTGTAATGCTATATACTAGAGTTGTCAATTTTGACTTGTTTACTTATGCAGGAGTCAGTTTGGATTTAGCTTTGTGTTTTATCTCAAACATGTTATATAAAGAAGTACAGGTCAAAATGGGTGAAAATTCTAGAAAATTGCCTAAAGATCTGGATTACTAAATGTAGATTTTTTCACACATTTTAACAACAGAAATGCGAATGACCTTTTCAAACGGTTGTGGAACTTATTTTATTTCTCTCTAATTTGATGTTAAATGACCAGGAGAACTTGCAGAAGAAAAAGGTATCTGCCCCAAAACTGAGACTATTACTGTCGATGTTGGCTCTGTAGGTCTGGGCCAACGCGTTCCTGATAAGCTAGTCACTGATTCGAGTGCACCCATGAGATCAGTATCCAACACAATGGCTGCTAATGCTGCCGCAGGGCAGTCCAATTCTGTAAATTAAAGGCACTTACCGCTGACAGGCCAAAACAAGAGAAACTAAAGGGAAATTCCAGCAATCAGAATAACTCAACGGTTTCCGAAGCTTTGGTGAAGAAAAAGGTAAGAAGGAAGCCCGAGGCTGTTATGGATGCGGGTCAACCTCGACCCCAAAATTTAACTTCAGCACAAGGGGAGGAAAAACGCAAGTCATATGAGCCAATGACTGGACGATATCTTGCACAACCTGCTATTCAGCCGCCTGCTATTACTGGTGGCCAACCTGAACAACCAGCGGTGAATAGTTCAGTTGACATGGTTTAACTTGAGGTTTTGCACCAAATCCAGACCAACAATGTTACGGTGACTTGCACGTCAGGCAGTGTACATTGCTCTGGATTTGCCGTTTTCTTCTATAGACCCCAAATTAAAAAACTCAAAGTTTGTAGGTTTAGGATGTTAAATGGCCACCCTTTGTTTGTGGCTTTCGTTTTGGGCTACATAGATTATAAGTAAATGATGTGAATGACGCATTTCATATGAGAGTTTTTAAATACAAATCGGGCAGCCCTTTTTTAAGGCCACATAGTATTGGTTTGAATATAACATGTACTTAGATAAGCTGGGCAAAAACTTTTTAATCTTTGCAGATAACTAACAAGGTTGATCTACATGGTTTTTGCTACAATGGTCCTGGTATTGGTTCTAATGTGCCTCAAAGTAAGGGTGTTCATCGCGTTTGTAAGACCGGACCTAAGCTGAATGAAAATAACAAAGATGCAAAGTGGTTGGTGTAAACTAACTCTAATGAATCAGTTTATACCATTGTAGAGAGCTAGTTTACAGTGGTCTGAATTCAGCACCAATTAACCGCTTACATTTAACACATTAAATCCCTATTCCAAAAATGTATGTCGCCTTTCCTAAGTATCTCACAGCAAAACACTTTCCAAGTCAGGATTTTACACCTTGTAACTTTGGAATGTTGTTTCCATGAGTAATATGTCATCGACATATATGACCAAGAATACGACAATACTCCCACTAGCTTTCAGCTATACACATGTGGTAATTGTGACTTGAAATTGGAATAATCACTTTTAGGTATCTTTCAATCTATTGAGTCATCACCAAAGTATAAAGTTAAAACACTATCAGAAAACTTCATTTTTCACGAAAATGTGACCTTTAGGTTTAAGGCGAGAGATAATATAATCTACCAACAAAAGTAACGATGAGACAGAAATGATAACTAGTCAATGCAGTAGCAAAATGCTATGTGATTTGACTAAACTTTTTTTTTTTTTTTTTTTTTTTTTTTTTTTTTTTGTTTTGTTTTTTTTTTTTTTTTTAGAGAATTATATTTGGCCTCTTGCAGACTAAAGGTATTTCCGAAGTCATTTCGAGCCATGAAACAAGTTAAATGGTTGGATCTTTCTAGCAATGAAATCCATGTCCAAATTCCTCATTGGGCAGGGGAGATAGGAGGCAATGGGCAGTATCATTTAAATCTTTCACATAACTTCATAAAAGCTTGCCACAATTTCAATGGTATAAGGGGAACTGCTGCTCCACTTGAAAGATCTGATTGAACATCTTTTATGATCTTGACTGCAGATGTTAATATCTCTCTCATTATGCTTAAAACAGTATCGATATTTTCTGCAAAGTGTTCCTTCATTACTACTACCAATAGTCCCAAGACCTCTAAATAAGTAGATAAACAAAGATCCTAACATAATTGAAGGTGTTTGTGATTGCAACTTTTGGGCAACAGTTATATCAATCTTTATTTTTTTATTTTTGTAAGTGTGATTAATACTTAATGTCATCGTTCTCATTTTATTTTATTTTTAACCACAATAGTCGTCTTCATGATCATCAATTTTAGTTACTTGAGCGAAATAAAATATGCTTTATCTTTATAATGAAAATAGCAAGCAACTTATATGGACAATACCTGTGCCGCAGCACTCCATAAGCCCTGGTTCTTTGCTGAATACCAATCCAAAGTGTTTGTTGAAATAGAACGTAGACTTTGTGAGTCAACGCGGTCAACCAAAATCTTTATAGCAGTACCAGCCATAGATCAAACTTGTTGCTCCGTATCATTCGCCAAACAGAGAACCATATTTTAATAATAGCATGGAGCATTTCAAGCACAGATTCTCTTCCAGTCGAATGCTCATAACTACAACAATAAAAACAATATATATTAAATTATAAACTAATTCAACATTTACACGTACAAAAGATATTATCATGAGCTTCGCATTACCTGAGATTTGCAAGCAAAAAATCGAAGTGTTGTTGCATGCGTTTTTCTTTAAGCTTGTAATTGAGCAAAAACTCTAGAAAAATCTAATGGCATTTTTGTGTATCTTTTCATCGGTACTTGTTACCATTAACTCTGCAACTTGATTAGCAAGATCAAATATCTCCGGAACCTTAACCTTACGGTTCATAATCTCCCTCAATAAAGAAAGTATGATACATGATGGCTTTCTTTCAAGATCAACAAAAATCAAAAAGTGAAGAATCATCTGCGCCTGCTCTTTTTTAGTTTCAAACTTGTGCTTTTTAGAAGTGCAGTCAGCATCCGAATTCATGATTCGGCCAATGGACTGCTGGCATTAACTTAACTATGTAATATAGCAAAAAGTTCACTTCTTATATTATCAGCCTGTGAATCGAGTGACGGTAACTGAAACTTCACAAGAACTGAAAGACACATAAAAGATGAAGATGTTATATCTTCATACTTCGAACTCAAGCCACTGCATAGCAATTCAACATAAGGATCCAAGAATCCCAATATTTGTTCGTCTTTTTTAACTTTTCAGATTCTTGATTCGCTCATACAAAATCCTGAGAGCAAATACCGTTATCATATATGAATCCTTCGCATTCTGTTGAATTAGCTGATAAGTAAAAAAAGAAAATATCACTCGGGTTTGCACCCGGGTTTGATTCAATACCAGAAGCTATAGTTTCTAATTTCGACTTCAATTTTGGCATCAACTAGATAAATTAAAATAGCTAATAATATGACTCACATAAGAAAAACTTATAACCCGAATCAAGTTACTAGTCTCAAATACAGTTTGCTAATCGCCAAAAACAAACTTGGGAATTAACAGCTTTAAGAATATGAAGATTAATATCACACAACTTTTTTTTTTCTCTAGATACTCAAATAAAGTATGCAAGCAAATGGACCAATATGGAATTGTTATGATGCTGATTTTCCATCTGCAACCATTGCTTCAAAGCTAGGTTTGAATTTAAAATGTTATATGCATGCAATGTTTACATCTCGAATACAATGGTGGGGAATAAGGACAAATGGCTGTGCATATATCGTCAATTTCTTCCTGAGCATAATGTATGGTAATGAAGAAGTACAATGTAAAACATTCTTGGGTAACATTGGGGCATAATAGCCAACTGAACTTTGGATATAACTACTACTTCAATGGCATTCCTCATGAAGGGCCAACTTATAAAACATGGTATATACAAAACTATAATGTTATGCAATGCCTTGTATCTCCAAATCTTCAAGCATGCAATGAATAGGCGGCTTCTAATTATCATCTTGTTCCACGAATAAACCTAGAACACACAAAGATCTTCGAAGCTTCAAGAACATTATGAGTAAACTTCATACCATCGTTACCAAAAGCAAAAACACCCAAAACCCATATCAACACCCGTCTTCATTTTTACAGAATGCGTTTTTGATTCTTAAGGAAAAGAAAATAAAATAACCAGAACCTGTGCTTTGCTACAACAAAATCACATCAATGCCTCTGGAATAAAAAATAAACCAACAAAATAAATAATATACATGTAAAATCATCAATGAAAATCTACAAGACCTATTCTTTAATTCATTGGAACAAAAAAAATATATATATAAATCTTGCCAAAAAAATATTACAACCCCGGTTACGGCCACGACACGACCCGGTATGCTTCTTTTGTTAAAATTTGTTCATAACAGGTTTTAAGTAACTTTTTTTTTTTTTTTTTTTTTTTTTTTTTTTTTTTTTTTTTTTTTTGTACGGTTTGTTGCTTGTTATAAGAAAGTAATAATATTAACAATAAAATAAAAAGTAAGAACAATAACATTTTGATCAAAACAACGAAAACACTTACAGTGACCCGACCAACTTAATCCCAACTACCACTAACCAAATATTAAAAACAAGCATCATTCATAGAACATAAAGCAAATATTTGTTTGAGATCTACCAAAATACAAAAAAAGAAACTTAAAAACCAGCACCGTCCTGCTCCGCAGGGGAAAGCACCCTATGATTTATAGGAAGTAACTGAGTAATGTCAAAAGTCATTACATTGATACCCAAACCCCTATAATAATCACAGGCTGTGTGCCAGTCACGAGGGGTTTGCACCATGATGTCTTCATTATGATATTTATAAGTCATATCATATTGTCCTCTAACAATTCCATTTGCAGCTTCAATTTGGTCCAGCACAACCAGGAATGTCATATCATCCACAAACTCAAAATCCCGACCTTCACCACCACGAATATTGGTATGTATGAGCAGCGGTCTTCCAGGGGTTCCATGTACTCTTACTGCAACACCGTTCGGTCCCGCCCAATTAAACACTTCTAATTGAGGGAACCTGTAAAGAAGTTCCTCTTGGGTCACTATATATATTAAAGAAGATGAAAGGTCAGTAGCAAGTAGTTATTTAATAACAGAGTAAAAATAGGAGTTGAGAGTAAGGAAACCTACAATTGAAGTGCTGAGCAACTTGCTCCAATGTAAACCCGATGTTTTTCAAGGGTGCAAGAGTTTGTCTAGTTAGTATTGGTACTCCATAGAAATTAACTGCCATTGCAATTTTCTGGTTGTTGTTTTGTAAAGAAGTGTGGAGCGGGCTGACACTTTTATAGGGGTGGAGAAGTGTGGAGCGGGCTGACAATTTAAACTTAATAGCAAACAAATGCTTGTGATATTGAAACCAGTATCTTGAAAAAAGAGCTTCATTGATGACAGTTAACTTTTGGAATTGAATTGTAATTGTTATTCATCACGATATATTACAATTGTATATATAGAAGACATAGTTACACATTGTATCCTCCTATTATACTAATATTATATATCTGACTAATATGCCCCCGCAAGCTAAGGCCGGGAAACGACGTGCAGCTTGAACCGTATACTCTCAAATTGTTGTGAGGACAGAGGCTTGGTAAAAACATCAGCGATTTGATCCTTAGTAGAAATGAGCCCAACCGAGAGTTTCTTCTCCGCTACCTTTTCTCTGACAAAGTGAAAATCTACCTCTATATGCTTTGTGCGAGCATGAAACACAGGATTGGCTATTAGATACGTAGCTCCTAGGTTATCACACCATAAAACAGGAACTGTAGCCATGGGAACTCGAAGTTCACGAAGGAGAGCTTCTAGCCAAGTGATTTCAGCTACCGTGTCTGCTAAGGCTTTATACTCGGATTCAGTTGATGACCGAGAGACAGTCTTTTGTTTTCTGGCTGACCATGAGACAAGATTAGAACCAAGATAGATAGCATATCCCCCGGTGGATCGACGGTCATCTGGGCAACCAGCCCAGTCGGCATCAGAAAAAGCATTCACATCTGGGGAATGAGAGTCAGTATACCCATGTAAAATGGAACCCGAGTTTTGTTTGACCAAAAGACCAAAATCAGCGGTGCCGTTTAAATACCGAAGAATTCGTTTGACAGCAGACCAATGATTTTCTGTCGGAGAGTGCATGAACTGACAGACTTTGTTGACGGCATATGCAATATCAGGTCTGGATAGAGTAACATATTGTAGAGCACCAATGATTTGACGATACCGAACGGGGTCCTCAAAAGGGGCACTATCACCAAGAGCTAAATTAGCAGTTGTGGAAATGGGTGTTTTGACGGGCTTGGCTTGTGAGAGGCCAGCCTTTTGAAGGACCTCCAATATATATTTCTTTTGAGATAAATGCAAATCCGAGCCCTTGGGAGTAACTTCAATACCAAGAAAATAAGAAAGAGAGCCCATATCCTGAATAGCAAAGGTCCGACTCAGATTTTTAACAATCTGATCAATAGCTGTTGGATTGTTACCTGTCAAGATTATGTCATCAACATAAACCAACATGTATAATATGGTACCCCTGGATGAGTAGATAAAAAGTGAAGGGTCTGTCTTGGATCCTGTAAAACCAAGAGAAAGTAATGCCTTGGACAACCGATGAAACCAGGCCCGGGGTGCTTGCTTAAGCCCATACAAAGACTTGTGAAGGAGACAAATGTGATCCGGCTTGTGTGAATCAACAAAACCAGGGGGTTGGTGCATATAAACTGTCTCGGTCAGATCGCCGTGCAAAAAAGCATTTTGAACATCCAATTTTCGTAGAGGCCACCTCTGAGATACGGCAAGAGAGAGAACCACCCGAACAGTTGTGAATTTGACCACAGGGCTAAAAGTTTCATGATAATCGATGCCCGGTTGTTGATTGAAACCTTTGGCCACAAGACGTGCCTTGTACCGTTGAATGGCGCCTTGAGGGTCCCTTTTTATTTTGTATACCCATTTGCAGTCAACCACATTGGCAGTAGGAACACGTGGGACTAAAGACCAAGTACCATTACGAATTAATGCAGCATATTCCTCAGCCATGGCATTTTTCCAATGAGGATCTTTGTTAGCAACGGAAAAGGTGGGAGGTTCGGTTTCAATAGCAGATGTGGTGTGATAGGCATAAGGGTTGTAACGTACACGTTGTTTTGGATGAGGACGTAAGGAAGGAGGGCGGACACGTCTAGGAGGAGGAACAGCGGTGTTGGGCTGTTGTGTCGAGACAGCCGTGTCCGATGATGGATTAGGCAGAGGAGCAGCGACACTCGGTGGTGGTGTAGGTGAGTGGGCAACTGTTGTAGGTGGTGTAGGTGAGTGGGCAACTGTTGTTGGTGGTGTAGGTGGCGTGGCAACAGATGTGGGCTGTGGATTAGGAGGTGGATCCTCATGGCGCCTGGTGTAAGTTTGGAAAGGAATGTCGGATTGAGAGGAAGGATGTGGTGTAGTGTCAGGGTTAGATGGTGATGGAGGAGAATCAGAGGGAATAAAATCGGAGGGATAAGATGACACATAAGGATCTGGTGGTGGGAAAGGTGTAGGTGAAGATGAAGGTGAAGGTATGGTGAATGGAAAACATTGCTCGTTAAACCGTACATGACGGGCAATGTAAAGACGGTCACTTGTAGGATCAAGGCATCTGTAGCCATGATGAGAGGGGCTGTACCCAAGGAAAACACAAGGAATGGAGCGAAAGTCCATCTTATGTTTATTGTAAGGTCGGAGATGTGGGTAACATTGGCAGCCAAACACCTTCAGAAAAGAGAAATCTGGTTTGCGTTTAAAGATGTGTTCAAATGGTGAGGTGTTGGAGGAATTTCGAGAGGGCATGCGGTTAATGAGATAAACCGCTGTATCATAGGCAAAGTGCCAAAATTTTGTGGGAACAGCCGATTAGGAGAGGAGGGTTAGACCCGTTTCCACCACATGACGGTGGCGTCTTTCAACCAAACCATTTTGCTCACTAGTATGAGGACATGAGCGACGATGTAGAATCCCGAGAGATGTGAAGAAGTTTGACAGATTCCTGAATTCACCTCCCCAATCTGTTTGAACAGACTTTAGTCTCGTGTTGAATTGTCTTTCAACAACAGTGAGAAATTGTTTAAAAACACTAAAGACATCAGATTTGTGAGTCAAGGGAAATATCCACATATACCGTGAGAAGTCATCAACACAGAGTAAAAAATAATTATGGCCATCAGATGAAGTAATAGGTGCTGGACCCCAAACATCACAAACTAATAAATCCAAAATATGAGTGCTCTTATAATTAGAAGATGACAAATGAAGTTTCGATGATTTCCCAATGTGACAAGAATTACAAAAGGAACTCAAACTTTTATTGAAAACAGGAAGACTATATTTATTTAACATAGTTTGCAAAAGTTGGGGATGTGGATGACCAAGTCTTTGATGCCATATGGTTGGGGAAGCACGAACAGCAGTGAAGGCAACTTTGGGAACTTGACGAATTTGAGGCAGACAAAAGGAGTAGAGCCCGTTGTTACTTGGACCCGTGAGGAGGGTGATGCGGGTAGACGTGTCCTTCACAGCAAAGAAAGTAGAGTGAAATTCAAAGAAAACATTATTATCTTGACAGAATTTTTGGACTGAGAGTAGGTTTTGTGTGATTTGTGGGACATGAAGTATATTAGAAAGTGAAAAAGTTTTGGATGGTGAATAAAAACGAGTAGATCCAATATGAAGTATAGGTAAACCCTTACCATTACCAACATGTAGTGCATCCTCACCATAATAAGGCTCATGGCTGTCTAAGTGCGAGGTATCTTGGGCAACATGACTATTCGAACCAGTGTCTGGAAGCCAGGAATTCGATGACTGAGAACGAAAATCAACAAAGTTGGCAGAAGGTTGGTGTTGTCTTGTCTTTATGGTAGCAGGGTCACGGTTGGGACACTGCGACGGTACATGTCCAATACCACACCTATTGCACGTTCCATAGACGGTGTTTTGATTTGACGCCCAACTAAACTGATTTCTGGTGCCTCCGGATTGCTGGTTATTTTGCTGGTTATTGAAAGAGCCCCGTCCACGGCGGTTGTTTGAGCCACGTCCTCGAGTGTTTTGAGGACGAGAGGCAAAAAAAGCCTGTGAAGATTGCTGATTTAGCGGTTGAAGTTGAAAGCCAAGTTGAGAAACAAGTTGTTGGAGACTCTGCATGGTTTCTGATTGAGAAGAGGGGTTGGCAGGTGAGGGGTGATTGGTGGAGACAGCAGCAAAGGCTTGGGCTGGTGAAACAACCGATGCAGATTTCTTCACCATATAATCATGATCTGACAAAAGACCATGGAGTTCAGTGAAGGCTGTTGGAGTCTGTCGAGCAAGAAGTGTAGATTTAAGCCCGTTGTATTCTTCACGAAGGCCTGATAGAACTAGCATGACTAAATCTTTTTCTTTGACTGGTTCACCGATGTTAGCTAGGGCATCAGAATATTCTTTTGCCCTAGTAAGATATGCCGATGATGTTTCATCAGCCTTCATCTCAATCTTGAGTAGTTGAGTCTTTAGGGTGTATTCCCTAGAAGAGGTATGAGGAGCATAGGCTCGTTCAAGAGAGAGCCAAAGATCCCTGGATGTATCGCCTTGAAGATGTGGAAACGAAGCTTCAGAAACGGTGGAGATTATAAGCATCCTAACGTGGGCATCATTAGACACCCATGTAGAGTAGTTAGGATTTGGTTGGGTTTGTACAGGTGCGTCTTTGTCGGATGATTGAGAGGTGATAGTTGGTGGTGGGCAGGGTATGGTTCCATCAACATAACCAATGAGATTATTAGTGATGAGAAACGGTTGGATCATGGTCTTCCAAAAGCCATAGTTTGTGGGAGATAACCTAAAAGCAAACTTGTGAGAATTATGAGATGTTTTCTCGGTTGTGGAGAAGGCAGCGATCATGGCCATTGTTTGGCTGAAGAAGATGATCACGAGAAAAAAAAAAAAAATATATATATATATATATATATATATATATATATATATATATATATATATATATATATATATATATATATATATATATAGGGTTTGATCCGCAGCAGAGTTGTGGCTGCTGCTAGGGTTAGCGGCGGCAGATGGCTCTGTTACCAAGTTAACTTTTGGAATTGAATTGTAATTGTTATTCATCACGATATATTACAATTGTATATATAGAAGACATAGTTACACATTGTATCCTCCTATTATACTAATATTATATATCTGACTAATAATGACCGAGATATGATATGATTGAAGGTAGTTGGAGAAACCAGGAAAAATTAAAGATTGTACTTTATGTTGCAGAAAAGATTCACAATATCAAAGGCAATCAAAGCTCACATGGATTATGAACAAGAAAGAAATAAAGTTTCAAATTGCTAAGCAAAGACCAATAGTACAAGAATCGAGCTATATTAAGCAATGCTACGAACTATAGACATGTGAGGGGCATCAGAGTTGTGTACTGTACAGTTCTGCAAAGATGATGTTACGCTGATACACTAAAGCAAAATATACACGTTTTGTATACCCATGCACGAGAAGCTGAAGGTAGGTACAAAAGTTGTTGCTATCTTGTAGTATCTAGATAAGTTTTAGTGATCCAAGTTAGGAGGGTTGATTACGAACCAATGACTAATCTCTTTAAGTGAGTTTAATCCAAGTGTTAGGCACGGGTTAGAACTTTGCAGTATACATCTTCTTTGCTTAAAGTTAGCATCTTTGGATAGTTACTAAAACATCATTTTTCTGATAAAGTTTTGGAGGTTACGATGTCTAGAACTATTTTTTCATTGTCGTTAAATTCATGACAAACCGTATGACGTAAAGTATACACCTTCAATCATAAAACAAATACATAATATATTTCAATAAAATAAACGAATAAGCTCTAACAACTCATGCAAAACAAAGATGTTCTTTGTTAATTTACATTCATTAGCATTAGAGCACTGGGTACCAAACGTTCAACCGGCACTATCCGACGTGTCGAGGCACTATTGCGCCGCCATGGTACCGTGGTGGACTGACGCCACGTCTTGAGTAAAATATGTGGCATGTGCGAGTGTTGGTTTTGCCTATTTTTTTTGTTTTTTCCTGGGTTTGTGCTCTATTTGTGTTGTGTTTGTGTTTGGTTTAACATATTGAAGATGATTAGTATTTTTGGTTTTTATTTTTTGTTTCTTTATTTTCTGACATATAATCTAGAGTATAGTCCTAAAAGTTATACATTTATGAAGTTCAATCCTTGCGTATTCGTTTTGTTTTATAATAAATCCTAATAAAGGTAAAATTTGGTCCATGGTATTTTACTTGATATATTTTTAGTCTAAAAATTGTTAAATTGTTTGATTTGTATTTTATTTTAATGAATGAAAATTTAGTTGTTAAAAAATGTAATATAAAATAAAATGATTGTTCTCAAATAGGTTATTTTGGCTTGAGCAATGAAGAAGTGGGTTTTTGCCTTTTTGGAATATGAATTAAAAAGGATGTGAAAGAGAGAATTAATAACTTGGCATCCAAAATGTGTCATAACTAAAGAAATTACACCCTCCGCTCTTATACTTTTAAAACAACTCAACCATTCTCAAATAATGTATGAAAGAGAAGTTTCAATGAAGAACGCAAAACTAAATATCGTGTTACTTGTCACATTTTTTATCATATGACATATGATTAACATCTAAAAAAGATTCACACCCCTGGTGATCTAAGAGAAAAATCTCCAAATAGCCCAAAAGTTGAATGTTAGTCCAACATTATCTAGTCCAAAACAATTAACTTCGCAAAATAAACGTGAGTGACTGTACGACTCTTTAGAATTTTGATATATGTCATATATTTTATTAAAATACATTGAATCTTGATACGTGTCACATATTTTATTAATAAAGTACAAATCATTCAGCCGTTCAATTGGAGTCACCCAAGTCGCCTTTCATTTATTTTGGGAAGCTGATTTTTTTGTTACATGTTAGACTATCTTTAAAGTTTTTGACTATGGCTTGTTGCTTTTTTACTTTGTCTCCAATTCCAAACTAGTTGTTATATTTTGTTTATGTCAAAATATTGGAAGGGGTGTGGCTTCTTGCCTCTAGGTAGGAGTGTTGGTGGATGTTTAATGTTTGGTTCTAGTTGACCTACAATATGTTGTCATCGTTGGTTTCTCTCAATCCCAAGTGGGTTATGCTTGTGAATCTTTATAAGCCTTGATTTGCAATTTGGTACATGGCGGTGAAAGTCATAAGTATAGCTTCAATCTCTATCAAAGGTCATCAAGGTCATTAGTATTTCACTAAAAGGTTATTAAGGTCGCTAGTAGTCGAGTTAAATTTTCAAGTGAATATTGGTAGTCGATAGTTTCATTATGATTCAATTTCAGTGGAACTTCAATGCATTCTTAATCCGACCATCAGTCGAGTTTTCAAGTGGTTTTTATATATATTGGTAGTCAACAGTTTCATTATGATTTCGATTTCATTAAATAATACTCCTGTGATTTCTTTACAGTCAGACATTGGACACCTCTTTAACTCACAATTTATTGTATCTTGCAAGCAAGAGTCTATCTATCTATGACTACAAGACATAATTGCAACCATATGCACAGCATCACCAAGTGCTCAAAATAAATAAATAAAATCACCAAGGAACTATGTTTGGCATTCTAGTGAGTAGAGCATTGTATTCTTATCAGAAAATAAACCACAACTCCACAAGTATACATAATTTCACTTGTTGATGTGGTACTGTGGTAATGTTTGCACTTGTGTGCTGTAAAGGGTTCACCTGATATAGGTTGTGAAATCTTGTGAAATATTATGGTGTCTCGCATTATTTATTATTATTTTTTTCTTATGATTACCAAGTTCACAAAATGGGTGGCGAAATTATGAGTAGTAAATCCTGATCCACTGGGTCTTTTGGTTGTCTCGTGTATCTTTACTCCATTGATCAATCACCTGATATCCATAGGTATAAATACACATAAATGATAGACCTGATGCAAGTAACTAGGAAATAGACATAGACTTATTGGACCTGATGTATCATCAATTCTTTATTCTCACCCAGTTCTCAAATAAATGGTTTCAAACTTATTGCTGGGATACTGCTACACCCAAAAGATCACAAAAATCACAGTAGTTTAAAACCTAACTATTTGTCTTTAGAGCTAAATTTGAGAGTGGCCCAGTCGCTCAGAGGTGTGGGTTTTTTTAGACCCACTTTGGTTGGTTGCTTCAAATAGACCAAGCGACTAGCGACCTTAACAGAAATGCGACATGTGGCACTACAAAAAGTTGTGCCTAATCATTTGTGTAAGGCACAACTAGGGGTTACTTTTGTGCTACTTACAATAGCGACCTTCAATTTTGTCATTTTGCTCCAAAATAGTCAAACTTCGATAAATAATATTTTAATCATTTTGACCCTTCCCAATGTCGAGCAACCTAGCAAAAAGGTTTAAGCGACTTACAACATGTCAACTTTTTGTACTTTACCCATCAACTTTTTTTGTACCTTTACAATAACTTTTTATTTAAAAATCTGTTTAAAAACCTTTTTTAAACACTTTTAAAATCCTAATTATCCAGCGAATTTATAAAAAGATTTGAGCGACATGTAAATATTTTAGTAACATTTTTTTATCTTCTCAACTAATGGCCTTTTGTTTTTGTCACTTTTTATCACAAAAACACACAAAACACTACTATACTCTCACAAACCAAGACCCGTCTTCTCCAATTGTAATCTTGTAACCTTAAAAGAACCCTAATGTTGTTTCATATCATGGTATGTATACTCTTTTTCGACCATTATACTATATTTGTAAATCATATTCGTATTTGTATATTGAAAATGCTTTACACATGCATATATTGTTATACATGACATGTGTGCATATTTGTTTGATGTAGTGTCATTTTTTTTATGTTTGTTTAGCTTTGCTTTCAATTTCATAGTTTAGTTTGCAACCAAATCTTGTTTCATCAGATCCATTAGATTATTCAAACTTTGAGTCTTTAAGCAACGTTGGTTTTGGTTGTAATTATTATTGTACATACACTACATGTGGTGGTTACTAAGGTTTTGGTGTTTGGTTATCCTTTGTTTTTTTGTTATTGTACGAATATGAAGCTAAAGCCATTATTAGAAGTCAACCGAATTACTTTTCTCTGATAAAATCCAAATTGGATAAAAAAAATGTAGGAAGTTGTTTCGGGCTACTTGTTTTGGTAAATGGTTGGACCTTTCTTATTTTGATCATGAACCACATATGATAGATTATATCTTACAAAAACAATGTTGTCCAAGTAATGCTCATTATGATATACCCATTGTATATTATGTTGAAGAGCATCCTATACATTTCGGCAGACCAGAATTTTGTCTTATCACAGGTTTTCGTTTTGGAAATGTAAGTTTTAACTCATATAAGTCAGAACATCTCAATTTTAGGAACAGGGTTTTCCCAAACCATGTAGGTAAAAAGGTCACCAGTTTAGATATTATTGGTGTTATTGAAGATGAACATGCATTTGGTATTATATACGATGAAGATGCAGTACGTCTTCGTCTATTGTTAGCCTTGGAGGTTATCTTTATGGGCAGATTATTGGTTGAAAAAATTAATGATACACTATTCCGATTGATTGAAAACCTTGATGACTGGGATGCTTTTCCATGGGGGGAGTATATTTGGAGACATTTATATGATCAAATTTTGGACGTGGCTGATAAACACAAGTATAAATTCCTTGAAGGTATTAAC
Source organism: Artemisia argyi (assembly GCA_030686995.1). Taxonomy (NCBI): domain Eukaryota; kingdom Viridiplantae; phylum Streptophyta; class Magnoliopsida; order Asterales; family Asteraceae; genus Artemisia; species Artemisia argyi. The sequence goes on from CM060700.1 coordinate 62,231,304, forward strand.
AAAGACCGAAAGTTTGTTCCAACATATACGCTTTCAGGCTTCGTTTTGGGCTTTCAAGGTTAGTATTTTTTTTAATCAATATACGCTTTCCCACTTACTTATGGTATTTTTTCACTGAATTTGAATTATTTGTTGCCATTTTATAGATATGGATACTGGAATCATTTGAAAGAAGCATTCTTTGGTAGAATAAAGTGCCAGAAATGGTACCAAGAGGAATATCATGGTCAAAGAATGCAACATTTAAAATATCAGATTATAAGTATCCTTTTGGAAAGGTAGATCTCTTCATCCAAATTGTCGTATTAATGATGTATCTTATTATGAATTAATTTAATTTATTGTAATTTTTTTTTCTGTAAGGAATCAAATGTTGTTCAAGATCTTAGGCATGCATTAGCTGAGAGGAAATGTGATTGGTATATACAGTTTATGGAATTTTTCCATCATTACATACCTAGAACTCCCCCAGTGAAAACCACACATCTCCCTAATGAGTATTTCAAGAAGTTGGCCGTAGCACGCAAACGTGGCAAAATAGAGCGGAAACATTTACCTATTATACGCAAAAGTGAAAGGAGTTTAGTAGAGATTAGCATAATTCATGATAGTGTTATTACAGAGTTGAATGCCCGTTTGTTCAAACTAGAGGGAATTATTCAGGTTCTTGCTCAAGAAAGAAATGGGGTAATATATCATGTTGACTTGTTTACTTACATTCACATGCCGTTTTTCTAATTTAATTTGTCTTATAACCACTATATTTCATTCGTAGGAAGATTGGTGTTTGATGCTGATCTTCGGAATCTGAGTGCAGAGTTTTGTGACAAGCTTAATGATTGTTTTCTTGAGTTGTTTCAGTCAAGTATGGATACTGGTGTCTCACAGCGTGTAGATGTGGATGACTATGACGATATTGCAAAGGTGAATTACAAATTGATTGTATATGTAAACTAATTCCGTACCATAATATATGATAACAATTTAAAAAGTAACTTTACTTTCATAGGAATTTATTATTCAAGAAGAATTAAGATTGCAACGTGAAGAATTAGAAAAGTTGTGGTTAAAAGAGCGTAAGTTGAGGGAAGAGCAGAAGAGGTTGATGATGGAGGAGGATACGATGATAAGGATGCAAGAGGAAAAGATGTTACAGGATGAAAGTGAACGAAAGTAAAGGGTAGTAGCGCTTAAGAATTCTAATCACTGGAAAAATGTTATAGCGCGCATAGCCCCTACAAAGAGGAGTGAAAGTTCCGGTGAAGCTAATGCGTATTACTGGACTAAAGCATATGCAGAAAAGGCGGAAAGGAAAGCACAATGCTTTGGCTTACTGAATCCAGATATGACGGAAGAGCTTAAGCATGTTAAGCCGTGGGTTGAGGTATGAAAACTAGTTATTTGAATGTTGAAATGATTTCTTATTTTTCATTTATGATCATAAGCATAATTGTGTCTTATACCAGGATCTGAAATGCCGGCACAATGCTGTGAACAAGGTTTATTTGACAGATGAATTTGACCAATATCTTGGTCAAATTGGTTCGCTAAATTGTAAGTTCCCATGGTGTGAAGATATGACTGTTGATAGAGGGTTCTGGGAAAGTTTAGTTTGCTTAGACCCCAAAAGGCAAGGTTGGCTACTGGATGAGGCAAGTAATTTAACAACTGTAATTCACCCTATTGAAATAATTTCTTTTAAACTAACGGTTGGAACAACAGTAGAATCTTTTGAACTAGCGACAGGATCATTTGTAGGTTCGGCAGTAGAATCTTTTGAACTAGCAACAGGATCATTTGTAGGTTCAACAGTAGAATCTTTTAAACTAGCAGCATGATCAGCAGTAGGATCTTTGAACTAGCAACAGGATCACCCGATTGAAATAATTTATTTTCAGTTTGTTCACACTCGTTTATGTTTCCCAATTTACAGCATATAGAGTTGTGGGTAAACTACATGTGGCCTGTGAGACCCCATATAGCTGATTGGGCTATGGTTAGTGGCTACTTTGTTCAGCTTCTACTTCAAAACTCGTTGCCTTTGTGGTATGCTAATAGGGGGAGGTACTCCATTCCATGGTCCGATGTTAAGCAGGTAATTTGCTCCCCTATTTGCTTGACTTGACCCAATACTGTTATATTATTTTGATTTTTTTTGGCACACATGCACTGTAGGTTTTTATACCTATTAATGAAACGGAAAGTCACTGGTTTCTTGCACGTTTCGAGATAGAGACAGGAGTAGTTACATTTTTCGATAGCGGTGAAATTTATATCGAGGAATTGCCCAAATTTTATTACAAAGTTATGGATTGTTTACAGGTTGGTGTAAGTATCCATTTAATTAAGGTTTATACATTACATTGTTTTAACACTTTTACATTTTGCCACAGTCTCAACTACCTGAGGTGCTAAGTCAAGCGCAAGTATTTCAGAAGAAAGGCATAGATCCTTCAAGTTACACCATTAACTTTTATCACCCTAACAAAATACCGAAACAGGGCCGGATATTTGGTGATTCTGGTATTTGGGTATGTGTCTTTTTATATCGTTTGGCTTATGGTATGTCGTTGGATGTTAAGGATCCTGTTCCGGCTGCACTTGCATATTGAGTAACATAAACGATTTCCATTGATAAGTTGATGATAAGTACAACCAAAGATTACAATAAACTTTAAGGTTCCTTACATATGACATAAAAGAACCATCATAATATCAAAAGACAAAATACAACCAACAAAGACAACCTAACCATCATTTTCACCTTCTTCATAAGTCATCATGTCAATAAACCCATCTTTAGCCGGGCTGCTTCACGGGACACCACAAGAAGCTCAGTCAACAGCTCCAACTTCCTCCTATCCTCCATCTGCATATAAAAAAGGCGGTCATGCCCATCTGTAGCCACTTCGTGAAAAGGACCAAAGGAATCACTCTCATTCATGTCATGCTCCCGTTTCTCCATGATGGCCACAAGTTGATCACGCTCGTGCCCCATCCGAGCCAAAAACCCTAATTCATCTGCCTTGTTATGACTAAATAGAAACTTGTAGCAATCGGCAAGATCATTTGAGCCACATGCCTCTTTGATCTCGTTCAAATTGGGTGTAGCAGCCATTGGACAAAGTTAGAAGTGTGTGTGAGGTTATGAATTAGATTTAGTTTGATTTACCCTAATTGTTGTTATGTAGTGGGATAAATAGGGAAAAAATGTAAGTGTGAAAGGATACGGAAAGGGTAGTAAAAGTAACTAAACTTAAATGCAATTAAAAAGAGCAATTATCCAAATTTGGGGAAGATATAAAATGTCGCTAAAATATTTAATGTAAATCTTTTTATAAATTCGCTTGATAATTAGGATTTAAAAAGTGTTTAAAAACGGATTATTAAATAAAAAGTTGTTGCAAAGGTACAAAAAAGGATGATGGGTAAAGTACAAAACGTTGACATGTTTTAAGTCGCTTAAATTTTTTCGCTGGGTTGCTCAACATTGGGAAGGGTCAAAAAGATTAAAATATTATTTTTCGAAGTTTGACTATTTTGGAGCAAAATGATAAAATAGAAGGTCGCTCGAACTTTTGAAAGTCGTTATTGATAAGTAGCTCAAAAGTAACCCCTAGTTGTGACTTACACAAATGATTAGGCACTACTTTTTGTAGTGTCACATGTCGCATATTTGTTAAGGTCGCTAGTCGCTTGTTTTGAAGAAATCAACCAAAGTGGGTCTAGAAAAACCCACACCTCTCAGCGACCCGTCCATTTATAGAATTGTCCCTTGTCTTTATCGATAGAGTTAAAAATTACTAAATGGCATGTTTGAACATGATGGATACTAGAGTTGAGCTTTGGTTAAATCCCTATTCCCCTCGTATTAAATATGTAATCTATCTATTTGAAATAGAAAAAACAAGTGGGAGCATCTTTTACAATATATTTTTCATAGACTAAATACGTAAACAATAAAGTTGATAATTAACAAACAATTTAAAAAGCGGGTAAAAAGAGCGGAATTCCTTGATTGGTACGTGGGAGCATTTTTATTGTATTCTTTTATTCAGTTCAGTAACAAATGTTTTCGTCAAATTTTGTGGCAAACAAGTTGACTGAAGTCAAAATTCCACCATTAGGTCCAAGATTGAACTGTTTCATAACTTCCTTGTAACGAAAAGTGTCTCTGATGTCAATATTGGCGCCAAAAGGCAGAGTCATAACAGCAGGGTCAAGGATCATAACATAATCCCTTGAGTTTACAGCTTGTGTATAACATACAGTTCGAAGAAGGAATGTTGTTTTCTGATGAGGCGAAAAATGAACCACTTTTAGGGGGTCATTTAAGCCCGGAATTGAATTTATTTGATCAAATATTACCCTAAATCGTTCCTTTTGTGATTTTAGGTACTTTGGGAGAGAAATCTGGAATAGGAAGCAATTCAGACGTTTTTGGAGCATAAAAGTGAAGAAAACGCCAAAGACTTAATTTTCCATGCTGGGAACAGTGTATGACGGCGTCAAGAGGAAATAGATGACGGCGTCAAGAGTAAACTCCATGACGACCCAGAAGAAACATGAAGGCGTCACACGTAGAGAGTCAAGAGTTAAAGTCATGACGGCCTGCATAAGGTGTACACATGACGGCGTCAGACCCAGATCTAGGCAGTCCGAGGAACTATTTGGCGGCGAGATGACGGCGTCACACATTTGTTCTTGACGCCGTCATCTTCCAAAATCTATATATAGTTTTCTAATTTTCATTCAAAAAAAAGGAAGAAGTTTGGAGAAACCCTAAGGCCGAATCTTATACGAATTTTACAGCTTTTTCAAGGGTTTTCAGCCCTTGAACCCTTACATGTGTAATTGAGATAAGTCTTCTCTTAATTCAATCAATATGTCTATGTGTTGGTTGTCTATATCTTGTGCTTGTCTTGATTCCACCATGTTAGGCTAGATC